>OW026520.1:130088200-130513200 GCA_932274085.1 Protocalliphora azurea
CCGAATTTGTGCAAGAAACAGTTGCCCAAAAACATCATAAAAAAAATTTAAAAAATATATAAGCTTCTATTGTGGGATTTTTCTTTTTCATTTGATACCTATATTGCTAAAGAATATGGTGCAGAAATAACTAAAAATAAAATTTTTGAAAAAAGTATATCCTTAAAATTTTGAATTCCTTTAAAATCGATTAAAGATAAGAAAACAAAAAAAAAATGGAGTACGCATTATTACTACTTTTAAATCAATTTTAAGATGTGTATGTTTTCACAATAAGCCGGATTTCTTTATATAGCTACATTTTCAAATTAAACAAAAACTTAGACGGAAAATAAACAAAAAATGTATTTAAAAAATTTATTTCTAAAACGAGCCAGATTTTGCATTCTACATAAAAATTTTTATGGAAATTATTGGCCCGGCTTATTGTGTCTATACCTTAAGGCAAATTCATTAATATTTTTTATATATGTCATTTGACAGCTGTAACAATCAAAAATAGTAATCAGCTGTTTATTTGAAATTACTTTGTATAGATTTGCACTGATTTTGACATTAATCTTGATAAAAATTTGTCTAATATAGACACTAGATTATTTTTTATACAGCTGACAGTGGCGTGCAAAGAAAACAATTGTTTTGTACATGACGAGAAGAGGAAAGAGGGTTGTTCTTATGTATAAATACAAATTACTTATTAAAAAATTTAAAGATATATTTTTGAAAGTAATTTTTGTTAATGTGCATATTATTCTTTGATTAGAGGTAGTATAATAATAAGTTTATTATATAATAATTTGATTTATTCAATTTTGTGTTCTTTTGAAGGCTAAATAATATTATATTTTTTTATTATATTATACAAAAAGTTAACTTAAAAAAATTAAATTAATTTTTTTATTTTTAAACATGTATTTTTGTTAATTGCTACAGTGGGATCGAAATATATATATACTATATATAAAATCTACAATTGATACCCAGCAAAAACTTGATAACAACATGTAGTTACCGCTTTTCAATGCAACGTCTACATCGAAATCCCGTGTGCAAAAGTTGGTTTGTATCAACAGTTAATTTTTCTCTGCACTATATATAAATTATTGTGTAATTATTGAGCAGATTTATATATAATTATATGTAATTATTTATTTAAGGCCCTATCTGGAAGTATTTAACTACTTGCTCTAATGACATCACCGTGTTAAAATAATGATTTAAATTGTTAAACTTTAAGTAGTGTAGTATTATTATAATAGTATTTTAACTAATTATTTGGCAGTGGAAGTTTTTGCTGGGTATTAGTTTGTATTTCCTAAATATATCTAAATACTTTGCTTTGTAAATTGTACAAATAAATAACATTTTCGCTTTACATTAAATATAAACATTACCTTAATATCAAAAATTTCTCAAAATTTATTAAAACAAAATACAAAATAAGCTTTTCCTCTAAATTCATTTAATAATTGATATCAAATATTTATTGATATAATATTTGGAAAATTTTAAGTAAATAATTTGCATCTAATCTAAACAGGTATAAAATATTTTTCCCTTATCGTATTTTACGATATTTAATAGCTGTTTTATGAAACAGAAAACGTCAAATAAATGTGCGTAATGTGAACAAAAAGTCAACTCTGTATTTTATTTGTATTTTCAGGTAACATTTCGGGAAAACACGATGAAATATTTCGTGTCAAATATTTACATAGTTTGAACTTGGCTTTAGTCGATTTAGCTACGTTCGTTTGTACGTTTATTGTATACTACTTAAACAGATCAAATGAAAAAAAAAAAATTGTTCATCAAATTGTATCACCACCATGTTAAAAATTTGGACTTTTTCTCTTACATTTAAGCGAAAACATACACATCTTAAAGTTGATTTAAAAGTAGTAATAATGAGTACTCTGTTTTTGTTTTTTTATCTTTTATCGATTTTAAAGGACTTTAAAATTTTAAATATATACGTTTTTAAAAAAATTTTATTTAGTGTTTTCTGCACCATATTCTTTAGCAATATAGGTATCAAATGAAAAAGAACAATCCCACAATAGAAGCTTATATATTTTTTTCATTTTTTTTTTTTTTTTTTTTATTCACATAAGTTTTAATAAATTTAAGTAGAAAAAATATATGTTGAAGACAGACATTTAACTCATAAAATACTAAGAATTTGTTTAAGGATTACTGAATATTAATCTACAAAAGCATTAGTACATAGAAACATATTATTTTTCATTAAGGAAATTAATTTTATAAAATTACTCTATATTAGTTTTTGCATAAAAATATATATAAATATATTAGAAAGTGTAGATTCTACTTCTATTCAATTCTATTCAAAGATACTTTTTACTTTTAGGGGAAATATACGTTTATAAAATTAAATTGTATCCACTAAATAATTAAACTATTATTAATTATAATTTATGAATATGAAATATATATTTTTTAAAAATTCATTCAATTTTCGAGATATCATGATTTTTGTATTTTTATTAGAGAACTTTTATCACGAAAACAAATTTTAATATTTGATCTCAATTCAGGATGAGAAAGTTATTTAAAAAAAATTAAAAATATTATATCCGTTCAAACTTACGAGGAAGTTATAAATAATTATTGGGATTTCAGTAAAAAATGTTGCTTACTTGAATGCAATAACAACTGATGAAAGCAATACGTTGTCTACTTAATTCCATATAGCTTCCAAGAATGTAATAGCATAAATAATTGACTGGGTGCAAAAGACACTATTCCTTACCAAAAAGCAATAAAATCCATTTCTATTTTTTCTAGGCGATTCAACTCGAACAAAAATCATGTATAATAATTGCGCTTTAGTAATGCTTATATTATCCTTTTTACAATATATGCATTACTGAAGCGCATTTACAATGCATGATTTTCGAGATGAGCCGTCTAGAATTAGAAATGGATTTTCGTGATTCTAAGAAAGGAAGGGTGCCTTTTGCACTCAGTCATGCAACTAAGTAAGCAATCTCTTGCTTAATTAGTTGCTTTAAAATATAAAAGATTTTGCTGGAATGATCTTCGTAAAATTTTGCACCCATATTTGTGCTTCAATAACTCTGCGACAATAAGGAATAACTACCTAAGTAGTTTTTTTAACTTTTCAGGAGAGTAGTTTACATTTTTTTATTTCCATGCAACACTAAAGAAAATTGTAATTTCAAATGAAAATATTCATTTAAATACTTGCCAGATTTTTACAAAGAATTTATACAGTATACAACGGGATATAGAGAATTAAAAAATGGAAAAACAAGATATTTGTTTGTCTTAAGTGGTAGTTTTTTCTTGCTGCCACAGAGCTCTTATATATGTATATATGTATATATATATATATATATATATATATATATATATATATATATATATATATATATATATGTATATATGCAAAATTTTAATAAAATATATGTTTATGAAAGACATTTTGAAATTTATATGGTAGAATTAATAGATCGACCACAGTTTCAATAGACATCATCCATATACCAAAACTAATCATGGGCCAAATCTCACTTAATTATTTTAATATGTGCTACCTATATTTTCCAATGTTACATGAACTGATAAAGAGCCAGCCGACCAAACAGACGATATTTACATAGTGTCTACATTAGAGATTTTTTTATCAAGAAAAACGTCAAACTTAACGCGAATTTGTGGAAGGTGGTAACAGTAGCACAAAAACAACAATATGGCGTATTCATTATTGTTTTTTATATATGCAGTTTGACAACTGTGACGTTTGTCACACTAGGTTAAAACGACTGAGTGCATAACAAATATTTATAAAAACTCATGATACCCTACCCACCTATAATGCCGTAAGGTTTCTCCATTATGTGGAACTTGGATTTTCACGAACTTTTTTTTTTAAAGCAGTCTTATTTTATAATTTATTACATTTTTAATTTCTTTGAAATTGTAAAATCCTTTTTAGATGGAAAAAGATCAGAAAATGAAAAACTGGACACATAGATTCGTTGTATAATTTTCGTCATATTATTATTATTATTATTATTATTAATGAATTAATAAAAATTTATTTAGGAAAATTTTTTTATGTTAAAAATTATAATTCTTTATTTGTGTATAATAAAGAAATGCTGCTTTATTATACTCAAATAAAGCTAAATTAACAATGCGATTACACATTTTGTTTTTATGTGGAAAATGATGTGGTGCAGATTTAGTTATCTGAATTATATCAATAAATATTTTAGTTGAATTTAGGTAAATTTTCAAACATAAAAGTAATTACTTTACAGACTCAATACAACTAACTCACCTGGCGAGTAGTATGGTTCCATCAAAACGGATTCTAACGAGTCTAATTGATTGCCCGTAAGATTACGGGCTACCACGTAAACCAATTACTTTAATTAAAATTTTAATTGAAACTATAGAAAAGAAATTAATTTCATATAATTAATATTACCGTTGTGATGATTGGAGCATAATCAATTAAAATTTTAATTAATGTAATCAATTTCGTAATTAAAATTAATTTTTATTTTTATCTGCGTAGTTAGTAAATAAGTTATTAAGTTATTAAGAGTTTAAAAGAAATATATAATTGAATTATATTCTTTATTATATCATTAATTTGAGCTGAATTTGTTATATATTAAAACTTTTTATTATTAGCATGATAACAAAATTAATTATAAATACGTACATTTATAAATATTTGACCATGACAGGAAAATTTGACTTTTTTCAAGTACATAATTAAAATTATTTTTAATGAAATATAACCACAAAAATTTCAACTTAATATTCCTAGTTTATATTAAATAAGGTGTTCACTTAATATTAAATATACTCTGAAATTAAGCGGAAAATTAAATATTTAATTAAATGCTCATAAGTTTATTTGAGTGTACGGAAAAGTGTGTTGAAAGCATTATTAATACACTTATATAAGTACTTTTATTTATTTTATTATATTTGCTTTTAATTTTCCTTTTGTTACTCCTTTTTTTCTGTTTTCATGTTACTCTTGTATGTTTCAGTTTGTGTGTGTGCGTGCTTCTTTTTGTACTCTTAACATTTATTGTTATTTGATAAAGTGTATATTGAATTTATAACCTAAAGGCACTTTGTCATTATGAGTTGTCAAACTTCTACTTAAACACCTTTCGGTGTATTGTATTGTTGTATAAATTCTGTTGTCTAACTTAGTAAACTTATACACTGTTAGAGGTTTTTTCTTTATTTCTTATAAAATAAGGCTTTATTGTACTTCTAAAATGTCAGCAATTGTGCGAAGGTTGTTCAAAAGTCTATGAGATTATGCGGCGAAAAATTACTATAAATTAAAAAAATAAATCTGAAGATTAAATAATTTAGAAAATATTATGTGCTTTGGACTTCTTCATTTTGAATAAGATACATGGGTAATATATTATTAAATAGAATCATACGTTATTTTCTTTTCAATATGGAATTCTGCTAACAATTTAACTTTATTAACAGACTCCGTAGTTAATTTAATAATGTTGTTGACAATATATTTACCTTCCCTTGCAGCCCTCGCATTTTTTTTTCTAAGTACAATATCAGCTTTTAAATGGCAGCAAAAAGAAATATTGAGATGCCTTCTAGTTTGTAACCAATATGTACCAACTAACTAGCAAACGTTGATGTTAAAACAATAAAAATTCTATAAGAATCTTTATAGTTGTTAGGACTACACACTCGACTGCCTACTGCATAGTCTCTGCACATTCTTTCTGGCTAAATAACTAAGTCTTAGATGCACTCAAGTGTTATAAAAAGTAAATAAAAACAATAAAAGAAAAAACTAAATAAAGAAACAGCAAAGAAAAGAGCAAACTAAGTGAAAAAAAGAACAAATATTTTTTATGTTTCAATGGCCTAAAAATAAAATATTCTGAGCACTTTTTACACATACCATACATACATATATTCAAATGTATATTAAAATATGTATGTGTAAATTTTATTTTTTTATTTTAGTATTTGTTTTCGCTCATATTGTTTAACAGACAAACATAAAAAAACTTTTATATAAATAGGCCACTTGTCATTTTCCAGGTATTTTATCCTTGCTGTTGGTTCTTTTTCTTCCTGAACATAGATGTTTTTCTTATGATCTACAACCATATGTAAGTCTTTTCATTATATTTTTGTGCTATATATGTATGTATAAAGCATCTGCCTGACGTCGTCGTTACATTTTTTGCTGTTGTTGTTATTCTTTTATAGTATTGTTTTGCTATTGTAAGCGTGAAAGTGTAAAGTAAATTTTCACTTTACTAAATCATTGCAAATTTTAAGAAGATTGTAAATTGGGTCCATGAAAAAGAATAAAATAAAACTGAAAAATTACGAAAAAAATGTCAAATGAATATTTTGTAATTTTGTTTTACTGTCATATTTTGTATAAGTATTTCGTAAAGTTTTTAAATCGAATTTATCTTGTTTGTGAGTGAAATCCAATAATTGGTGGAATGGAATAATTTTCGCCTTAAATATCTTTAGTTTCCTATTAAGAAAAAAGATAAATTCAAATATTTTTACTTAGCAACACAATTTTATTAAAAGTTAAAAGGTAATTTAAAATAGTAGAAAACCTATTATTTGTAATAATTAAAAAAAAGTAATTGTTTGTGTTAAAACACTTTCAAACAAGTGATCATATCTCCGTTTAAAGCGATTTATCAAAATTCCACAAAAATTTATATTATAGAGAATTTTGACCTAGGCGTTAGATTATGGTCTTTATAAATTTTGGCCAGATATGGACACAAAAAGGTTCCTTTGTATTTTCCTAATATATATATATATATATATATATATATTTTGAAATATTGGGAAATATTTTGAAATCATGGGAATTCTAATGAAAATTTTATTTATTGTTTTAAAATTATTTAAAATTTTGTGCTCACACTGAAATGTGAATCAACATATAATTTCTTTTCTTCACACACTGTTGAGGAATCGAAAATTTTTGATAGTTTATCTATAACTTCTAAAATATAAAAATAAGAGTTTGCAATCGTGTTTTTCGAAACCTTTGAAATAATGCTCAAGTAATATATATATGTGATCATTAGCTATTATCGAACATTGCAGGAAAGTAAGTGACATCACTGAATATTACGCTAATACATACTGAATATTACGCTAATCTAAACATGGCTCGCTATATAAAATAAAAGTGTTTCTAAGCATTATATCCACAGTTTTTGAGAAAACAAAGACTTTATTTGGGTGTATTGTTTGAACCATAGCCCTCATAAAAAATCCTGTTCCGAAAATCACTTTAACGTGCATAAGTTTCCTATCAACGTTCATATTAAAATTATATTTTATATTAGATAAAAGATCGGTATCAAATTTTATTACAAAAATCGTTATAGTACCTACATATAGCTCCCATAAATAGAAATATTACCAAAATCAGTCTATAAGTGGTAAACAGTTTCTATATCAGAATTCTATCCGACACACAATAGTGTCCGAATATTATTTTCTTCTTTTTTATATTAAATCCTAATTTTTATCCTAAAACCCAATTTTTATTGAAAGGAAATAAATAAAGAGTAAAGCAATCAAAAAAATTTCCATAACTTTAATGTCAGCATACAGTGCTTTGTTCCATAGGTAAAGAAATAATATTATGCCAAAACTGTTGGTAAGTTTTATATTATTAGAATGGTATCATAATAAATTAGCTAATCGTAAATGAAAAAGTTTATGGTTTCCATTTTTTAAAACTATAGAGGGCGCCAAACTCATAAAAATTTGGGAGCAACTTTGATTATGTAAAAAGTGTTTCTTTTATGTTTTTACAAAAAAAAAAAAAAAAAAAAAAAAATCATTTTTGAAGATATTGATTCAAGGGTTTATTATTTGGATTTAAACTATATATTCAAAAAGAAAATCTATTGTAAGAGTAATTTTCTATTGTACCTATTTTTTTAATTACATCCAAATTTATGTAATTTTTAACCAAACTCAAATACTAAATTGATTTGAACGAAGAATAAAATTTTTTTAGTAAAAAAATTTTATGTTGGCGTAAATTCCTAATTTATCTATTTGTGAAAAATAAAAAATAGGCCAGTATTTCTAGCATAAATAAAAATTAAATAAATTGTCCAAACCAGAATTTTATAGAAAATCATTTAGAATTTTCAACAATATATATAAAAATATATATAGACAAACTATGGTTATATTCGTGGGATTCAAACAATATGAAATATTTACTACCACTATAAAAAAGTTTATTTAGTTAAAAATATTTCAGAAATTTCTTTTACAACATATAATTTATGAAATAATTTACGAAAATCAATTAATGAGTAATAATTTTCCATAAAAAGATTAATACGAAATATATTATAAGTAATTTTGAACATGTTTAAATTCTTTTATGCTAAATAATGCGATAAAAACGGATCATAGCGTTATGAACTATTTAAATGCAAAAATGCAAAAACTCCAATCACAATATGAAAGTTTATTTTATTTTATGATTAAAATGTTCATAATTATTATTATTTTACAATCATAGTGTATCATAATACATTGTCCTTTGATTATATTTACCACAACCACATTTTTTCTCTGTGTATAAATCTCATGTAAATGTAAGTATCAAAATAAAATTTTGATAAAAATAAAACATATAAAAGTATAAAGTACTGTAATAAACTTTATTAGGATTGGTTCATAACTATCCGTAGCCCCAATATAAGACCCACTTACGAAAATCACCATAAAGTGAAAATATCTCATTAGATATCGGTAACGAAATAATATTTGACAATAAAAAGTTTTATAGCTATATAAATCACTCTCTCTAACTAAGAAAGTATCGGTCCCCAGTTTCCTTAGTTTTCGTATAGATCCTCTTCAAAACTTTTCTGCATATATGTATGTATTTGACATATGCTCGGGCTTAACCGACTATAGCCTTTTTACTTGTTTTTTTTTAATTTTCTCTTTTTTATTTAATTTTTAAACAAAAAACATATTAACTTGTTATCTTATGCATCACTTGATACCTTTAATTTTTATTAAAATTTTTCAATTTCTTCTCTTTCTTTGAGAAAATTTTGTTCCTTCAACTCCAATTATTTCATTGTAAAAACGATATATATTATACTTATATATCAAATTTTATTGTTATGGAAATATTAATATGTTTTAAAAGCAAGAAACAAGTTCGATAATGGTGGCTATTCTTCAGAACGCGTCGAAGAAATGAAAATTTCCATTAAAATAAAAACGAAGTTTCAAAAATTGTTTTTGTTCAGCATACATTTTTAAACTTTGTTTTTGTTTTAATGGAAATTTTCACTTCTTCGAAAGATTTTCAAGAATAGCCACCAATATTTAGTGGTTGTAGGAATAATATTTTTTTCATATTAATAAACTTTTGTTCAGGTAAAAATATTCAAAAGTAGTCAATTATATTAAAATTTTTAAGGAATGTAAATAGTAAATGATAAAATTTTAACATAAAAATTGCTACCGTGAATACAGTGTTATAAAAATTAATGGAAATGAAAAATTAGAATATAATATTATGTTAAAAATGTTTTCGGAAGTGGCAATTATGAGCTGATTTTCTTTAAATTTTGCAATATAATTTATGCTTACAGAAAACTTCTATATGCCAAATTTCACTAAAATTGTAATACATTTAAGACATTGTAATTGTAATATATTTAATAGATTTATAAATGTAAAAGCCCTATTCTGGAAGGATATTTATATAGGGTCTAGGTGAAATAATGGACCGATCATAACCTATTTCAATAGACTTTGTTCTTGTATCAAAATAATCATATGTGCTAAATTTCATAAAATTTTCTTTAAAATTTCAACAAAATAATTTAAAAAAATACAAGTCTTTATGTACATATTTTGCAGAGAAACTGGGAGTGTCCTTAAACCGATTTAGCTAAAATTTGACATAGATGAAAATTACATAAATACATGTCAACGTGTGGAAGTTGTTTGCAACTTGATTATAATTGCAGAAAAAATATAATTTTGAGGTGAGGGAGGTGGGCATGTCCTTGAACCAATTTGGCTAAAATTCAGTACATACTCGTATGTAGATATCTTAAATATAAACAATATAGAAAGTTTGGTCACAATGTGATTATAATTGAAGGAAAAATATCATATTTAAAATTCAGTATGGGAGGTGGGCGTGTCCTCGATTTAATTAATTTTGTCACAAGACATTACTGTGCAGAGATTTTACATTTCTACGATAATTCCTCTATTTTTACTGATTCGTTATATGGGAACAAAACACTCTGAGACAGGTCAATATATTAATTGTTAATATTTTTATTTTTTTTATTTATTTATTTAATAGCCAATGAAATTACAATTTCTTACAGGCTAGCATATATATTATTCTTAAAGCTATTAACAATAAAATATTTTCATAATCATTCAAATACAAAAACTTATTATTTACCTAAGTTAAAAATACTCCTCTTAATGCGGATTAGATTTAATGAGAAATCAATATATGGATAGAAACTGTTGAATTGATTGCATATACGTCTCATAGGATCAAAGTTGGCATAATTGGTTCGAAAATATTTTATTTTTAAAGGAGTATAATTTCTAGTTGGACGATTTGGGATTACGAATTCGATCTTACGAAGCAGGAACTCAGAATTAATTGAACCGTTTACTAAATTAATTAAAAAGAAATATACATATATTTTCTCCTACTTTCCAGAATAGGGAGATCAATAAGCTGTAATCGACTTTCATATGATGGTAAATTAATATTAGGATTCCATGGAAGATTACGAAGACAAAATAAGAGAAATTGTTTCTGGACCGATTCAATTTTCTTTATATGAACTTCGTATTGAGGATCCCAGACCACGGAAGCATATTCCAGGATTGGTCTTACAAGAGATATGAATAATTGCTTGGAAACGTAAGGATCATTAAACTCTCTTCCCCAGCGCTTGAGGAAACCTAGAACTCCTTTAGCCTTATTAATGATTTGCGAAACGTGGGAGTTAAAGGAGAGTTTACAATTAAGCAATACACCCAAATCAAGAAATTCCTCGACTAGATCAAGTTGATATTCATTTATTGTGTATCTACAGAGTACTGGACTTCTTCTGTAGAACATCATGTGTTTACACTTTCTTAAATTCAAATCCATTAGATTCATCATACAAAAATCATAAAGATTGTCAAGATCTGATTGGAGTAAAGAACATTGATAGGAATAGTTAAAGCTATGGAACAGCTTTACATCATCAGCATACATTAATATTCTAGAATTCTTAATGCAAGCTGGTAAATATTTTATAAATATTAGGAATAATAAGGGGCCGAGATGATTACCTTGTGGAACACCAGATAAAACAGGAATGGTTTTTGATGCGCATTCCCTGAATAATACACATTGGCATCCATTTTTAAGATATGTGCAAATCCATTTAAGGAAAACAGGAGAAAAGCCAAGTTTATCCAATTTGAACAGTAGGAGATCGTGATTTACTTTATCGAAAGCTTTACTGAAATCTGTGTATATTGCGTCTGTCTGTAAACCGGAATCAAATGCGGTTATAACTAAGGTTGTGAACTCCAAAAGGTTACTAGTAATGGAACATCCTTTTTTAAATCCATGCTGAAATGGCGAAAGATAACATACACCTTGATGCGAAAGCATTTCAGTAACTATCTTTTCGAAAAGTTTTGGAATAACACTTAATTTAGCAATACCTCTATAATTGGAAATGTTGGATCTGCTACCGGATTTAAACAAAGGTATAATAATATATATATATATATATATATATATATATATATATATATATATTCTTTTCTCAACCAAGAACACAATCCTTATAACAAGTGTAGGAACGAACAAACACATATTCGTTTTTACAGCAAACTTTTTAAGTTTGAATTTTATTTATTTACCTTCTACTGCCACAAATTCACATACAAAATTGCGGCAGGCTAAATAAAAAACAGGGGCATGGCAAAATAAAACATTTTAATGGGGATTTGAGTAATAAAAAAATAAGCATCATAAATATCAAAAAAATGCAACTAATAAAATCAGCTCCAAAATAAAATAATACTTTGAAAAAATAACAGAAAAAAATAAAATATTAATTCTATAAAATGATGTATAGCTTTGTATACGTTTAGTAACTTAAGTTTAATTTTCGCTCCTCACTTTTTTTCAACTCTATTTATGTACATAATTATTTGTATATTCTCTTGCTGTGTATGTTTTAGTTATATCCTTAAGGCTATTGTATTTGGTAGTGTATAAATAATATTTTGTTGGCTTTATTTTATTTTTATCCTTTTTTCTTTATATTTTTTTTTGTTTTAATATGAGTATTGTGTTTCAGTTTTTGGAAAATTCGATTATCGTTGCTTTTTTATTTGATTTTCAAAGTCAGTTTAAGGATATATGTATTTGTGTTGGTAGTTTTTTTTTCGTTTTTTATTTTATTTCCTACATACTATTGTTGCTTAGTTTTTTGGATGTATTTTCGTTTTTCTTTAATTCTTTTTAAACTTTTTTGTATCCTCGATTACTTTACGTCAGACTCTTCATGCTACACGGACCCTCCTAGAAATTTTGTGTTTTTTTTTGCGGACCCCTCGGCACATTTTGATTCTTTGTTTAGGAGAAATGAAAAAATGTAAAACCTTTTGAGGTATTTATTTTAAATAAAATTACATTACCAAAATTTATTTATTTTTTAAATATAAAAACAATGAATCTTTTAAAGCTCATGAAAATATTAAAGGCCTTATTCCTAATAAAAACTTTAAATGTATATACTTTTTATCAATAAAATTTTTGAAAATTTTTTATATTAAGCTTTGAATTTATATTTTTTTATTACGAATGAGGCTGTAAATGTCATAAAATGTCATTGTTTTTATTAGTCTTCCGAAATAAATTCTTACTTCATTTTTCACATTTAAACATTATCTAAATTTGGATTTAATAAAATTTAGGGCAGAAAAACTAGTTTCGCATAAAAATGTAGATACAAACTTTATCAAAAGTTTTAATACTTCATTATATAAATTTTTAATATTTTAACCAAAAATGTTCAACCAACACAGATTAGATTGAAGGTGAAGTAAACAATAATTCTTCCTTTATTTCACTTTCTGCATTTAAATGAAAATTGACTTAAATTAGAAACATCAGTCGTTTCATTACAGGTCATCAATTCTTTTTTTTTTTTTTAAGAGTTATCTCTTAGATGAATTCTTATAACTTTTTCCTTTATATCCTCAACAATATCAAAACAAGACTTAATTAAAATTTCACTAATTATATGTAGTTTCTTCGTTTTTGCTATTAGCATTGATATATTTTTTCCCATACAAATGAAAGTCACCAACTTTTGCATAATTATATATGCCGAAAAATATAAAAAGTATATCATGTACAATAATTCCATACACATTTTTGGTCTCTTTCGTGGAACCGCTGGAATATTGCTACCGACCTCTAGGGGTCCCTGGACCTCCATTTTGGAATCTTTGCTTTATGTAATATGAAAATTGGTTTTGGTATTATTATCTAGATATACAAATATTCTATTAAGGTGTTTCTTTATTTGTACTTTTTTTTATTTCACAAATGTAATTTTTTATTTAAATTATTCCTACAGTAGATTGTCACGTTGAACCTAGAATTACCAAGACTTGGTTTTTAGCCGTTTTTTTTTTTTATTTTGTTCTGGTTATCGATAATAATTTCTTTTGTTTTAATGTTAGTTTTATTTTTATAAAACAGCGTCATTTTATTTCATTGAGCTCTAAAACCAGTCTTATAGAACTTGCTGTAGTGGAAAAAATTCCAACTGGGTTTTTTTACCCAAAATAAATGATACCTAATAACAAATAACAAACAAAAATTCAATTTCATTTGTATGTTACTGAAAAGAAAAAAAGAAATAGTTTACATATTTATTTATCTTTTAATGAATTACAGAAATGTAGAAATACTCTTAAAAAAAAAGAGAATTCTAGATTTTTGTTGATTCTTATTTTAAAATTGTTGGTATTTGATTTATATTTTATTAAGTTACTTATTGGTTGATAATTTGCCTACAGCAGATATATTTTTATTTTATCTTTTCTGTCTCTTATTTAATGAGAGGACAAATTTTACATAGTTGTAAATTTGCATGAAGAGAAATGGTAGTAAGAGGTTTGTGCCTGAGTTAAATATCATTATTAGCAATCTGGGGAAATAATACCCATAATCTTGTTACTTGTTAATCTCATTAGTTAGATAATAAAAATCTTTAAAGACAATAAATACTAGGAAATTATAAGATTTGGTACTTAAGATATTATCTAATATATATGTAATATATATGCAATTTTAGTAAAGGTATGATCATATTAAGAAACTCTACAGAAAGTAGCAAACAGATTATGTAAACCTACCAAGTTTTGTTACAACATTTATTTCCATTAAGAATTTTTCTGGATTCTCTTTTGATTAAGTTCCATCATTGTACACAACGAGGTTCAAAGGTAGCTAAATTAATGCTAATAAATTCTTTTTCGTTTTAGTCTTGAACTATTAACACTTCTTCAATAAAAGTAAAACAAGTGGTTAGAGGATAGTGAAATTAAGTCCCAATTTCACAACTTAGCATATAAATGTGCAAAAATAAATCAAATTCTACCAAAATTACAGGTAACAAAACATTTTTTTAGTTTAAATTGGAGTGAAACCTAACACCCATTTTCACGAAAACTTCTAGAAATTATATAGCATCTAACCGATAGTAAGCCGCATTCAAAAGAATCTCGTGAACATTGTGAATGCTTTCTACATCCAGTGCTATTCTTTATCAGCGTTTTACCAACTTTTTACATCATCTTTAGTATACAAAAAATTTGCCTGAAGTGGGAAGGGATTCTACCACAATTCATTAAATCGTGGCTGATTTATTTCAACTCCCGTCAATTCATCAAAAAGCTAAATCCAATATTATTAACTTGCATCGCAATACTAAATTTAAATTATAAAATATTTCGATCGCGAAAATTATGTTTGTGCAATAAAAGCCCAAACAACTTTAAACAGATAAAAGTATTAACTAAACTCCTATAACAACTACAGATACTTACATAACTGTTTTACAAATTTGCCTCTATAAAACAACAAAACCTAACCTAAGAATATCACATATTTTAACCAAAAGTGTAAAATATATTCCTAAGTTTCACGAAATATGATTACATAATTGAAGAGTATCCCAATAGAAAATGCTAAAGTAAATTAAAGAGAAATAAATTTAATAATTTAACCTTAAAATATATATATATATATATATATATATATATATATATATTTAAGGCTAAATTATTAAATTTATTTCTTTTTAATTTACTTTAGCATTTTCTATTGGGATAATATAATATAATAATTTAGCCTTAAATATATATATATATATATATATATATATATATATATATATATTTCCAAACCCAAACAACAAACTCGATTATGTAATCTAAAGGTTAGTTTTACTAATATAAATTAATTTAGGCTAAAAATTATTTAATCCAACTAATATTAGAATTTTATAAATTATGATGCCAATATAACTATGTTCTACATTATTATACTTAAATTAAAAGTGTTACGGTTTCCTTCTACATTGTATTCTCCATCCAACCTAATTTAATTAAATTAAAAATTTAGTTAACCTTATAGTTTTCAAGGTCATGTAAAAATTCCCAAATACCTAGTTAACTAAACTATGATATACATTTATTTAAGCCTTCTCTAAAATGGATTAAATATATGTATATAATAATATGAAAAACAACAAGAAATAACATTTATTCTTACTTACTAAAGATTCAAATTATTACCATATTACTATTAAAACTTAAGTTTATAAAATACATACTAATGGTAACTAAAAAAAACACATATTTAAATATCTAAATCTAACTTCTGTAACAAACCACAGCATCAACCTACAAAACCCACATCATCAAGTACTGCTGAAGGCCTTCATTGGATACAAATATTGGGGTAAGTTCGATCACAATTTTTGTTGTTTTCAAAAATATTCATATTCTTGCATTTAATTTACATAACTAAAGAAGTAACAACTAAATAAAATAATAGTTAAAATAAAGAGAATCCTAATGAGAATCTTACAACAAATAAAATAATAAAATCAAAACCAAAAATAAAATAAACCATAAAGAATTCGGTATGTTATTAACATTACTTCAATTTAACATAATAATACTTAATGTTAGTAACAATTACAGTATATTATATATAATTTACATGACAACTATAAAAAAAAAAAAAAAAAAAAAAAAATAATAATAATAACGATCTCTTTTATTATTAAGCTTTTGGTTCTCTAACATTTTAGTTGTTGATCCTCTAGTATTTATCTATTATGTTTTGCCAAAAATTTGAAGCCATTAGGGTTATAACTTATTATTATATTTTTTTTTTGTTTTATAATTATTCATTCGGTTTTGTTATTTATAAAAACTATTAGTTAATAATGAGATATCAGAATACGAAATATTATAGATTTAGTTAGAAATATGATTTGGCTTTCACAATATCAAAATGTTTTAATTGTTAAATGTCTATTTTATTAATAAATTTATTTACCAGCATTATGAATTGCTAATTGAAAAATCTAAAGGGTGTTTTCATTCGGCATATACCTATATAGAGAAATAGTGTAAGGCATGTAAAGTCAGTGTAGTTTAGGGGTTTCATAAAACATTAGCCATTGAAACATGGTAGGCGCGGTTTACGAGGCTTCATCTCGCAATAACACCTGAGAGATAATATAATTATAGGATTGAAACTTCTGGACTCTCTTTTAACATTTAAATGATTTTGTTTATGACTAGACTGGGGCACGAACAAGTTATATATTCTAGTCATTCTGGCCCTGACATCGTAAAGTAAAAAGAAAAAAATAGGGAGTCTACAATAAAAATATGTAAGGAAAACGAGGATTCATAGGAAAGGACCGAACCCCCCCACCACTGTTGCTAGCACTTCAAAGGCTCCCGTAGTCCTATCCCTATAAAATTCGTTAGTAGTCGTCTAGTTTCCACAGGTTATTAATAAATGATTTTATATTTTATTACTGTATGATACTTTATTTGAAGTGTTTGTTTGACTACACAATTTAGACGGTTTATTACAAGCCGAACATCATATAATATTAATTTAAGTAGAAGCAAGAAATGGAGCGATTGATAAAGGAACACTTTGACTTTTGAGAAGGCCTAATCGAAGAACCTGAAAATATGCTTATTGGTAATAGATTAGTTTGTAACAATCATTAAACCACAGTCTAAACTTACAACAATTGAGCCTTTTATGGTAAGTACAAAGCTATAAAACTTCAGATATTTACTACGATCTTTTATTGAACTTTTAAAGTATAAGATACGCTTAACATCCAGTGTACCCAGATCGCCAAGACTATAAGGGATAAGTTTACCTAAGAAACGTCAAATTTTCGCAGAAAAATACATGAGCAAAGAAGAATATGCATACCTATAAGGCAAAGAACCGAGAAAATGACCACCAGTTGTAAGAGTTGATCTCTCTCTTGAGACGATAATATATTAAATTAACTTGAACTCAGTTCTGGCGGGAGACTTCTGGTAACTTAGCAAGTGTTCTAACATCTCCATCGATCGTTTTCCTCTCGAAGAATCTATTCCCTAACATCCAATAATTCTTTTTCTTATTAGGAAAGATCTCTGGCGAGCATATCTGTCACCTATGGCACCTACATTAAGTGCAGACTGTATTGCAGACAGATCTCATTCATAGAACTACGACAGTCGCAAAACACTCTGTACTAAAGAGTATTAGGCGGAATGTTGTTGATAGCCACTTGGCTATCCTAATATATATCAATATTCGTGTAAAAGATTTCGATATCTACAAGGAATCTAGCGACCTCTTTTATGGCCATCACATCCGCCTGGAAGTCACTGTTATGGTCGGGTTAGTAGAAGTATAGGCGGAAATCAAGTTCCCTATAGCAAACTTTACCACCGACTCCTGCACCATATTAAGAATTGACAGAGAAGAAATTTTTCTCACCACTATTCCAGATTTCCTCACACGTTCAGGAGTACCTATCAGGGATGGAGCAATTGAAAGTGGTTTTGCAACAGATAATGGGGACAACATAATCCATATATTTTCATATGACGAAGAGAAGAAATTTTTCTCACCACTATTCCAGATTTCCTCACACGTTCAGGAGTACCTATCAGGGATGGAGAAATTGAAAGTGGTTTTGCAACAGATAATGGGGACAACATAATCCATGTTTTCATGTGAACTCAAAGAATAGAGCATGAACGTGGAATCCCTCTATTTTACAGTGTTACATTTATCCAAATTAGAATGCCAAGAATACAAGAATAAAATCTTTTTAATTCAATATTTTTTTTTCGCATTTACTAGTAAACATATCATATATTATGGAAAATACACTTAGAATATTGGAAAGTATATATAGAACGAACTATGAATTTTTAAAGTTGCTACTTTTTAAAAATATTTTAATATTATTTTAAATTTTTGTAAAGAAGTATGTTAAGTTTAACTGCATATATCTCTGCAAATACTGCATATATTGATATGGTTTTTTGGTACGTAGTCACAAATATATCAAAATTATTTCGTTATAATCTGCTAGGTTAAGAACTTAATTCTAAAAGTATTTTTATTAAAGGATTCTTAATATTAATTATATTTTAAATGGAATAGAAGTAAGAAGTTTCAAAGAGCTCTAATTTGAAAATACTATTAGTATATTAAAGAATGACCACTAAATTATAATTGAGATTATTGGCTGCAAATTTTTGCTATCTTTTACAATATTAGAAAAAATATACGGTGTCTCATATTAGCAATTTGTTAAGAATTATTTCCATATCTTAAAGTTTTGTCTAAAAAATTTTTATGCAATAGTACATTAAGATAGGTGTGGTTAGATCCTGCCACACCTACCTTAAAATATTCCTTATTTTTAACAAAATTTATTAAAATATATCCGAAATTCAGTATGGCATTATTTACGAACTTGTCTACTAACAGAATATAAAATTTCAGTCTAGTATCTCTAAAGCTGAATTTTTGTCGTTCTAAGGGTGCCAAATGTGACACTGTGTATTGTCAAAATGCTTTTAGCGTGTTAGCCATGTTCGAAAGTCTTTTTCTACCCAGCGTTACCGTTTGACGACCTTGGTCGCCAATTGACTATTTTTCAACCACCTGGCTACTTTTTTGAGCCTTTTTTTAAAATGCAACTAAATGGTGACTTTTTAAGACTATGTAATAAATGACGAGAAACTAAGTTGTTTGAAATATAGCTAACCATTATATACTAATTCCAGCACAAAAATTAAATATTTTGAGATTATTTCACAGTATAGTGATATAAAAAGACCGAAGAATTTATAAATGAACTGAAACTGTCAAAAACTAAAGCTAATGATAAAGTTTATGAACAACTTTTTAAAACATCAAATGCCGAATCTTTTTGGACCGGATTTAGAAAATTAAAAAATAGATTTGATGAATACTTATATCCTAATTTATATTTTTGCTATATCTCATAGCAGTGCCTCGGTGGAACGTTTTTTTTTTTTTTTCTAAATTATCACTAATGAAAAATAAATTATCCAGCAAATATGGAGCCATTAGTTATGAATCCAAGCTTTCAGTCCTAAATTTGTTAACGAGGATTTGTAAGACTAGAGTTCGAGTGAGGACCTCGTACAAAAGTACAGAAGTTTAATTAATAAAAAGAAAATATTATGTTACCTATTTTATGAATAAATCTTTACTTTTACAGCAATATTATTATTTTATTTTTATTCCTTTAATATTTTTTCCATTAAATCTGAACTTTATTTTTTTTATATAAAATATATTAATATATTCCTTTTCTACTATTATTTTATAGAATTTTATTTATTTTTCTAAATTCAAATTCATGTTTATTTGTAACATAGAGCAAAATATTTATCTTTATTATTGTCCTTTATTGCTGTATTCTTTTTTCTAACTTTCTTATCACAATTCAATTTAAATTCACTCAAATATATTGGGCAATTATTATGGAAAATAGACAATTTAATAAAAAGTCAATTTAACAATATATGGGTATGATACGATAATACTTTTTGAAAGCAAAAAGATAGAAATAAAAAATATACGTAGAAAGGGGAGAAAGCAAAAAATTTACATAAAAGTTTAAATTTTAGCATAGAAATTTTTTCTGTATCTGTTTCAGTGACCTTAAATATAAAGAAATTTATTGGAAATGCTTAAAATTTGTATTTGTAACTTTAGGGTCAATTTGATATTATTTTATTTATTTTATGATTAAAAAAATGTTTAATATATATATTAACTACAAACGAATGCTTTAAACAAATTATCTGAACCGGAAATTTTTATAATTTTTTCGATCCACTTAAGAGTTATGCTAAATAAGTAAAGAATTATGGACACAAAAAAAGTTTATTTGCAAAAGAACGGTTATAAATATGGAACCTTTATGGAATAAACTGATAATTGATAATAATTATTCAAAATTAATAAGCTTAATAATAGTAATTAAAATGAAATTAGGATTACTATTATTGACATATTGGCTAACACAATCAATATGTATATGTTAAAAATAACTTTCGGAG
Organism: Protocalliphora azurea; assembly: GCA_932274085.1. NCBI lineage: Eukaryota > Metazoa > Arthropoda > Insecta > Diptera > Calliphoridae > Protocalliphora > Protocalliphora azurea. The sequence goes on from OW026520.1 coordinate 130,109,003, forward strand.
ATTCGGCAAAGATAATCAACATATAATAATCTTTTAATACCGAATGTCGATTGTAATGAAAAATGTGTTTGTATTACAGTAAATTAGTCGCAATGATCAATATAAATTCATAAAATTCGATTATGCAAAGAAAACTAGAATATTCATTATTCTCTAGCGAAATTTTAATAAATAGTTGTTCGAAATTTCTAAATACATAACAAAAAAAAAAAATATTTCTATTAAAATAAAATCTTTTATTTGAAATGTCTAATAAAATTAAAAGAAATGTGAAATGAGGTGTAAATACAGATTTTCAGATAAATTAGTGATTTTTTATTTTTAAATAAAAAAAAATTAATAATTTTAAGTTATAACATTAGGTCAATAAAAAACAAATTATCCAAGTGCTCCAAAATATACCAAAAAATGTAAAATTTTTACTGAAAAATTGAGAAAAATAACGCGTGTAGTCATTTCAGGTACCTCATAAAAGTATTTGAGTTTTTAATTTTTTTCGATACTCAAAAAAAATAAAAAAGGCAATATGTATATATATAGATATATATATATATATATATATATATAGATATGGTCACTATTTTTAAAATTCTGCTAAATAACGCGGTTAAAATTCTGTGAAATTCTTCTCCATAAACTTGTTTTAGTAACGAAACTTAAAGGAATTTTTTGTACATATATATATATATATATATATATATATATGTATATATATAATTTATATAATATATAATTTTTAATTGGATATATATATATATATATATATATATATATATGTACAAAAAATTCCTTTTAGTTTCGTTACTAAAACAAGTCTATGTAGAAGAATTTCACAGAATTTTAACCGCGTTATTTAGCAGAATTTTAAAAATAGTGACCATTTTCCAAACAAACTTTTTTCTCTGTGTAATAAAAGGAAAAATAACTTTAATCCATTCATCTACCGATCTTCCGTTTAGCTATCACAGCACCATATTACTTATAAAGTATGTTCAGAAATTATTTTTACATTGAAAGAGAACAAGATATTTTCATAGTTTGGCTTTAAAATGTGTAATATTTTTTAAAAAGGAATATATTTACAAGTATGTTTATTAATATATAGCACAAAGAGAAATAGTATATAAAGATTTAAACTATTAAAAACAGAAAAAAAAACAAACACAAAAATTTTCCTGTCAAGAAATTTCACAAAATCACAAAATTTCGGGATGTAAAATTTAATATGGCAACATTTGGCATGTACAACTGCTGGGGGAGCCTTTTTTATTAAATAAATTAATAAATTAGAATCTGAATTACCGTTTGGCGACGTAGGTTACCAATTGCCTTTTTTTCAACCACTAAATTAAATATTTTGAGGTTGTTCCACGGTAGAATAATGAAAAAAGGGCACCGAAGAATTTATAAATGAACTGTTAAAAACTAAAGCTAATCAGAAATTTTGTGAACAAATATTTAAATTATTTTGAACCGGTTTAGGAAAATTAAAAAACAGATTTGATGAGTGCTTAGATCCTATTTTATATTTTTACTTTATTCAGAGTAGTGGCTTGGACGAACGTCCTTTTTTTAAATTATCACTAATGAAAAATAAATTGTCCAACACATTTGAGGTCAACAATTGTGAATGACCGAGTGAAGACCTCGTACAAATGTGAGGAAGTTTAGTTAATAAAAAGAGGATTTTATGTTAACTATTCTTATGAAAAAATCTTTATTTTATGTTTTTGTTTTATTATATGCTTTTGTTTTTATCAAATTTACAAATTTTAAGGAGATTTTCGGGTGTTGAAATAGTTGACCCCTTTTTTCGAAAAAATATCCTTTTTTGGCGACTTTTATTTGACATTCCCTTTTTCTTGACACTGCTTAAAAATTCTCAATGGTAACTCTGATTGAAATTTTATACACTCCATGAATATTGCGGTATTTTATTTTAATATAGTTTTCTAATACCTCTTAGTTAAATACTTCTTCTCATATGGTAACAGAATGAATGTAGAATTCACGTAGGGACTCTCAGTGAGTCCCTACGTGAATTCATTTCTTTCTTTTACTTTAAACTTTTTTCAATTTTTTTCACAAAATTAATATGAATTTTTAATTGGTACTATCCAAGCCGCATGATGCATTATTTATACAAATTTGTACGTTAATTACCGGACCGAGCTTGTTGTATTTATACATTAAGAGTGATTCTTTTCTCCTAACTTTCAATATGTATTTGTATTCATTCAGTGTTTTTCTTATTGTTTCCTAAAAGACAAAAATGAGATACTTTTTCTGGAATCCTTCAATAAGAGCCCTGGTAGCTATTTGTGAAGTCTCCTTAACTGTTCCACGTTTTAATCTGCAGAATATTTTATGCAGATTATTACTGTTAGATATATGCTCCAAAGTTTCATCATTTTTAGAACGATTTAATATGCTATTAAATATTTTCCTTAATAAGGAATACGTTTGTGCAATATTTTTGATACCTTTTCCGATTTGTGAATTATAATAAACATCACAAGAGATTATTCATTACATTTCTTTCACTTGACATATTTGATATAAAATTTATGAATCACTGGTGATATATATTATAGACTAAAGCGCATATTCTTATATTACGTGATTATCAGTGTCGCCAGGAGGTGAGAAATAAAAAGGCTAAATAGTACTAAAAAAGGTCAAAAAGGCCAAATACTCCAAAAAAATAAGACCAGAAAGGAGTTAGCATTTTTAATTTTAAAAAATTACCTATTTTCATTAGTTTTTCATATTTTATTAAAGGTGTTGAATAAATTTACAAATAAACCATAAAACGGCTGCCAGCAAAATAATCCAATAAAAAAATTAAAAGTCAAATTTCCATACAAATTTTGGTAATATTTCATATAAAAAATTGTTTTTTGTCATTGTTGGACTGTAATTTCATTTTGATTAAGCATTTCCAATTTTTTTTTTTTTTGATTTTTCACATTTATAAGATCTTTTTTTTTAATTCTATTCGTAAATATGATTTATGAAGAATAATTATAATATTCAATATAGTAAGTCCATAAAATTGGTTAGCGTCGCATACAAAATTGTTTGTCAAATGTAAATAATCTAGATGTTTATGCGTGAGAAATACACAAAAATGCTTTAATGGATGATTCTGTAAAAATTAAATTAGTAATTGCTGAAATACTAACATTTTAGCCTTTTTAAGCTAATTTTAAAAATCAAAATGAACTAGAAGCTTAAATAAAAATTGTGAGGCTAAAATGACTAGATTAAGCCATAAAAATGCTAAACTGGCAACACTAGTGATGACAAACATCACACAAAAGCCTTGGTGACTACAAATACATTGAACAGTTCCAAGAATTGTTTCAAATAGCAATAAAAACGCATATGTAAAAAATAATTTCTTGACAGGTAGACTAAATGGAATGTGTATTTTTTGTTATACTTTGGTTATTACAATCATAATATTTTTTTTTTTTTGTAAAACCCATTAAATGAATATACATAAAACAAAATGTAAAAAAATGTGTGATATTATAAAGATTTGCGAATTTTTGTAAAATAAAGTTGAAATAATAATACTTTATTCATTGTAAAAACGATAACTTGACATACTGTATGTTAAACCAGTCAGAAAAAAGATACAACAATTTAAATAAACATCATTAAATTTAATATTGTTTAACTGAACAACTTTTTCAATTTTAAATTTATAATTTACTTCACTTTAGTACGAGTATTTTATTTCAGCCTGTTGTCTATCAGGAAGCCTTATCCAACCTTTTGCGGTCTTATTATACTACACATCAACATACATTGTATGAGTATGAATGAAATAAATGCATGAATAAATAGGTATGTGTATACGATTATGTGGTCTTTATTCATTCAGCTCATGCTTTTGTGTACCTTTAATATATTTTGTAGGATTTTTTTTTACTTTTTTGTTGTTGTTCCTCAAGTTAATGATATTTAAATATCACATTAGTAAAGATTCAGTTATTGTTATGTTTTTTGTTTGGAAATTCTGCTGCCGCTGTAGATATTGTTGTTATTACTGTCATTAACACCATTACAAAACATTAAAATGCTGTTTTTTGTTGTTGCTAGGGGATATATGGTTTGCGGCTACAGCATATAAACCACAAGGTACAAAATGATTAAAAGAAAGTAATATTTGGATTTTTTTTATTATTATTATTTTTTTATTTTTTTTTTTTTGAAGTCCAATTTTCGTAAAGGCAAGCCAGATGACAAGCATATTTTTTTAGAGATTTTTAAAAAATTTGGTTTATTTTTAGTATTTATGTTACGTGAATCTAATATTGCAATTAGTAGTGAAATAGAATTCTTATAAGAAAATTTTATTTAAGTTTTATTTATACTACTAAATTCTATAATGATCATTCTTTAAACATAGGAAACTTCTTCCCAAAAATAGTTGTAAACCTTGCATCATTTTTAATGCAAAGATAAAACTTTATATAATAAATCCTATATACATACGTAAATAAAAAGCCGCTGAAAAAATCTCATAACGATCGGTGTTTATTTAATTATAGTTCTCATGTGAAGAGATTTTCAGAAAGTCACTTTAATGCGCACAAAATTATACATTTTATTTTCACTTGAAAAGCAATCTAAGTGGGCTGTAGATCTTCCAATTTAAAAAAAAAATCCGAAAAACTATTTATGAGAGTAGTTCTTATACCAAAGTTCTCGTAGCTGAAAACAAAAAACGTAGTTTTCTAATTACATATATTAAAATATTTTATACATATTCTAAAGAAGTAATCTTTTATTCAAACTTATTTGTCCTTTTCTTTTTCAAACTTTCGATATTGATTTAATTTATTTATTTATTTTTTTTTGTTTAAGACTAAATTTTATGTAAAAATTTTTCACTTAGTTTAAGACAAAGTATTTTATTTGATATTTATTGGCCAAAATTGAGAAATGAATGGATGAATTTAAGTGAATTATTAGAGAAGAAATCGTCAAAATGTTATAATTTTTACAGGTCTATTAAAAGTTAAAATTTCTTTCGAACTAAATTTTATCCTAGGCTTCATGGAACATAAATTTTTTCTCCACGATGCCGGGTAGTTCTTAAAACTTTATAAATGTACTTATCATCAGATCTATTTTCCACAAAAAATTTTCTTTAAACTTTTTGTATTCATATGGTAGTCATTGTAGTCATGCTTCTGTTCCCAATTAAAAACGTCCTAGCATACACAAGAATATGTTTTTGTGTATATACATACAAACAACTATCTATGCTTGCATGTACGAAAAACTACAACAACAACACTGATAGTCATTGCAATGATTCAGTTCATATAAATATTTTTACGTGTATATTTTTAACAAATTGTTTTAATGTTTGTAGATTTGTACAAAACCGAAATTCGAATAATGAACCGATTTTTTTTTATTTCTTCAGAATTTTCTGTGTAAGTCTCTAGCTTATATAGGAAACTAGAAAGGTTGCTTTTAGGAGGTATCTTTGGCGATATCACGGCCATTAATGTCTAGTTTTATTAGCGTTATGCTTCTGGATATTACCTATAAATTGATGTATAGAACATATTTATTGGAAAACTAGAGGCTTCTAAAAATGACAGACGGACAAGTTGTATTGACTTTCTAGCAATAAGGATCCATAATATAAATACTTTTTGGGGTCCTAGATGAATACTGTAGCAATTACAAACGTAGTAACAAACTTATGTACCCTTCATACCTGTCAGAAAGGATGTAATAAAAAGCTTTCACAATGGTGGAGTAATCCACTCTGCAGCAACTTGTAAATCTTTTGTTTGAATTTATGTAAATATGTATGACCATTCAAACAATTCATATCAATGAGCTGAATTTAGGAAAAAATAATAATACATAATTTTTAAAAATTAATTTTCAGATCCCTAATTACTTTTCTTATTATTGCTTTTCCATCCAAACATTAGTTACGTAGACAGTAAGTATACAAAAATAATGATTTTTATTTTGTTGACAAGCTACAAATTCTTTTTAGCCAATTGAATTTGAATGAATAAAAACAAAATCTTAACAAATTACATTTCACCAATTTCAACAACTCTTAAATTGCTATCAATCAAAAACAAAATACTAAATATAACTTGCCACTTAACCCTCGCATTATTTACATTTAATTATATTACTATTGTCAATGTAAATTGAATTCATTTTCACATTTTTAAATAAAAAGTCCACTTAATAAATGACTTTATTATGCTGTTTCACAGGCCAAATCAACAAACAAGAAGGGAAAAAGGGGAAGTACAGAAATAAAAATCTCTTAATATTGTTCATTTATTTTTATTTTGTTTAAACAATATTTGCTGTTGATTCATGCAATTTCAATAAAATAAGACAAACAACAAGGACTCCAAAGACAACAAACAACAGGCAGTAACTATTGCAACAACAAATAAAAGCAATAAATATGTACTAAGTATTGGTACCTTAAATAAACAAAAGAAAAGCCTATAAAATGGAAATTAAAGTACACATTTTTTTGTTCTACTTGACCAACTTTAACACAAATTCACTTGAATAATTTCCAGCAACCTTTCTTGAATAAGAGTGGGAGGTCATAAGAAGATAAAAAAGTAGGAGTTAAAACTTTTAAACTGATATCGTTTTTCTCTTATAATTAAATGGCACATAAGAATTAATGTGAGAAGGAAAAAAAAAAACAAACTTTTCTACTTAAAGTGACTGATACTTAAATGGGTATTGGAAAATTATCGAAAGTTGATGAGGACAATTGAATGAAGGAAGGCTATAAGTATTTAAAATGAATGAGCAAACAGATTTGTACTTTATTTCTTTGTGAGTATATTTTAATGGTGCTCAATTAAAAAATTTCTTAAATTTTGTTTGTTTTATTATTCAATTGTTGTAAGGAGATTTGCTACGTTCGTAGTTTAAAGGAAGAGTTAATCAAAAGTTCATGTTATGGTAATTACTTGAAATTTCATTGTAAAATTAACAAAAGCAAGAAAAATCATCGATCTTTGTTAAGCCTAAAAAACGGAGTGATTAGACCAATATGGCACTCGGTGGGCATCTGTGTTTAGTGTCTTTCAACTCAAGGACTAAAATCTAAAAATATCGGGCTTACCTCAGTTTAGCAATGCAACCAGGAAAATATTGCTCTTACAAGATATTATTAGATTATTATTAGTAGATCTATTTTGAAAGTTACCAAATCATTTTGTTTTTTCGCTTTGTTTCTTTCAGTCTGATAATAATTGAATTTTTCCCGTAAAGATACATTTTCGTCTATTCAACATTTTTATAGCTCAAGTAATTTCTCCTTTTTAATCGTTTTATCTTTCACCATCATCTGCTTTATTTCTCTTAACATTCTTGGCATTCGTGTATATGATACTTAGATTTTAATGCGATAAAAAGTTTTGTAAGATAAAAATCATAAATTTAATAATTCTATACACCAGCAACACTTGAAATCATATACAAACACTTATACACACATTTAAAAATGTACACATGATACGCTTGAATAAACTGGCGCAGATAGTGTCATATCATCAACACCTGAAGAAGATTATGCAAAACATGGAGGAATTTCTTCTTGATGTTATACTCGCACTCTGCTTTAAATAGGAATTAAAGAAGTTAGAAAGTATCCTAATGGACTGTGACGAATTTTATATACCTTACATTTTAAGTATTTATATTTATAATCTACACCACTATAGAGTATATTTTATAGGTATAAGTATAACACTTTCATTTTGATCTTTTGATTATTATTTAATGAAGCATCTTAAGGTATATCAGTCATTTTATAATCACTCGCTGAGTCAATTTTTCGATGGCTCTTATTCCGTTCATGTTACATTTGTAATCAACCCAGAAGACTTTTGTAACCCAAGGACGAATTCTATGAAAATTGTTAGAAATTATACCTAGTCAAATTTTTTATCATATATTTTTCTCACACTTTAAATGAATTTATTAAAACAGCTGCTTTCAATTATTGTTCATTCATAATAAAATGTGAAATATATATATATATATATATATATATATACACTTTGTCTGCCGATAACTAGTTTTTCTTTTTTTTATGTTTAAAATATACTCCAGATTTTATAATGATGCGAATTTTCAAATATCTTATGTGTTTTCTTCATAATAGAGAGTCAAATGGAAACACATAAAAGAAATTTTGAAATTATTAAAATTTATTCAAATTGGACTTACAGAAAAATTGGAAATTGGAATTGGCTACGTGCCAGCAGACAATTAGTTGCTAGTGTGATAAGAAACTTAAACAACGATCTTACAATTGATAGAAAACTTGGAATAAGAAAAAATAAAAGGTAGTGCACTTCTTAAGAACTTTTTTATATATTTTCGGACTTGAAATAGCTAGACGGTCAACTGTTCCGAACGCTGAGTGCGTAAATTTGAAGCCAATATTGGACTTAAAACATTTAAATTGCAAAAAGTAGCTAATAAAAACACAAAGAATAATGCTAAAGCTAATAAAAGAACAAATATTCTATTTTTTTAAGTTTAAATATTGTGTAATGGATGATGAAATATACATCATCTCTGATTTCTAACAGCTTCATGGACAAAAGTATTATGTAGCAGTTGTTAGAGGAAATGTTCCAGAAGAGTACCGTACGAAAAAATAATCAAAATTTCCCAAAAAATTCTTGCTTGGCATCCTATATGCATCTGTGGTGAAATAAGCGAATCGTATGTAACAGCGGGCACTCTAAATCGGATATTTATGTCTGCAAAGAAGACTGCTTCCATTTATGAGAAAATATAGAGTTTCAACATTCTTTTTGCCTGATTTGTCATCGAGCCATTACAGTAAAAGTACTTTACCCAAAATTGACCCAGCGCACCCAACGAACGGTTACATAAAAAGCTATATAGCAGAGAATATATTTAAAATGTTGAAAAAAATCTGAATTAAATTTTATCATATGAAACTTTTTTAATACTATTAATATGTTGGAAAATTATTTATATTATGTGTTTGGAATTAAGAAATCCTTTTTGGAACTCTTGAAGATATTATTGTTAAAAATGTAAAAAGTTAACGATATGAAAAAGTAATTCATATATTTTTTGACATTATGTAGCCTTTAAGAAAAATATCTTATGATTATATAACCAATTTGTACTACATTATACTACTGTAAATTAATAAATATATAAAATATTTTTATTCCATCTTTTATGAACTGTATATCTGTGTTGCCATATATGTGGTTCAGGCAAAACATAGAAATTTTTTGGAAGTATCTTCCTTTGAAAATTTTGTAAAGAATTATAATTTTTTTTGGTAAAAACGTATTTTCTTGGAAAATTATCCATTAAGGAAGCTTTGAAAAACTTGAGAGTGGCAATGATTAATATATCTGAAGTATTTTTAACAAATGACCTAAATATTATAATGATAGTAGTGATGAAAGCGATGCTGGTAGCGTTTCTAATAGTAGTATTATTTATTTTGTGCTTGAAATATTCCTTTAAACCAAAATCTGATTGCTTATTATATTAAATATAGATAAATTATAAAGCAGAATTTTTACGTATCCAAATGGCATTTGTGTTGAAAGTTTTGGTCAGCTTCAGGCAAAATAGAAAGGAAGGCTTAGTTAATTATACTTCAATAGTCCACAAAAAAATATACGAGAACTACGCTGTAAATTGTAAAGACAGGTTATCTTCCACTAGCCAAAAACAGATTCGTAACACAATAATTTTTCATGATTATGATGAAGTACATCTTTTAGTACCAACAGCTACCATTGCAGTATATTGCACCTAACACCCATAGACCTACACATTATTGAATCATCAGTCAATAGTGCGATAAGATTATCTGCAACGGAAGGCTGGAGATCAAGAACGTATGGGCACGCGAGGATATTAAGTTTAATACCCCGCAATTCAATCAATCTACATATGATTCCCCGGATGGACTTCAGAAATAATATTAAAGTCCTATTCCCCACCAGGATTGAATGGAGAAGGGGAAATCTTCTTGAACAATATGAAACTAAGATATACACTGACGGCTCAAAGATGAACTGCGTTGTCGCCTCTGGTGTCTACTCTAACGATCTTGGAATTAGACACTCATAGAGGCTTCCTGATGAGGCAAGCGTATTCCAAGCGGAAATACTAGCGGTCAGGGAAGCGTGTAAACTAATTCGCGATGGAAATATTCAAGTGAATATTGGTTTATTTTTGGCAGCCAAGCGGCAATTCTATCACTCAAATCACCCAAAACTACCTCTATTCTGTAAAGAGGAACTGCTAGGACTAAATCCACTGTATGACATTACTGTAGTCTGGGTTCCTGCGCATAGGGATGAGTATGGTAATGAACAGGCAGGCGAATTAGCCCGGGCAGGCTCTGCTATAAAGGCCAAAACAGAATCCAAAAACACTATCCAGAGAATGGTAAAAATAGATGGCGAAATCTGGACAAATGTAGAGTCGCGAAGGAAACGTGACCTACCTACAACGAAAAACGCTCAATGCAACTCATTGCCTACAAAGACATCTCGAGACTAATAGCATTGTTTACAGGTCACTGGATGATCCGAAAACATGAAAGCAGACTTGGTCTCCCTTACAATGAATATTGTCGTAGTTGTGGCAATCGCGAGAAGGAGGAGACAGTATATCATCTTCTATGTGAATGCCCAGCCTTGAACGCAATCAGACATTAATTTCTGGCAAGGCACCAGTTAGACAACCTCTGTGAGATATCTGACACTAGAGTCAGTAACATTATTAAATATCTCAATGCTACAGGCTGGATCTAATTAATTTATGTTCTCATTTTTCTTTCTATACTTTTATCTCACTACGGACTCAATCCAACTCATTCACCTGGCGAGTAGTGTGGTCCTATCAAAATGGAGTCTAACGAGTCTAACTGATTACCCGTAAGGTTACGGGCTACCACGTTAACCAACCAACAGCTAAATTAAGACGTTATATCATTGAATTCTACAACTTAAGGTGGATGTTTGATATGTAAAATATGTTTCACAATACCATACTACTAGAAAGAGAACTAGAACTAGAACTAATATTGCATCTCCTTAAGAAAATTAAAAAAAACATTTGTTTTTTTAAATTTACTAATTTTCTTCTAAAAAAAATCTATATAGTACCTGGTGTGACTATGTGGTAATGGCCCATTCTGCCCGACCTAGAGGCGAAACAAAATTTTATATGATAGATAAACTTTCTTAGGCCCCATAGATATAAATTTGTTAATTTCATTAATATTTGAAAAAACTTTGCCAATCAATTTGGGTTAGACTGCTACAGTGAACATTATGTTAATTTTGTTCCAAAAACTGCCAACCCTCCAAATTGCCCAGAACTTCGACCAATTGAAAGATATTGTTCCCTTGTAAAACACGGGCTGGTTGCAAAAAAGTTACACAAAGTAATATTGAACTAATAAGGGATAGTGTTTCAAAATAAATAAACATACGTTATTCTTTATTGTTATATGGAATAAATCTGTAGAACTGACTTTAAAATATATTCTTTCATTTATAATTGTAACTTATTCCAGTCAAACTTTATATCAATATTTTTGTGTTATATTTTATTCGAACGCAAAATTTACTATCAAGTTTATAACACTGTACAAGATCTTTATCACATCTCAAAAATTATACGAATTAGAAACCAATTACAACATTACGTCCTAGACCAATTCTTAAAAGGCTATACGCAGGCAACATCCATTTATCTTGAATGTTTTACTGGGAATTTAAATCTAAGTTTAATTTATTGCCCATCAGAATTTTCAATGACCAAAGAAAACTTTGAGTTCGTTTCTTTGCACGTGACGAATTTAATACCAAACATATTTACTGGGGCTCCACATTGATGAATCCCAGAGGTAGACAGCTATATAAGATTCTAGTTAATCGCAAAAATGACTTAGATTTTGTGTGCCTTTTACAATAAACAAAATTCGATAACTAGAAAAATTTCATATGGTTCATCTTCTGGTCATTCTCCAATAATATTTACTTATTGTGTAAGAACCAATATACAAAAATTTTCTAATAACACTTTCTATACAAAAAATTGGTTGAAATTATAGACCAAATTTTAATCTTAAAAAAACTTTTTATTTGTATTTCAATCGAAAAACAATCTTCTGTATTCTAAAAATAATACAAATCTATCATATTTTTTTTTTTTTTTTTTATTTTCATTATTAGTTTAATTTTTTAATTTTGATCGAAATAAAAAATCTAAATATCATTTGTGTTATTTATCACAAAATTTAAAAATTATTTTTTTTTGCATTGGATAAAAAAAATCTAAACTACAATTTTATTGACTAAAAAAATATTTAAAATGAATAAAATAGTAGAAAATATATTTGAAACAAAAAAAAAAAAAAAAAATATGTATATATATATATATATATTTGAAAAAAAAAAATAATAAGAATTTGGAAATTTTTCATCACGTTGGACATTTATATTAAAAAACAAAAATCCCTCACATATTTTTTTGAAGAAATGAAAAAATATTTTGAATAGTAAAGGCGTTCATTCTCAGAAAACCTAAATAGAGTCGAGACAAAAAGTCGAAAACTCAAAATTCAAGCATAAATATCTTTTTAAATGTAAGAGATAATTTAGGTCAATAAGCAAATTTTTCTTTACCCTGTTAAGCGCTTTACAGAAATACAAAAGCCTTTGTAATCGGACTTGATGTATAGAAGTTACGACTTTTCAAATTCTTACATACTCGAGGTGTTTAATTTTGACACCCTTTAGCTTATTTTGTGTTATAACAGATTGACTTCAGGAAAATTTTTTTGAAAGCTTAATTCCTCCTCTATAAGTTTTCCATACTTCTTAATTCGATTGGTCCAATAGTTTTGGATATAGAGATTTATTGCCAAGAACTGTGTTTTGGCTGACTATTGTCAAAAGTAAAAATGAAATAAAATGAAAGGTCATAGTTTTTAAGTCAAATATAATTATAATTTGCGCTTAACAATTGTATAAAGGGTTCAAATTTAAAAAAGGTTAACTCATAAAACTTTGACGTGATAGAAATTTCGGATTTAATTTTATACACTAAATCTAGTACAGAAACATGAATTACGTAAATTTTTTTGCGATACGATTTTTTTATACCATTTTGTTGACTTGTGCGATTGAACTAGTTCGTAAGAGATTATATTCAAACTAGAATAATTAATTTTCTTCTGTAAAAAATAGCTATGAAATGCTAAACATAAAACCTACATATAGTGAAGGGTATGAAAACGTTTGTCACTTTAAATTTAGCAAAAAATAAATATTCTTGTTAATGTTAGCAAATTGTCAAGAAATGTAAGTACTTATTTACACTAAGTTATATTTATGTTGTTTTTTAATCCTCCACCAGTTCATATGCAGAAAAACAATTTCTGTTGCACACAACTTTTTTTAATTTAAAAAGTCTGACAATGTCATTAACCCATTGTAGGGAATATATTGTAGGGAATATATATATATATATATATATATATATATATATATATATATATATGTTCTTTTCCTTTCTTTAAGCAACATTCCCCATGGTTCCACATTTTCATCTTGAAAATATTTTCACGCAGAGATAAGTGTCTTTAAAAAATTATGGTATATGCATATGACTGTATCTTTGCATGTATGCATTTTGGCCAGAATCCCCTGCATTTATTTGTATTTATATATATGAGCTGCAGTAAAGTTGTATTTTTTATGCAACATCCAAGTCGTTATTTTTATTTTCAAAGTTTCTGTTCTTTTTTTTTTTTGGTTAGTGTTGTGCCAATTTGATATGTGTATAAACAATTGTAATATGACACAGTTTTTGTCTCATTGTTTTTTCTTGTCTTTTCATGCAGGAGTACACATTTGATTACTGGCATCTTTGGCAACGCAAATGTTGGAAATTAACGTGTTTCTTGAAAGAAGTAAATTTAAAGGGTGGAAAAAGAAAGAAAATAAAATACAATTTTGTTGAGGCTTTTATTTAATTTTCTTAAATTTTTAAAGAATTCAAAACTACTTAAAATACTATTCACTTTAATTTTTGTTAAGACTTTATCCTTTAGTTTGAGATACTTGATTTTTAAACCAAAGTAGATCCACTATTTCCATTGATTAATACAGTGGTTTCGACATTTGGTAGTGAGTTTAGTCTATGCATGCATACATAGACCCTCTCCAGTTAGCTACTCTCCAAATTCAAGCACAAACTTGTTTTTCACTTACGGCAAGTTTTATGCAAACTTGAGGCCATCCGACTAACTTGCATTGAAAGAATTTTCGGGGATCTCTTTAAGAAATTTTCAGACAACATGTAAACGAAACTGTTTTGTACGTAATGGAAAACACCAGTAGACTGGTTTTAAATATCTCACTGCAAATTCTATTCATCAAACTTTAGGAAGATTTTAAATGCTTTTTCCCCAGCTTTCTCTCCACATTTCTATTATTAATGGAAAGTATTAATAAAGAAAACGTTTAATAGATATCAAAAACCTTTTAAAATTTAATGAATAAAAATTTTTTTCCTTTATTTAATAATATTAGTTTAACACATGTCAACACATCTGTTTTATTTATTTTATTTTTGTGTTTTTGTTTCCTATTTATTTTCCATATTTTCCCCCACAGCATTTATTTTTTTTTTGTCATTGAAATCCTGTTGTTTCATTCATGCAATCATTTAATCATAGCTCATACGAAAACAATTTATAACAATTTTTGTTGGTAAAAACAAATCCAAGTCAAAAGTGAGCAAATGAATAAGCTCTAAATAAATACTTTTTTTCTATTTAAATTGAGTTTCTGTGTTGATTTGTACTATTTTTAACAAATGTCATGCATCTGTTGCTTTCAACTCTCACTTTCAATTTGAAATCACTGATGTCGTTCATACAGATTCCTTATTTTTCTATAGGATTTTATAAAGTAATAACAGTAGCAACAGCATAAAAAACATGTCAGAAAATTTTAATATGGCTGACTAAATATTTGACCCTTGTCAATTTTTGTTTAGGTGTTATTAAAATGCTTATATCCTGTTTGTTTATTTATTTTCATACAAAATGGCTGGACGTTTGTATTATAAAAAATGCTAATGTATTTTATTTTGCGTGAAAACAGGATATGAAATTTAACTTCCGCGAAGAGAGGAAATTTGTTTGTTTTTTTTATGGAAATAAATACTATTTTTCTGTGGACTGCAATGCAAAAATAAAAAAAAAACGTATTTTTTTAAATAATTTATTATATAAATGTTTATTGCAATTATTTATTTTTTCTAATAGTAAATAGAATTAATAATAAAATAATTATTCGCCTAGTTGGCTATAAATTATTGAAATGATAAACAACATTTATCTGTTTCCTGTATTTTATTACAAGGGTATATATTTTTATATTCCCAAATAAATCTAAAAAATTTACGTAATTTCTTCATTAGAACGAAAAATAGCTATACTGAAGAGATTTTTCGAACTCTTTTAATTTTCAGTTTTTATAATCAAAGCGATATAGAGTTTTGATACCAAATAAAAGGAACATAATAAGTGCATTTTATGACATAACAGTGGATTTGCAAACAATGCTATAAATTTTGAAATGAAATTTATATTAAAATAACTTTAAATGGATACTATAAAAATGTATCCTTTTTCAAAAACTATTTTGTTGGAAAATCGTTTTTTTTAATTCGTGTTTTTTTCAAAGTTCATTTTTTTATATCCTTCACATAAACCGAAGGCTATATATAAGTTCGTGATTTTATACGAAATCCTTCAAAGATATATCCAGGTCAGCAAATTGAAAAATAATCATAATAGTCATGATCAAAAATAACTTTTGAGAATATATGTCTGTCTGTCTGTCTGTCCGCCTATATGTAAAAATGATTTTTTTGGAGCCCATAATCTAATAAATACATTTCTCTTTCAACATATACGTGGCATGTAGTCACCAAAATCTTAGTTTTAAAATTCAGCGAAATTCGTTAATCCTAAATCCGTTTTCTGGATTAGTCTCAAAAATGTTTCCTATTCTCTTTGCCCAAAATTTAATAATATTTATTAATTAACATAAAGTAATATATAAATATTTTTCTGTTGGAAAGTTGTGAGAATAAAAAATCTAAAGGAAGTGTTCCAGACTACAAACCGTTCAGCCTGAGTTCGTATGTGAAGTTTTCTTAAAAAGGTATATTAAAAATTTTTCACAAGAAAAAATTTTCATTTGATACAGCAAAACTGTAAAATTGTTCACTATAGGAAAATTTAAATTTTCCACAGAACTTTGCTAACGTTTGCCACAGTCTCTAAGCAAACAAATAGAAAATTTATTAAATTTTTAAAAATTTTGATAAATACTTATATTGTTTAGTATATACAGTATAGTGCTATAGCAGGTTAGTAGAAAAAATACTAGCCTTATGTGTTTAACAATTAAGCATGAATTTTGTAACTTTTCTAGTTAATTGAGGAAAAAGAAAAATGGATAGAAAACCTTCCAAATTATTGGGTGTTACTTTTCAGTGTATAGAACATGTGAAATTCAAAGATGTTTTTATCGGATTAAATATCATATTCACCCGTAAACTTCTATCGACCTAAAATTTTCCTTTCACTTGAAGTGAAAAAGTTAAAACACTTCAGAAAGTGCTCCTCTATAACATATTTTATTTGTTTAGTTAAAAGGCTAACTATATTAAATATGTCTT
Source organism: Protocalliphora azurea (assembly GCA_932274085.1). Taxonomy (NCBI): domain Eukaryota; kingdom Metazoa; phylum Arthropoda; class Insecta; order Diptera; family Calliphoridae; genus Protocalliphora; species Protocalliphora azurea. The sequence continues at coordinate 130,125,815 of OW026520.1, forward strand.
TATGTTTAGAGTATTAATATATCTTGGTAATGTATTTTGTTTATGTCAATTACAAATTTCTACTACTTGTCATCCAGAAGTGATTACGACGTGCTCCCTGTGGTAATGCAACAACAAAATTATCTTCCAAATGTTGACAGGGCAGTGTATAATGTGTGTACATGTAACAACGTATAAAATATTTTACCCATATTCCCATACTCCCACACAAACAAATCCCATTCGTGTAAAATTTTCAAAGAAAATGGGAGAATATGGAAAACAACAGAATTAATAAATCCCAGTTGTACATAACAGTTGTACATAACAATTACTATACAAGTAGACAATGGCAGCAAACGATGAAATTTGACTTTCTTTTCTGTGTAAATACTGGCAAGTAAAATAAAAATACATTAAATAATTTACATAGGAATACAAACATATTCGTTTATTAATATTTCTACAACATAACACACTCACATCATTGATTTTGTTTATTATTTATGTAAACTATGGGGATTCTTTTCTTACACTCTTGTCTCCTGGTTAACAATTTGTTTGTTAAGAAGTAATGACGGAGTAGAGGAAACTTGTGTAGCGATTATATACATACTTTAAGCTATATCTTTAAATGTTGGTGCACAATTGGAGTTGTTAAGGTAAAAGAACAACTAAATTTAAATATATAATTTAAGTCTATTGATTCACAGTTTGATTAATCTCTCTCATTTAATTAATATTTAACTTAAACTAAGGAGTGCCCACGAAAAAATTAGTACATATAATTCAGCTTATAAAAATAGAACCAATGGGTTAATCTTTTTGAAGTTTTGTTTTGATAAAGATCATTACATTCTAACTTCAACTTTATAAGAAAAATAAGATTTTTTATTCTTTTTTACTAAGATATTTAATATTTTCTCGAATCCCCTAAACATAAGCTCTATTTTATTTTCTACTCAGCTTCAAGTGTTCTTTCAATATTATTTTGCTTTAGCCCAATATATTTCAAATGAACTAAGTTTTGAACAGTTTAGTTTTGGTATATATCTGCACCATTTGTTTGATACTACTCAGATATTTTTTGTTGTAATAATGAGATGCGATATCAGGCAAAAAAAAATATAGTTTTCTTTGCTTTCTAACAACAGAAAGGAATCTTTTCCTAAGTCACTCATTTGTGTACATTTCTCTGTTAAAAGTGTCATTTGTTATAAAAATAGTGCTCTTTTGCTTGCACATACAAGTTGCTTGTCAGACCAAAAATTTGTACGACAATTTTGTTTTTTTTTTACAAGATATTTATCTGCTGTATTTCGCATAACATCTGTGATATCGAATTCCTTACCATAATGTTGTAGATAGTTCGATAGTACGTAGTTTTTATTACCCTTTAGACGAAATTATACTTTTGAAAAAGTTAATCCAATAATTTTTTGTCCTCTCCTTTGCCACCACATTTGTTAGCGCTGCTATTAGGAAAGTTTTTTATATTGTGAGCTTCAGGCTATTTTTTTTAACTTTTCTGATAAAAGATATTGAGCAATTTAAAAAAAAGTGTGCACGGACTTCTTCGTGCGCAGTCCTTAATAATTCTACTTTGGAGACCTTTTATAAAACATAAGGAAATTCAAGATAGCAAGTACAAACAAAGCTCGTGAATCAGCAACAATGGCAGCAACAGCATCATTAACATTACGCGTAGACAGGCAACATCATGTTAATTTTCCAAATACACATGAACGCACACAATCAGACAATCGCTTACTCATTACAATAGAAACAATGAAATGATGAAAAGAACAGAGTTAATAGAAAGACAGGTATGTATACCTTACACATACATGAGTATACAAGCAAAAACACAAAAATTTTAAAATCAATGAAACATTGTACTATTGACGCTATAAGTAAAGTTACAGTTCTTCAAAGTTGAAAAATTAGAAAAATGTGATCAAAACGAACGAGGATATTTTTATATTTTTGATCTTTTTCTTCACTAGTCGAAACTGTTGGTGTTAAAATTATATATAAGAGAATTACCCGCCGGACATAGAGAACAATATCACTTTATAAGTTATGACTCTGGCGCTATTGGGTCAAAGGTTATACGATGTCAAAGCTTGAAACCAAAATGTTAGCCATTTTAATATTTTTCAGCTTTTTGATGAATGTATGTGCGCCTCTCCATGAAAATACAATTTGATATCATATATTTAAAAACGAGGTAACTTAGCTTTGTCTGTTACACATTCCATTAATGTGCCCTCGTGAATCAAGGAGTTTGGGCTCTCCAAATCTTGAAAAACATGCATGAATTTTGACAAAAATTCAGTTTTCGTTAGGCACAGTTTTAGGATTACTTTCAGAAAATTGGTTTCCTGTGCGAATTGAGCTCTTTTGGCTCTATCGTCGAATAGTTGGAGGAGCTCATTAAAATATTTTATTCCAAACATTTTAAAGACTTTTTGAAAATTTTGCAAAATTTTTAGATTTCGCTTCAGTATTTTTGGATACTTAAAAATGCTTCAGATTTATATAAAGCACGTTGAGCAATTTGCTGTAGTTTATTTTAGTGATAATTTTTTTAATCTGTCAAGTTTTATTCTAAAATCAAGGGAACACTCAAAAACTACGGAGTTTGTAGATTAAAAACAACAGAAACTGTTATACTCGGCTTGGCCGAATCTATATAGCCATCACCTGTAACTTTTTAAAATTTCACCTTATATGGGAGGTGGGTGGTAAAGTGGGTGGACTACGTCTAATTATTGTTTCAGAGTTTACATTAGACCTTAGATCTATTTGTGCAAAACTTCGTTGATGTACATGTTTTTATGTAAAAGATATGGAGCAAAAAGTAAAAATTGGACTTACTGGACAAATCTTATATAAGATAAATATTTGACACCCCCTAGGGTGTCCGCTTCGAGTCCTATCCTGTTTTCAAGACACCGATATGTGGACAGATGAACCGACATCGTTAGATCATCTTAGACTTTTACAAAAACCCAGAATAGATATCCTTCATAGGGTCTTATATGATTATTTTGTCATATTACACACAGAATGATAAAGACAGTATATCTGCCATCATTTTTTATAGTGAGCATGAAAAATCAAATCTACTGCGTAACTCAGCTGGTAATAATACTATTTGTCTTTTTACATCTGGTGATAGTTTTTCCCAAGATTAATTAATTTGTGTAATTATAATGTAAATAAGTGAAGTTTGAAATTTTTAACTTTGAACCGAGATAACTTTTGGGCGCCCTTGCGAAAGTAATATGTGCCAACGAATTTTAACCGCTGAAGTATTTTTTTTTATTCATTCAAAGCGCTGTCAATATCCCAAGAAAAAAGCTTAAAATATTTTAGTCTAATTTCAAAAATTTTATGTTCTTGCCCATATACATATTTATGTATTTGTTTTTAAATAGAGTTCAAGCTAATGGTACAATGATTTCTCTAACCATAATATAGACACACCAACAAATTCAGTTAACTTATATGGGGGAAAATTCCTACTTTATTTTTTATGTTTGCTAGTTTGCCGGAGAGCCCAAAAATCAATTTGCGAAAAAAAATCATCTAGAATTTATGATGTGCCTCATATGGCGCCCAACAAGCCGCGACAAAAGAATGAAGAACCATTTAAACGAACCAAAGAGCGAACAATGACAACAAATTTCTAAACAGTCATTTAAAAAAAAAGAATATACAAGCAAAGATGACATGACTGTTATTTGTTGTTGCTTCTGCTTATGACGGTAAAGGCACTATTTTTGGTTTCTTTTCCTTTTTTTTTTGTTTGCAAATGGTGTGTATAACCTATACCTATATACATGTTTGTGTGTATTATTGTCGCATTTTTTTTTTTTTTTTTTGAGAGGGCATGTTGATGATGATAACATTGAAAATATATCACGTCCTCTACATATAATAGTCATATGGTACACTTCACATAGAAATGTGTGCAAAAAGGAACAAAATGTTAAAAACAAAAACAACAACAGGAAAAGTAAACCCAACAAAAGACTTTTATTTAAAAACGTGTCAATATAAAGAATCAATTCGACTAAGCCGAATTTGGTTTACCTTTTTTTAGGTTTTTTTAAAAAATACAAAAAATTTACTTGAAAATAACTAATGTTCTTAATTTCAACAAATAGATATCTATCAGTACTAGCAATGTTGCCAGTTTAGCCTTTTTTTAGAGCTAAATTTTTTAGCCTCAAAATTTTCGTTTTAGCTTTTAGAATTTTTTCTAGCCTTTTTTGATCATCAAAATCGCATGAAAAAGGCTAAAATATTAGTAGTTCAGCAACGAAGAATATAGTTTCTTACTTGATATTACATACCGATTTAATTTTGACAGAATCATCCATTTAAGCATTTTTGCATATTTATTCACAAAACAAAAAACTAGATTATTTATACTTAACAAATATTTACGCTTCATTCTCCAACTCAAAGATAACAACTAATTTTATTGACTTACTAAAACGATTTAATTTTGGGGTATGTAGTCTTTTTTGACCTTTTTTAGAGCTCAATTTAGCCTCCTTTTTCTTACCTCTTGGTAACACTGTTGCCTAGACATCTATGGTGTAAATAAAATTTGGTAATTTCAGCTCGTAGGTATGGCTTACGGAATACATAACAATAGTATTTCTTACACCAACGATTTATTCATTTAATGTGTTATGTAAATAAATAATAAATAATTTTAGGAAGAATAATGGTTTGCAGCTTTTTTGCCGACTTTTAAAAAGTCGGCAAAAAAGCGGATTTTTTTTTTTTTTTTTTTAAAAGAATTTCTTTATTTTATAAAAGCAAAAAAAAAAAAAAAATGCATTGTCGGTTGTTTTAAATAGCTTTTCAAAAACTTTATCCATAACTTCAGATTTTAACAATACTAGTTCATTTAAAATTCTCCGGGAGTTTTTTTATAACATCACTATATTTTAAAACAATCGAAAAATAATTAATTTATTTGTTGAAATTAATATATAATGGGTTGAAATAATTAAAATAACTTTGTTTTTTGCCGTTTACCACATAATCTTAAAAAGTCGCTATTTAGTTCCATTTTAAAAAGGGAACCAGGTTATTTAAAAAGGGTAAATTGGAGACTAAATTCTCCCAAATGTAAAGTGGTTTACAACCGGTATTTTAAATTTTGAAAAAAATATCATAAATTAAATATTTACAACCTAGTTCAAATGTTATAATAGATCAATAATAATTTAAAGAGTCTGATTGAACCGGAATATATAAGTGGGGTGTGAGACTTTTTTGCTTTACAGAAAATAAGATTCAATTGCTTTCTGAACAAAAGCGGTACGGGCTATCAGGAAATAATCCTGGGAGACAGTAATTTCAGCAACGATATTTTCAGGAGATTGTTATGATCAATGTTGAATTTTAGAAAAGGCTAAATGCCCAAAAAAATAAAGCCAGAGAAAAGCTAATATTTTTCTTTTATTTTAAAACTCAGTTTTATTTTATGTTTTCATTTATTTTAAAGATATCTGATTTGTTCCAGTACACTAAATTGGGAGCAAGGGGGATACCAATGTTACCGAGATGCGAAAATTTCATAAAAAAAATTAATATCATTCAAATATGTATATAAATTTACTTTCACTGTTTTCAATTCATAATATTTAAGCATTATTTCTTAAGTATTAAAACGTTTTTTTTTTATATTCTGGAAAATTTTAAATTTTTTGTGGTTTAAAAATTCAAGTTTTTAATGGTTTTAGCTTTAGGGAACAGAACAGAAACGCATTCTTATCAAAAAACGTTTGAGAGTAAAATTATGTCACTTTCTAAACATTATTTTTTAACAGATTTTCCATGGAATTTTGCAATTTTAAGGCATTTTTTGTTTATTCCTAAATGTTCATTATGAACCATTTAATAATATCTATGAACAAAATTTTATTTATTATGAAAAAGGTTTAGGAAAAAAGTCATGTTCGATTCACAATATTTATGAAAAAATTTTAAATACATTTATATTTTTTTCTCTGTGCGAAAAATAAAATTACATTAAAATAAGAATTGTTAAAGCACTTTGATATTTTATGTGCTCTCGTACTTTTCTGCGTTGTTGTATTTTTGTGGGAAAAAAATGAACTTTTTCTCATTTTACCGCGCTTTAATCAAAAAGTAATGAAACAAACATATTGTAATAAATTTATAAGCAAAACTAATAACAGCTGCCAAAAAAATGATCTAATGAAAAATTGCCCACAAAATTTATGTTTTCAAGTAATTTTCATCATTTAGGTATTTATAATTCGTTTCCGAATTTTTGGGCGATTTTTCGCTTATGTAAGATTTTTTTATTAGACTATATTGACAAAAAGTTTATAAGGTTAATAAAGTTTATTAAAAAATAATACGCTGTTATATTTTCACTCGGAAAACTAGTAAATTTAGAAACATTGCGAAAAGATCATTTTTAGATGGTTCCTCATATATTTTAAATTAACTTAAGATTTTTAAATTGATTTGAAGGCAGAAGAAAATAGATTTGTAATTATATTTTAAATCTTTTATGTATATTCATATTAAATGATAATTTATTGAACGTTCTTAAATTTAATTCCCTTTTCTTTTTCAAAATTCTGACTCCGATATCAATTTACAAAGTTTGAAATATTATATACTGAGATATCCCTATAGAATATCACTCAAAAACCCAAAAAGTTATTAAGCATTTTCTAAACTCCCAAACCATAACACGTTTTTTCAGGCGGAATTCCATGCTATCAAAGAATGTTCGGACAGAGCGGTTACGGATGTCAACATATTTATGTTAAGCCAAATGGAAGTAAGAATAGTTGGAACATAAAAAATTGGACTGTTTTTGAACAGCAATAAAAGGATTAACAACAATTTCTCCAGAACTAGCACAGGTGGAAATAAAGAGGCAAATAATCTGGCAAGTCAAGTATTACAGATAGCTTGTTGAGGCTATGAAAATTCAGATGAAAGATTAGGCTAAAGCGAATTATAGAACACAATGGAATGATGATACTGTAAACAGGGTGACTAAAACGCTGATGAAAACAGAACTTTAATCTATTAAAATTTAATAAAACAGATACAAATAAGGTGATTAGCATTAATATCGCATATGTGTGGTAGACAACAAGGAGTCAAGAGCATATTGGGAGGACATTGAATCGTTACAATATTTTCAGTGCTCAGCTTTCTCACGAGTAATATCCCAAAATTTCTAGGGGAAGAGTGGACTGGAAATTATTAAGGAAATTGGTACATGCGACCAATTTCCTATGACCTATTTCCTTAAGTTGGAACCAAGTGCATGCCGTTATGACATGAGGCCTTCATTCAACCTACCTATCTACTTACTATTGTGAGAATATTTATATTTATTCAAAATAAAATTTCCAAATTTTTCAGCAGAGTTCAAAAACTGTTTAAAAGTTGTGTAAATAATGCATCTTTCAGATATACCTTTTATAACTAAAATACTTGCAAATTGCATTTTCGACGTTGATATTTTGCCAAAAGTATATATCTGGAGCTTATACCCCTATATCTCAAAAAACACATATCATATCTCTTATTTTGAAAGTATTCAAAAAATTTTCTTTTACAATATTTATTTAAAACCACTAGCAAATCTCACATATAATTTGTTTTTAGCATTTTACAATATTGGCAAATTTTAAAGAGACATAGAGGCTTTTGCACTTTTATAATATTCAGTGAGTATAAAAATAAATTTAATGACAATTTAATGTATGATTTTGTAAGTTTTTCAAGTTAGGAATTGCAGAGCAATATAATTTATAATAATTTATAATTTATTTTTAGATTGGAGCAGATCTTATCTAAAAAACTATTTCGACGAAAATTGTAATATTTGGTGATAATAATTTACTTAACAACTTTCATAATTGATTCGAAAATATAAGAGTTAGGTACAGAGGGATTGGCAGTTGCAATATAAAGTAAAAGTTATTTATCGCTCAAATGGACAACTTTTACCATAAAAGTTTCAAAATTTTGTGAGAATCGAGGGTCATAACTGAGATGAAAGTAGGGGCGAAAACTCAATGGGAATTGCTAGCTCCTATTTAGGGTAAATCTTAACTGTCTCATACCTTAGGAACTATTATAGTAAAGGTCTCGAGATTTTGTAGGAAAAATTTACTTGCCAAATTCCACAATTGAAATAAAAATAGTTAGGGTAGGCTGTGTATGGGTCATTATCAAAAGTTTTAGAGGACCCTAGAGTTTCTACTATGGAACGTTCTGACCGTTTGTCCATTTTCAATGTTAAATTAATTTTATTTAGATCGTTGTATGATTAATTTTGCACTTTTAACCTGCAAAAGGACCGAATAATTTAATGGGATAGATAATATTAGAAATTTTTAAAGCTGGTAGGGATGAAATTCTTGAAACACTTCTGGAATTAAAATTATTCGATCGAGTAGTTCAGTGGGATAGGTAAAAGTAGAAATTTTTAAAGCTGGGCGGGATGAGTTTCTAGAAACACTTCTGGAATTAAAATAATTCGCTTCCTAAATACTCCTATAAATCAATAAATAAAAATTGTAAAAGAATAAATTGCCGAAAATATGATTTTAGTGGATAAAAATGATCAGTCCTTAAAATTTTGACTCATTGAAAAGTGTGAATTTTCTAAATTTTTGTACATAAAAAAAATCAAATGTCAAATAAATGATATCAAACGGTGTACGTAGAAACACCTTTTAGTAATAAGTATTTTAGCTAGTAGTACAATCAAATACCCCTTGAACTTTTTTGTGCACGGAAGAAAAAAAGTAACCTTATAGTTTTGCCTCGCACCTTATCAAAGTCTAATAAGTTACTTAAATAAAATTTGTGATATTTTCAATGTTTGATGATATTTTCGAAAAATGAGAATTGAAAAAAGCTAATTAACTTTTAGCACATTTTTAAGTTTTTGAGCTTTGAACAACCATGATTATAAGAAGAAACCTATGCTGCTAAAATTTTCAGGTCTGTAACCCGTTTGTTTAAATTGGTACTAATACAAACTTACTAAAGATTAAAAACATATCTGCATTGTATATCTAAAGAACTATTTAATCGATTTAAAAATTTTGAGCGGATTTACATTCAGAATATATAAATTAGTAAATTATTAATAATTAGATAGAAGTGATATATATATATATATATATTCTTCTGTTTGTGTTCGGTATGCTAGAAAAAACGTGTCAAGAGTGTAATTTTCCTTAAATTGTAAAAGAAAGTTTTGTTTATTGTGTCTTATTTTTCACTGTCACAATTGTATTGAATTCACACAGAACTTGTATGTGAGGAGAGAGAAATGTTGTTATTGAAAATTAATCCAGTCTCATTTCTTTTTATTCTTTGTTATAAAAAATTAAAGAATTACTCAAATAGATACAGGGTATTTCATTAAAAAATAAACATAAAGTAATTATTTGGCAAGATATCGAACACCTGAGATTAATAGTAATGAATATTGTCCCTCGATATATATTTTTATTTAATTTCATCTAATATCAAGCCTGAACTATTAAATTTACATAGATTGAATATTATCGATTAACTACCAATTATCTGCAAATAACAATTGATTGCTTTCACCTAGATATCACGCATTCATTCAAGATGTATTTTTTTTGCTTAGAAAAAGCACTATATTATTCATACAAAAAGAAGGTGACGAAAATAACCTTGTAAAATCGACAATTTTTCGTGGACTTACTGAGAATTTATGTTGTAGTACTATTGACATCATTTGTTTATAACTTTAAACACTCGAAATCGAATTCATAATTTTACATAATAATTCTACTCTGAAGTAGTATTCATTTGAGACAGATTTGGCATCAATTCACTGGTGTTGATTTGATAATTTTTAACACATACGAAGTTTATACACTCTTAACAAAATATAAAATAATGTTACCTTGCACGCGGATTTGGGCGAATTTCTGTGGATAAAAAAGCCTTCCATTTTTTTACTTTATAGAAACCAAGGGATTATTTCTAACAGAGTTTTATCCTATAAGTAGTAAACAGGATGATTATTTTCTATAGATGCTATTTGGGTAGATCAAAAGTACGTAATTCATTTCCTTATACCTATCCTTATGACATTTTTTCATTTCTCAATAAAAATAATAGGGATAACACTTTGTTCTTTCTTACAAAAACAGAGATATCACAAACGATAAGACAAATCTTAATTAAATTCCCAGGTTAATCTTAAGATATGTATCATTACATTTAGCACTTTTGATATCGAGAAACGAAATTCCAACTCAAGAAGTGAACACGTGATTTCCAATTATAAAATATTCATAACATAGGACACAAGTATAGAAAATGTTCCATATGCCAAAAAAAAAAAGTTGTAGTCGAGCAAGACTAAGTTGATTGATTATTTAACTTTTTGGAGAAACCGATTTTAGAATAGTTCGAATAAGTTCGCGATTTTAAGGAAGAAAATAATAACACATGAAATTAATCTAGGTGTATATTATAAATAAATCATTCGCTTCTTTTTCAGCAATTATGTTAAAAACGTATTGTTTCCAAATGGGAACTCCCCATAATATATTTATGCCATTCGTAAGGGCTATTTTACTTTTATCCCTTACAAACTTACAATTTTTGTTAGGAACTTACATAATTAATTTCAATTTATCCTTAAACTATATTCGCAAAATATAACAAGAAATTTGACTTTATTAATCAATTAAAGCATTTTTCCTAAATTTCCATTAAAATATTAGCATTTATTACATATGTTTTTTAAAATAAAATGCTATTTTTGAAGTAATTTTTTTTGTGTGTATTTAAAACAACCGGTCTATTCGACTTTTGAAAAAATTAGCGTCTAATTCAGTGCGACAATCAAATTGTTTGAAAATAAAATTTGTATGTAAACTACTCAAAAAAATTTGAAGAAATGAGTAATTTCATACAAATTTTGTTTTCAAACAATTTGATTGTCGCACTGAATCAGGCGCTAATTTTTTAAAAAGTCGAATAGACCGGTTGTTTTAAATACACACAAAAAAACATTACTTTAAAAATAGCATTTTATTTTAAAAAACATAAAAAAAACTAAAAACCCCGGTTTTAGAACCGGTAGAAAACCAAGTCGATCACCCTAGTCAAGACCGACAATATATATTTATATATATATATATTCATCAAAGTGATCTTAGTGGTCCTATATCTGTGGCCAATTGTGAACCGATTATTGTGGTATGTGTGATCTATATGTCTATAATAAAAACATATGCATAATATTATGTTGATACTAACATATATAGGATTTATGCACTTTAAGGAGATTCCCGAAGTGGGCTGGTCGTTATGAACTTAAGTAATCTGCTTTCTACTTTTATAAAACTGTTTTGTATCAAATTTTGTCTTCATAGTTACTGACATTTATAGGAAATTTATGCACATTAAAGTGATAATCGGAGGTGGGCATTATATGAAAGCTATGCTCAATTGGAGACAGATCTTTGTCAAACTTATTTGTGCTGAATTGTATAAAAGTAGTTATGTATAAGGCATTTTTCAGCAGTGCTGAAAGGAGATAAGAGAAAAAGAGACTAAATTGAACTTTAAAGAAGCTCAAAAAAGGCTAAGTGCAAAACAAAAAATAAATAAATAATAATAAAGCTAGCAAGAAGGTAATATTTTTTATTTAAAAATTTATTTTAATTATTATTATCACTATAAGTTGTTCAAGCTTCTTGCTTGAAATATAAGATTTTGCATTTTTCGCAAATATTTTACTAAAAATGCATTTCTTTAATATCTTTGTATAAAATTGCATATAATGAATACAAAAATTTGTTTTTCTAAGAAAAACGCTATTTTTTGTGATTTTTAGAGTTTGGTTAACTGATTAGTATAAATTGTTTTGAAAATTTTTTGAATAATTGTAAAGAAAAACTTTTGACTTATTATGTCTATTTATGTATATTTTTAATATATATATTTTTTTAATAAAAAGTCGAAAACTATTAAAATTTTAAAGTTAGAAAATAACATATTTTCCCATTTTATTTATTATATTTTTATAATAATAATAATAATAATAATTATTATTATTATTATTATTATTACTATTATTTTATAAAAAATCAAAAGTACAAAAATTTTAAAGTTAGGAAAAATCATATTATACCATTCTTTCCTGCTTTTTCAAATGCATATTTAATTTTTTTCATGCATATTTATACTTGCCCGGATCACTATTGTTCTTATTAGCTTTTGATATTTTTCTTTGTTTTTTTTTTTTTTTTTTAATATATTGTAATAAATTTAAAAACAGAATATAGAGCGGATGCCAGGAAAATGTTCCAATGACAATAGTATACAAAATTCCCATACAAGTTTGGGTTATATTTCATATGTAAAATGACCCAGTGTTTCGAAATGTTTTTTTTTTTTTTTTTTTGTCATTTTGAATTATACTTCCTTTTTGACTAATCATTAACAAATGTTTAGGTGGATTTTTATTTTTTTCTTTTATAAGATTTTTTCAAAATTATGTTAATTTTTATTAAATCCATGAAATAAGTTTAGTTAATTTTATTTGGAGAACGAAGCGTTGCCGGCGAAATTTGTTTATCAATAAATAATCTTGATTGTGTTTTGTTTTTGTGAGTAAATCACAAAAATTAATATAAAATTATTAAAAGCAAATATCAAGAAATTTTCTTCTTTGTTGAAATACTAAATTTTTAGCCTTTTTAAGCCAATTTTAAGAATCAAAAAAGGCTAGGAAAAACGCTAGAAGCTAAGACGAAACAGTGTTTGCCAAGATTTAAATTACATTCCGAGATGATATTTGTACGCGGACTAGTTGAATCATGAAAAATTTTAATAGGTATCGTCTTATTTAATGTAAATTTTTGTGCCATAAAATTTACATTGACAAACAACCAGCAAGACGGACTGAAGGATGCAAATCCCATCAGAAAGTGAGTGGTATGCTTTAAAGAGGGAGTCTGACAATTTCTCCTGTGCGCTCAAACATTAGTACAAACGTATAATGCATTAACCATATATTGTGGTATAGGGTAGAAAAAACATATAAATGATACATACTCCATATGTCACAAGTTACATGGCTGGTTTGTTGTTTTGTTTCGCTTTAAAACAATAAAATCTAAGGGATTCAAAATGGCTCACATGTGTGTGTATGTGTTTATTTGTGTCTCTAAGTATATTACAGTTGTTTGTATAGCTCTAGTTGTTGTTTATTTATCCTTTAATTTTTCACAAGGGTTTTGTTTTTGTCGGTCATGTACACAAATACATATACAGCAAAAACAATAATTGTATATATGTAACAGTTAGTATATTAGATGTTTGTTTAGAAACACATACATTCATAAAAAAGCGAATATACAGAGCAATATACAAGGCTATATAAATATGTGTATATTCGTTATAAATACAATACGATTGTTTTATAACTTACATTTGAAAGATTCATTCAATCTTTATTAACTAGGGATGTCTGACTCTTTTGTAAACTTTCACACATATTGTTGTAACTCGCAAAAAAAAAAGACACACACCCAAACATGGATACGCACATACATAAATACTAATCATAGTTATTTTGATTTGTTTGACTCTAAGTATTCGAATAAGCAAGTGAATGAGTGAGTGGCTGTATGTTAGTAACTACTTTAGTGATGTGTTAACTTGACCATACAATTGTAATAAATGAAATTATGATCAAAGTTAATACATTTTCAATCTGAAAACTTTTCGTCATCAATTGCAATTTTTGAGAGTATCTTGTGTAATTTTATTTATTTTTATTATTTTGCTTTATAATTTATATTTATGACAAATTGTTGTTAAAGATTTCTAATAAAATTTAAGTGATTAGAAGTGACAAGTAAAAGAATTTTGTGTAGGAGATTTTAGTTGAAGATCTGCAAAAGCAAATTCCCCTATAATACACTGAGAAAAGAGATTCGTTGTGACTACATTTCATGAAAATCGAATTTAGTCGGTTCCAGCTTCCGTTTCATAAATTAGTTACAATTACGGAATATTTCGTTTTCAACTATTATAATATTAATACGCATAAAAAATAATTTTATTATTCTTGCATAACTTTTTACCCATTATTCGGTTCTACAGAAAAAATGAAATTACCAATAAAATTACACAAAATTTTTGAAATTTGTTTATATTTATTTTATTTTCAACAGAAAAAAATTGTCATTCACATCAAGATTGTTAACTAAATATTTCCACCACTTTTCTCAGAGTGTTATTTCTCAGCACTTCCTTTCTTTTTTTAAATTGTTCCAAGGTTTTTTATTTACAGTTCAAATAACAAATGTGTTGATTGATTAGACTATCAGAACATCTTACCATCAGTCTTATTTTGCTCTTAGCCTCAAACTATTCGTTTTAGCTTCCAGCTTTTTTTCTAGCTTTTTTGATTCTTAAAATTATCTTAGAAATGATAAAATGTTAGTATGTCTACAACGAAGAAACTTCGGACTGCTTCTTATCAATTTTAAGATGTAATAACTCATAAACTGATTAATATATCTTCTTTCACTATCTAACTGATTTGTGTCCAAACAGTGTGTGTGTAAAATTTTATACTGGTTGGAGTCGTATTTATTAAGCTATAGCAAAAATAGGCAAAAATAAAATTAGGGCATGTTGTTTAAAAATTATGTTTTAGTTTAGCGAATTATAATTCTTAAGTGTACATTTGGGAAAAGGAATTGTATATTTTAAATTTGCAATTAATTTGATTTCTAAAAAAGTAGTTATTGCTAATTAATTGTATATTTAACAAATTGACTATACAAATTTTAATGTAGAATTTCTTAAATTTTTGAACCGATATTTTTAAGAAACCTTAAAACTGTATACATTTTTTACAACAATAAATTATCATCTAAAAACCTTGTAAATATTAAACATAATTGACCAAAAGATTATAAAGTATTGTAAAAGCTGGTGTATAACAATTATTCTTATTCATAATAGTCCAAGTTTTTGTATTATTTAGAGTAATTCGATTCTCAAGATATATTTCGACATCTATATTTTTTGTTAATTACTTAAAAATCTAGTATCTTTTCGGTTGGTTATTTTCTAGTATCTTACGGATAATTTCTATATGATGCTATTTAGAGATATTACCCTCAATTTGTACCAACTAATTATCAAGAATTAACTAAATTTGTATGATGGTGAAGACTGTCAAGTATTTAATCTTTTAATGTAGTATATGGGTTATACGTCCTCAAATTAAAATTAGTGTAATTTTTACACTATATGTTGAGATATATTTATTCTATAACTAAATCATCTAAAGCTCCAAATAAATTAATTAATTTTTAAAAATGTTACACATTTTGAATTTAAATGAAAAAATTACAATTTCTTTAGAAAATACCAAAAACTAATGATAAAGATTTCTTCTCGTTTTTAAATTAAAAATAAAAAAAGTTAACTTTTTCTGTCCTTATTTTTTGGGGCATTTAGCCTTTTTGACCTTTTTATAAACCACACCACTATAGGTGGTTGGGTTATTATACGTTTGTGGTGATGTTTATAACGTATAGAAGAAGTTATCCAACACCCACCCTAAAGTATACTAATCGACTCAGAATTACTTTTTAAATCAATTTAACTATGTATGTCCGTCCTGGATGGCTGGCCGGCTGTCCATGTATACCTTGTGCACAAAGTACAGGTCGCAATTTTGAAGATATTTCAATGAAATTTGGCACGTGGGACTTCCGTGGTACAAGGACAAATCCTATTGAAATTGGTTATGATCGGTCCATTATTTCACCTAGCCCCCATACAAATGTCCTTCTGGAATAGGGGTTTAATGATCGTAAATGCATCAAATATAGCAATATTTAAATGAAGTTCGGTGTAGGGAAGTCTTGTATAACTTTATTTTTTGTTTTTGCCAAATTTCATGAAGATCGATCCATAATTGTCCATAACTCTCATATAAAACCCTCTTCCGAAAATCACTTTAACGTGCATAAATCACATACACATGTTAGTATCAAGTTTATATTCAACACAAATAAGTTTTATATAATTAAAAATCATAATGACAAATTTTATGAGGATCGCTCCATAATTTACCATGGCTCCCATATAAGGCCACTTTCGGGCATCACCCTAAAATGCATAAATTCATATAAATATTAGTATTAAGGTGATACTCTTAACGTGATATTCGTATATTTTATTTTACACTTGGTAAACGTATCGGTACACAATTGTCCACATGTCAAATATAAGACCCCTCCACGAAATTTCATGGGCATATGCAATGGTGTGGGGTAATATATGGTCGAGCTTGACCGACTATATCTTTCTTACTTGTTTAAAGTTATATGCATATGTTGTCCCATATCCTATTCATTACAGCTAATATTCCTAAAATAATAGAACAAGAAAGCAAAATGAAAGAAAAAAATATTTTATCCTTTAAAATTAGATACAAAATACCGTTTCTTAAATGCTAAATGTTTAAACTAGTGAATAAGTCTTTTCATGTCAGACAAAAGTTGCATTGTATAGAATCGGAGTCCGTTAGGATTTAAAGGAAAATTAATTTCATAAGAAATGTAATTTTAAACTTTCAAAGTTATTTAGGAACTTAATAAAGAGGATAAAAAGACAACACTGGTCAACACAATTCTTATCTCCTTTTTTCTGTTATATAGTATTTCTATAGCCCTAGCTATAAAAAAACTGGGAGATTGATAACAGCTTTACTTTTTTAAATATACAGTTTTATTATTTTGACATAAAATTAATAAATATGTTAACAGAATTTCTATCGAATACTATCAAATGATCTTTTATAAGATTTCCTTAAACTTTAAGTAGATCTCTTTGCAAACGTCAGCAGTAGTCTTCCATCAGTTCCATTTTCCCTGATAACGCCCTTCAATTTTAGTAAGATTCTGATAAATCTTTTACCCTGCTCCTCACTAAAATCACCCATATTTTGTAAAAATTGGTCTAAATGCGACTGCAAGGAGTGCATTTTTATGCTCATGTTGCACCCTAGTTCTTTTAAGTTCAATAGCATGCACTCAACAAGCTCAACATGGTCGTTAGCCTAGGATATTACTCATAACCATAAACAAATGAATTAAAAGCTTTGGATCCGATTTCAGGCACTGATTTGACAAAATTAGGACCTTTCACGAGTTGTCTAATCTGTGACCCATCAAAAATACCAGCATTCAATTTGTCTGTACTTAATCTAGGAAACTTGAATAATCTGTAGTCTGAATCAGAACTTTCAATTGATGTATTTCGTTCGGGTCACAGAGATCATTAGAAGACTTAGATTTACTGGGTTGTACCTCTCGTTATTTTAGTTGAGGTGGTTGAGCAGAAGATTAGTTAGGGTATGAACATTTACTACGATGTCCAGGGTTAATTCCGTTTATTTCACACAATGCGGAATTAGTAGTCGTCATCGAGGTTTCGCCAAATCATGGGTGTTATGAACAATTTTGTATCTTTATTTCCATTGAGCCACAACCACACATTTCTGTCACTCAATATTAGAAACCTATGGTCTGCTCTGATTACATAATTTTATTTTAAAATATTGATGATACGCAGTTTTCGCAAAGTCCGATATAGATTTTCGATACTCAAACAAGTTTTTTCTACGTGTATTAACCAGTTTGCTTTTTGGTTTATAACTAATTAAATAATACTAATAAATAATTAACATAAAATTAAAATTTTTGTACAAAATCAACAAAAACCCCACTAAGGTAGGATTAAACTTTCATTAAAATCGGTTTAGCGGTTTAGGCGCGATTGTATCACAAACAAACACACACTTGATTTTATAATATTAATGCGGATTTGAATTTTGTCAATTGGAAATAAAAAATTTTGTATTTAGCATTGCAACCGAATTTTGCAAATGTTTTGCTACTTGGTTGCTCACTACTGTAACTAATAATAAAATTGCTTAAAAATAATAATTGTTACTTCAAGCACAATTTTGATTGCAGTGTCCAATATTCAATACTAAGACGATAAACTCGAGTGGATATCTCTAACGGATTTATGGACATTTATTTCAATAAGTATAAATCATTTAAGACAACTATATAAGTAATTATAGGTATACTAAAACAGCTTTAAGAACATATTTATATTTTAATAATTCTAATCATTTTTCAACTAATCTTTTTTCTGTGTGTATGAATTTAAGAATAGTTGCTATTCAACTTTTGTCATAAAATTTGATATAACTTTTATGTAACTTGCCTACAAGTTTTTATTTCCTTCACGAAAATATCATGTATCAATTAAATTTGATTTATTAATAAAAGATATTTTTTTATTGAAAATAAATCTATTGTGAGCAGATAGATACCTATAAGAAAAATAAACTTTTATGTTTTTTTCCAAATGATATAATTAAGTTTATATAAGTTTTGGCACAAGCAATTCATCATCCTAACTGGCTTTGTTTCATATTTTCTAACTGGGTCATAAAAACTGTACATTTTGTTTTTTCAAGCCTCCATAAATACCACTTTAATATTCTTATAATTATAACAAATTGTAAAAAATAGAATATTTTACTTTTCCTGAAAATCTGCTTAAAAACTAAATATCCACTTAAAGTCAAAACCCCAAACATTAACAATAACAAGTAAAAGTGAATTGATTGTGAATAAAAAAATCTTTAAAAAACAAATACAAATAAAAGCTAGAAAACTTTAAACCGCTCGCATAATTGCTGCATTTTACAAAACAAAAAATAAATAAAAAGAAAAAAAAAAAAAATACAAAATTCAAAGTATTGAAAATATATAGAAATCGAATAAAAGAGAGAGAGAGAGAGAGAGCGAGACCAGTATAAAAATGAAAATATGTTTATATGTATACATATAAAAAATAAAAGTTTGTTAGTAACAACATTTTGTAGCAATAAAGTTGTTCAAATAAACTTCAAACAACATCATGCCATTAAAACAGTTCTTGCCAAAGTCTGTCCACAGCATATACTCTAGTTCTCTCTTATTTCAGCTCTATTTGCTAGTTAAAAATACTTAAACATAAGGACTTTGATAGTGTGCCAAGTAAAAACAAATACAAAATCAAAAGTAATAAAAAAAAATTAAAAATAAAATCAAAATGGCTTAGCATTGGAAAAATACTATAGAAATACAAAAAAATAAAATAAAATTTTGTTGTAAAACGACAATTAGAAGTCAACCACAATAATTGCTAGGAATAATGTGGAATAAAAAAAAAAAAAAAAATAAATAAATATATATAGTAAATACCATGGCAATACACTTCAACTACCATGTATTGGTTATTGGCAATACCACTCACTATCAATGAGTACTGGTTGTTGGCGAGAGCTGCAGCAGAATCAGTGGTTAAGAACAAACATGGCTAGTGATACAAACAAAAGAAATCCTTATGTACATTGTTATATGGGCAAACGAATAAAAATATCTATTAAAATTTTACTAAAAATATTTTCGATTTTTTTTAGCACATTGATGGCACTTGGCGTTAATTACTTAAGTGAGAAATCCCAGAAGTTATCGCGCTTTAAAAATTTAAATTTGAAAATTAAAAAACAAAAAAAAAAAAAAAAATGCTCAAAATTTCAAACTTCACTTATTTCTATTATAATTGCACACATTCATCAATCTTCTGAAGAGCTATCACCACACGCAAAATTACTTTTATCACTACTACTTGAGTTATACTAAAGAATCATTTTTCTTTAATAATTTTTGCACAATTTTTAAAAAAACAAAAAGATATCAGTTACAACAATTTTTAAAAATATATATATTGTTATTTTAAGATTTCTTATTTAGTGCTGAAAAAATTAAGTAAACACAGAAAAAAAAAAAAAAATAAAAATGGTTTTTAATTACAAAATTATTTTTTGTTTGATTTTGCTCAAGTTATCAAAATTATACTATTACTTCTCGATGAATTTTAATAAATTTTTTTACTACATCATATCTTATTTATTACTAATGATTAAAATTTAGTTTAAAACTGAAAATTATATTTATTATTTAAAAATTAATTAAATCTGTATTGATTAAAAAAAAGGTCCCATTAAAAAGACACCAATTTCTTATAAATTATTTATTGCAAAATTACATATACTTTAAAAATACATAAATTATTAACTATAAACTTAATGGTGATTTGTATGTATGTGCGTAATACATACATTCGCTGGTGTGTCTTTAGATACAGTTAGCAGGAATATTTATTATTATTTCACGAAAAAATTAATACATACATATATACTATTCTTTAAGCAGCAAACAGCTTCAGCATTATATCGGGAAATATTATACATTTACTTCTTGCATAACTATTAGAACTTTGGAACTCATATATATATATATATTCTTCACCCTATTATTTATTAATAGTACAAAAAAGTACAAAAAAGTAGAATAATATTAAAATATCTAAAATTTTCATTTTAAAGTTTGCCATTGTATAACTCATAATATATAAATTAATATTGTTTTATATCTGTAGACTAGTTCTCATATACAACTCTAAAATTATAACTTGTGGATAAAACAAAAACCTTGATATGCTTCAATATATCATAGCATCAACTCGGTTTCATTTATTTTAAAATTTCTATGTTTTTACCCATATGTATTTTAGTATTTACTCAAAACATCACTTGCACAATCAGGCAAGAACAATCTAAATTTAAAATCATGTTGCTGCGACATTGTTAAGAGATAAACAGTAAATGCTAAAGATATTGGAAACTATGTTGCTTATTTAAGTAAAAAAGTACAAAGTTCTTTATTTTTTCTAAAAAAATAAGCAAGTAAGAATGGTCGAATCTATTATACTCCTATACCCTAACTTAAAATCTCACTTTATATGGGAGGTTTCACCATGACTGTCTAGCTGATTGTCTGTCCATATAAACTTTGTACACAAAGTACAGGTTGCAATTTTAAAGCTAATTCGATGAAATTTGGCAATTATGATTACTTTTATACAAGGTTTAAGACTACTGAATGATCGGTTCATTTCTTCATCCAGACCCTATACAAATTTCCTCCCGTAATAGGGTTTTTACGCTTAAAATACCATAAATATAACATGATTTCAGTGAAATTCATAACCGACCATAGTTTATATGTAAATCTCTCTTCCAAAAACAACTTTAGCGTATACAAATAACATATAAATTGTAGTATCAAGATAATATTGACACAAATAATTCATATAAAAGCAGAAAGCTCGTTGCCAAATTTCATTAGAGTTGATCCAGAATTGACTTTAACGTGAAAAAATCTCACGTAAATATTAGTATAAAAAATATTATTTAACACAAACAATTTGTGTTTATAAATCTCCTTTCTAAATTTAAAAATAACATTATGCGACAAATTGGAATAATTCCTTCTGAAATTTTTGTTTTATGACCTTTTCAACTTTTCTTTTCTTACACCAAAAAAGTATCAATAAATTGAAAAAAATTAATATAAATATATTTAGAAGCTAAGTTATGTTCGTAGAAGTAGTTAAAGCATTTAACGGGGAATATTTTACTAGAACTTTAAAAAACGACATAAAAGTCAATTAAAACTTGGGTTTAATGGGTTAAAATGTTTTATATAAATTTTCTACATCAAATTTCGTTAGGGGTCACCCAAGTTCTGAAGCTCATCCGATGTAAAATTTATCAAAAAAAAAAAAAAAAAGAAAAAATAAATCAAAAAAATTTTAGTAATTTTGTTAAAGATTTCAATAAAACTTTGGATTTTATGTCCTATTTCTTTGCCTAATTTAAGGCATTTATATAAGAAATGCGGGAAAATTGATAATCTTCTTTTTCAAAATCACGTATAAGTCAGGCGAATTTTTTTTCTTTGCAGACCTAGTAAAATTGGAAGAAAAAAAAATATCTGTAGTACACTTTAACCCATTAAACCTAAGATTTAATCGATTTTCATGTCATTTCTTAAAAACGGACTATAAATGACCCTAATAAGGAGAGATAAATGGATTGAAAATACTAAACGATAATTCACCGTTAAATGCTCTAAATATTTACGCAAAAATATTTGAGGTCCGAACTAATTTTATATTATTTTTTTC
Organism: Protocalliphora azurea; assembly: GCA_932274085.1. Taxonomy (NCBI): domain Eukaryota; kingdom Metazoa; phylum Arthropoda; class Insecta; order Diptera; family Calliphoridae; genus Protocalliphora; species Protocalliphora azurea. Next base: position 130,148,012 of record OW026520.1, read on the forward strand.
GATTTATCTGAGACTACATTGGTGTAAAAAAAGAAAAGTTTAAAAAGTCATAAAACAAAACTTTTTCCTACCATCGAAGAATCCTTTGGATGTTGTAAGTTTCAGATGGAATGATTCCGTCCCCAAAATAGGGTAATCTGCACGAAATTGACTTCGGGATCCAAAAGAAACCATCTACAAAAATCACTTTTACCAATATACATAATGGTGCAGATTATGATATGGTTTGGATTTAGCGACTTAGCTTTCTTACAGGGGATACTGTAAATCTGAAAGACGGTTGTTTTTGGGGGAGTAATTTTATTACCGATTTTCACATTTGAAATGAATATAGTATAGGTAGGCCTATAAAAAGTAAATATTGGTAATCGCATATCTAAGGAACTATAGAAGCGAGACTTAAGATTTTGTGAAAATAAATTTCATATCAAATTTCACAATTGAAATGGACAATTTGATTGGTTATAGTGTTACAAACAAAAAGTTATTACCATGGAAACCACAAATATACAATTGCATGTTTTATCGTATACGTTTAATGACATCATACATAAAATATTTATCCTTTTCAGAACAAGCAAAGCATTTTGGCTTTGATTTGTAAGTGCATATTTTTTCATATTTCATATACAGTGATTTATAATAGAGCATATTTATAGCATATTTTGTTATTTTTAGGGCAGATTTAACACTTCTAGAGATGGAATATTTTTAAAATTTGATTTGTGATATATAAATAAATAAGAGATCCAAAACCATTTAATATCTACAATTCATTTTAATGGATACCGCATAATTTCGTAAAAAATCGTTGAGGAACCTGACTTGTAGGAACAAGTCATGAAGATTCAGAAAAAGATTAGTTTACTAAAGCAATTTTTGAGGTGCCAGACAGAAAAAAATGTCCCAAATAATTTTTTAATAAAATGATTAATAAATTTTATATTGAAATTTAATTACATTTTTAAATAATTTAATTAACTTTCTAATTGGTTTAAAATTAGGGGTAATCATAGCTATGCAAAGTAAATATTGCCCATCTCATATCTATTGAATTATTACAGCTTAGACTTAAGATTTTGTAGTAATAATTTTCTTAACAACTTACATAATTGAAATAACAGTAGTGGGAGTCGAAACCTACATACAAAGTAAATATTAATTATCGCACATCTTATAAACTTTAACTAACAGTGAAAATCTTAAAATTTGTGGGCAGAATTTTCCTAATAATTTACATAACTGAATAAATAGGATGGATTTGTCATTAGGAATTTGCAGCCTTCATATGTTGCCACGCTCGTATTTTATATCTACATATCGAAAACGCATTGAGCCGAATTTCTTTACTTCAAAGCGACCAATGGTTTGCTAAATACATTTTGATTGTCATTTTTTACGATCAGCTGTAAGCCGCAGGAATTGTGCACATTTTTCAACTATCATTTCACAGATATAAATCTGAAGCTTAGAATCACATGAATGAAACTTGATTGTAAGAAAGAATGTGAACTTCGATTTACAGTCATTTTAATTTGAAAGAGTGATTCGACTTGTTTTCAATTATTGGAATTAAACCGAACAGGATTTATCATGAATTAGTGCCTGTTCTACGATGTCGAACGAAAAATTCGTTTCTATAATTTATATGTAAAACAACAAATAAATTTAAAAATTGTATTATTGTTTTCCTTACAATTAGTCGAAACGAAATTTTCATTCGACATTGTGGGACAAGTTTTGAAATGCTTTCGAATTAATTCTAATTTTATTTTTTCTTCAAGATACTGGAAATTGTTTTGATATTTTTCTACTTAAATTTTGCTAATCCAAAAAGTAATAATTTTTAAACCAGTATCTCTTATGAACCCAAAAATAAATAATTCTGGATTTGAATATTTTAATTTTTTTTTTTATCTTTTTGCCAAATTTAGCAAACTACTTTTCGCTTGGAAGTAAGTTGTTTGTTTGACTTTTTTTGTTCTCTAACAATTTTTTTTAATATAGATAAGTACACGCATACACTTATGACGTAAATTAAAAAAAATCTTCTTCCTTTAGTTGGTCTTGAAACTTATTTAATGTTAAGACTTTTTCTTACTTCAAATAAAAGTTTTTCTTCTTCGATGATTGTGTTTCAAATGAATGTGTTAGTTCATTCATGTGTGTGTGTGTGTGTGTTGATGCGGGTGTTTTGTATAAGTGTTAGACACTTGTTTACAAAATACTTTAGAAAATTACTCACTGTGTCGCTGCATGTTTGTGCTACAAAGTACTTGAAGTAAGGAAAATAACTTTATGCCAAACAAACATGCAATTCGATTACAAAATAATTCTAATAGAGAGGGAGTTATTTTTAGGAGTAAGTTCTTGGGTAAATATGTATATTTTTTAGTGTTTATTTTTGTTCATCTACTACTTGAAAAAATAGTTTTGAAGGTTTGGTCAATTTGCACAAAAGAAACTCATAACAATGTAAATGTTTTTATTATTATTATAGATTAAAATATTTAAGGTAATGGTAATAGTTTTTAGTTTTCTTTCAACATAAATATACATAAATAGTTTTTGTCTTATAATTTTTTATACTTGTAAAAGCATACATATATTTGTTTAGTTATTTAGATCATGCGGGTTGAATTCTTTTTTTTTTTTTTTTGTTGGTTTGATTTTAGTTTATTATATATTTTACATTTCATTCAATGCGACAAAAAGTTTATTGGAGACATATTAAATTATATGCTTCAACGATTTATTTGTATTTTGTTTAAAAAACTTTTAATTGCTTCAATGAACCATGAATATTAGTTTTGATCTTTTTCTTTACCTTTAAGCAGAAGTCATTAAATTTGTTTTATTTCTACTTCTATTTTTTTTTTTAATTGGAAAATTTAAATCTTCATAATTTTTAGATGTTGAAATGTGCATTAGTTAAATGGAATTGATAAAGAGTTTTAATTACAAATTTCTTTTATAAATTTATATTTTTAAGTTACATAAATAACAATATAAATTAATATTCTTCTTCCTACAAGCTTAAAAAAATGTATTTTATAATATCATCATCATAAATTTACTTGTGGAAAAAAAATCACAAAATATATTATACTTTCCACCAAAAAATAAAAAAAAATACTCAACTCCACACAACCAAAAAATCGCATGCAATGAAAATCTCTGATATTCTCTAAATAGCATACATATGTATGTACATACATATTTGTTGCTGCATAATTATGAGCAAATTTCAAAAATTTTTTAATTTTTAAAATTTACTTTCTATTAGCAATGTTCTTGACTTTAACTATAAAAAAAATCTAAATTTCCTCTTGTTTGTTCCCCTTAACAATTGCGGGAGTGAAGACTTATATTATGCATCTTTAATTTATAAATATAACCGGTTAATCCGAACCATATACCTTACACCATTGTGTACGTTAGTCAAAATAATTTTCAATATTATTGACAGGGTCTTAGACCTGTAGTCAATTTTTATATTTTTATAAAACTTACTTTTACATAAATAATTTTTTATGCCCACCATCAAAAAGATGGAGGGTATATTGGTTTTGTTATTCCGTGTTTAACATGTCAAAAAGAAAAAAAAAATCTTTTAAGATCCCGTAAAGCATATATAAGGTAAGATTCTGAATTGATATAGCTATGTCCGTCTGTTGAAATCAGGATAGGGCTCGGGGACGAAATTTGGCTGTAATACTTATCTTATACAATGTTTATTTGGTACTGAAAATAAGAAAAATCGGGTAAAAAAGAAAAAAGTTTTTGGCAATTATTAATAACACAGGGTATTTGTTGTAACTTCTGTTCTTATTATTCTGCTTATATCTTTTAAACAAAAGTATTTACGACAACGAGATTGTTTGCATATAGTTCGGAGATCGTGATAAGCTGAGGAACCATATAAGGTGAAATTTTAAAATGTTGCAGGATGGGTATATAGATTCGGCCAAACCGAATACAATATTTTCACTTGTTTTTATAAACAGTTATATTATTTTAAGCTAATTTAAAGAAAGTTATTTTTGAAAATAGACCTTTTTTGGGAGCTATTACCAATTATGGACTCATAGCCATGAAATTGCTTACTTAGCTTTTCACCCAGTTAAAACTAATTTGCGCCAAATTTTATCTACATGTTAACACTTGTGTTTGTTTATACAAGCAATTGATTTCGGAAGTGCCTTATATGGAAATAATGGTAACTTGTTGACCGATTTCGATTTATAGTGACGTCAATATACTTTTAAGTGATTCTTTGTGGAAGCTTTATATAATTATGGACCGATGCAATTAAAATTGTTTTGAGACTATAGAAAATTATTTATGTTGACTTCTGCATAAATATTCTCCTATTAAAGAGATTTATGAGCGTCAAAACCCTATTCCAGAAGTACATTTGTATAAGAAATAGTCGAGATAATAAACTGAATTTAAAAAATTTAAACAGGGTTTGTAATTTCATTCGAATATTTTTCAAATTGCACCCGTTAGTTTGATTACGAATTTCGGACGAAAATCGATAAGTTGATCCTATAGAATTGTGTATGTGTGTCAGAGTAATTTTTAGTTTGGGTCTATATAGGACCAATTCTCAATTATATATGGGAAGACATACTTTTTGTTCCAGAGATATTATTTGTTAAAAACTTTTTGTTAGAAACATTAAGTCGATTTCCATTGTTCAATAAATTCATCAATACTCCATCGGACCAGTAGTTTATTACAGGTCGACTTATTTCCAAAATATTTAAACTGTGTTTCACCATGAAACGGGATTATTTGAAAGTAGTTTTTTGGCAAAGGCTTTGGGGGGGAAAAATTAAATCTTAAATTTCGGTGTATGTCAATTAAAAAAATAAACTTAATTTTTTAGGTATAAAAAACACAATAGCCAAAAGCTATTTTGATATATGGGAACACTCAAATTAAGCTTATAGATGTTACAGGAAAATAGTACTTCCGTTCTATGTCTGCAATTGCAAATCAAGAGTATAGGATAGTTTGCTAAAAAAATCGAGATTATGCTCGAAATTGGTTTCAGAATTTACATAATTTTGAGCTTCTTATGAAAAATATATTTCAAAAATTTTCCCCATATTCTCCATTTGATATATTTTTAATGTTTTTTCAATGTTTTATTCTTATCTATTAAAATTTCTTTTTCACTTTAAGCCTTTTTGAAGACAAATAAATAAAAAATGCACTTAGCTGCTAAAACAACAACAACCAAATCGTTTTAGACAAATTGCCATGTAAAATTTGAATCATTAGTATTAACGTATAAAAAATATAAAATTCTAGGGTTAAGTATATTTCATGTATTTTTTTTTTTTTTTTTTTTTATTTTAAACCATCACAATATAATGTTCTGATATTGAATTATTTTAGAGAAAGGGAATTGTTTCAGTTTATTTAATTTATATGTGCCAAAAAAAGATACAGACTTTTTTAATATAAATATTCAAATTTGTTAGGATTTACTGATATTTTAATAAAACATTTATGTAAAGGTATGTGTAAACGTTTCATTTAGTTGTGCATGCATTCGTAACATAACGTTTATGTTGCTGCTTTTTTTTGGCATATAGAAATTAGATGAGCCAAAAAACATCAAACACACTCACAATAATATAACACATGTCTATACAAGCATATGTATACATTTAAAAGCTTCACGAAAGAGTTGTGAGTGTACCATCTATAAATGAAGATTGGTTTGTTCTCATATGTTTCCCAAAATATTAATCAGAATATTTAAATTTACGTAAGAAGGACTATTTTCAAAACATCTTTAGAAGTACGTATTTCTTTCAATATCATTGTCAAAAATTTCATTAAAAGAAAATTAACTTTAAATTTTAATACAGGCATACTGAAGCCTAGAATATTCTTTTAAATAATTACCATGTATTTTTTCATTGGAGGAATATTAAAATTTTACTAGTGTTTTTTGTCATATATTTTTTATTAAAATATATAATTTTAGATATTTTGAACATTTTTCAACACATATTGCGTTTTAATGTACCATTGGAATGGTCTATTCTTATATTATTGTTCCCAAAACGCAAAATTAGCAATTTTTACAATAAGTCACGTTGAAGTATTTATTATACTGGGAAATGAATTTATGAATAATGTAATAAGTTCCTTTTAAATCACAATAACAATCGAATTAAAGAGATTTTTGAAATACTCACTATTTTACACGAATTTATAGTTTTTATGATAAATATATGTCTTATCTAACCATTTCTTTGACAAAAAAAAATAAATAAATAATAATGAATATATAAAAACATAAATAAATAAAATTAAAGTCCTAAAATATTAATTCTGCTACTAAAGGGTCAAACGAATATATATATCAATAATATTGAATGAGACTTTTCCAATGATATAAATTACGTTTGAAAATGTCCAGAATATTCAAACTTTAATAAAATAATATTTAAAATAATATGTTAGAAAGTTTTACTAAACATTTTAATTTCACGAGAATAAAACTAATTTTAAAAGTTTTTTTTTACTCACTATGTATTAAAGATCATTTGTGTATCATATGTTATAATTTTTTGACAAAATGTTAAAAATTATTTACACTGTTGCTCGAAAACTATATTTTTGATGGTATTTTAAAAATGGTCTAGCTCATGTGAATGAAATAGTTAAGCCGAAATATTTTGGGGATTAGTTTTAAACATATAAGACGTTAATAATTGGGGGGTACATTTTCAAAATTTTTTGTCTCTATATAAATAAATACACTTTAATATACACATATAAATACATGTATTTTCCTATATATAGAAAAACCTTCAACAGCATTTTTTAACAAACACTCCCTCTCTTTAAAAGCTCTAAACAAATAGTACAGTACTCTTTTATGTGCATTTATATACGCCCTTATATTCCGAAATTATTTAGTTTAAATGGAGTAAAAGAATTTTCTCCATAAAGTGGTTAACCTATGATTTGCTGGTTTATTATGCAGCATACTTTAGGTTAATAGACTTGCTCTCTTTCTCTTTTTTGAATTTTAATTGTGTGTTTTTGGTGCTTTGTTTTTAGGCTAAATAATTTTAGCCAAAATATTGGCAATACTTTATAAAATTAGTGAAAGATAAATTAAAATTTTTATGGACTGTACTAAAAACTGTAGTTGGCAAGTGAGATTTTGAGAAATTTTTTTTTAATTGATGGCTTTTTAAAATGAGTTGGTTTGCGAATTGTTTTTAAGGGAATTTATGAATTAGTTACACCATATAGATAAACGAAAACTATAGGAATTTGTTATGAATAAATTAAAAGATATTTAAAGTTTCTTATTTAAAAACAACTGCTAAAAGAAAACAAAAATATGTGTTTATGCTCTAAATATGTTATCTGTTTTATGACTCTAAATTGTAATAAAATCCGCTATCCAATGCCGTTCACAAACATTTGAATTAACCATTAATGTAAATAAATTATAATGTCCCAAATGAGTATAATCAAATCACAAAATCAAAAAATTTCAAGTGAAAAATATAAATTTATCAATATATTAAAATCTTGTAAAACATTACAATTTTCATTTACTAAATTACTTTTTTATATTCAACAATTAAAATTTAAACATAAACAATTTGACAATACAATGTTATGACCAGAGCAACCCAAAATCTGTGAAATCATATTTTTTTTCTTAGCTTCAAGAATTTTGGCATCATTTTGCAATAGAATATTTTAGTCACAGCAGCTTTTTTTGTATATTTTAGTCAAAACGGCATATTTATGCATATTTTATACTTAGTAGCATATCTTGTCATATTTTTATAGAAAATCCTTATCTTAGAGCATATTTTGGCAATTTAAATGTAATATTTTTCATATTTTGCATATACACGGTGTTACATCTCGAATCCAATCGAATCTTATAGTAGATAATTTAAAATTTATCTAGAAAAAATGATATTTTTGTGGTCATATTATCAATTTTAAGGGCATATTTTCTTACAAAGAAAAAAATAAATTTCGTATTCTATTACTAAATTCATAAACTAATTATATTTTTTACTGAAATCGGACCTATGACTGAATTTGAAGAATCAAATATTCAAATTCGTAAATATTCTATTGCAAAAAAATTAAAATTTTTTTCTTATTAAAATATTTTTACTATTTATAAATTTTAATATTTAAAATTCTCAAGAAATTCAATAAAAGGTTTTATTAAAACCAATAAAAAAAATATTTAATTTTTTGTAGATTTTCAAATAATTTTTTTCTTTTATTTATTATTTTTTTTACATTTTCCATAATGTATACAATAATTCGAATTGAATGTTAATATTTAAAATTTGTTGAGAGAAGCGAAATTTTATATAACACTAACTAATTAATGAAGGTAATACACAGTATATAGTATGTAGATAATATGAAATTATGCTGGCGAAAAATAATCGTATCATAACTAATAGTTTATGTATTCATATATAGTAGTATACAAAATATACATATATGAATAAAAAGATATATATATATGAAATATATTAATAAAAGTAAACACTATTTCCTAATTTCATTAGTGGCCAAAACCATTTAAAATCATTATCAGTTGAAATTTTTTCTAAATGTATTCAACTCACATACCTTCGAAAGTTTAGGCAGATTTTTTTAACGGAGTGAAATACTTAAGTTTCAATGAAACCTAAATAGATAGGATATAACAAATGTGCAAAAAAACTCTGCTTTGGTACCGCCAAAAGTGTAGAATAGTGCAATTTACGATTGCAACCATATACCATTTTGTTAAGGACTACTTCCGTTAAAAACCATTTCTACAAAATACTTTTGAATTATTTTAAATAAAAAATGTAAAACACATTAAATTATATTTAAGAAGTCCAGTTACTTTCGCATAATTATATCACGATAGGAAGCTACATGTTTAGGTACACAATTGAAAGGTCTTATTTTAACCGACTAGGGTATTAAACAGCAATATAGACCTAATAATTAAAGCGATAAATTGCTGCACACAAGCATATTTCATATGGTTTTGAATCACAAAAATAAATCAGTATAAATATTTGGTAATGAAATATATACGAAAATAAAGGTAACTTACCTCTGTAATCCTGCAAATGATGGCTTTTATATATTTTTGTGTCAACATTTTTATAATTTTATATAATTTTACACTTTTAATTATCAAAAAAAACAAGAAATTGTTATTGTTTTCGTATTAGTTTAGAATGATTTTACAACCAATAAAATAATATATTAAAATCAAAGAAATTTTGTTATAAAATTTTATTTAAAGCTAAATAATGACTTACTTAAAAAAATTCTAGTCATAGCTTTTTCTTTGTATTTCTAGGGCATTTTTATGCTCATAAAACACGTTTTTAGAGCATTTTTTTTTGCTTGCTCTTGTTATGACAAACAAATAAACTAAATTCCTGTTTATAAAACAACCAAACAAAAACGCACTAAAAATTGACTACATTTAAATAATTGAGTGTGTAACAGAGACATTTTTATAGCATTAATAAATTTTTAACAATCTATCTATTTTCTTGTCTGTTTCACTTTAGATTTAGTGTTTACAAAATAAAAATAAATAATAAATAAAATATATGACAGTAAAGGGTGCCTTAAAAATGAAACATGAACATATAAATAATGATAAATTTAACTTACCTTAATTTGTGCTTTAACGATTTTCTCATCTAAAAGATAAAGAGAAGAACAATTTCATAAATATTTAAGTAAATCTAGCAAAGCATCCAACATAAAATTAGGTAATAATAATGATATTATATTTTATTTATGCATATGAAAACATATCTTACATTATTTTTATGATTCCCGAATCTGATTATTAATATACAAGGGGACAAAATAACTAATTTTAAGAAAATCGTAACAAATTACATGAAATTTCCTAAAAGGGTCTACATAAATGGGTGAAATTTAATGATTTATCAGGTTCATTTAATGTTTATTTATACATATACATATTTTAACATAATATTCCTATTTAACTCTTTGTACAATTATAGTAATATTTGGGAAAATATTATCAGTTTATAAACAGATGATACCTACATTGGGACAGTTTTAGAGTCAAGATAGGCAAAAATTTTAAAATTAACACGTTCGCCACTCAGCGTCACTTATATGTGACGTGGGATGTTTCAAAAAAACTCATGTCATATATATATGTCATAAAATTACTGAAATGTTCTAAGCTGTTATTTCATGAAAGTTTGTAGGAAGTAATTTTCTTGCATTTTTTAATCTCTGGCAAGGTGTCAGATATATACGAATGTTGCGGTTTGTATATGCGCTAAGCCGTTATTTTAAAATTTCGTTTTTTCAAGGGGTATTCCCCGAAGTTTTGCAATGTGATAATTTATGTGAAAATAAGTTTGAAATGCGCTTTTATCAGTTCATTCGTGTCACAATAGCGATAGAAGAAGGTTCTTTTAAGTAAAAGTGTGAATATTGATATTAAAAATTTTAAGGTAAGTTTTTTTACAATGCTTCAACTATCTATATACTAACATAGAAAACATATATGTATTTATATATATGTGTATATTTTTCGTTGATTATTTAGAATGGAGGGTCCTAGAAGAAAACAAGTATCTGAGGAGGAAATTCTTGAGGCTATTTTGAATTTCACCGAAAGTGGCCTGGATTTTGAAGATTCTGGAAGCAGCTTTGCCCCAGCAAGTGAGGATGAAGAGTATGGGGAAGAAAATTGCTCAGAAGATGGAAATGACATAGAAGAAAACGATCTTGGTGAAAACGTTACAAATGAAATGTAAATCAAACTATATAGTGACTCCCATATGTGACACAAGTACCTCCCAAAACTCATGACACTTATATGTGGGTTTTGTGTATGTCACAATTACGTGACACATAGTTGCTCTTAAGAAAATTTTTCAGAAAACTCATGTCACATATTCTTTTTGTTCGTGAGTTTTTTTTTTTTTTTTTTGAAAGCGCGAAAAATCAATGAGTGGCGAACGTGTTAAAAGGTAATTTTATTTTCTGGATCCTTGAATCCTCCTTGGTCCTTGATCGGTTTATAAGTGGCGGAGATATGGCACAAAAACCGGTTTTCGATTTTCTAAAATATCTATATAAGCTACGGACTACGTTTTTGGAAAGAGAATTTGGGAATTTTTTGTAAAATTTTACGAAGAAGAAATGAACTAAATCGGTTCAGTATTAATGCATTTTTAACTTTTTGATGACTTCGTTTAAATTACGGATTTAGTTTTTATAAAGATTGTTCATAAATATTTTACTAAAATTTCGGGTTTTTGAATTAACCCTATTAGTCCATAAACAACAGAGCTATAGGCAAAAATCTGAACAAATTATTAAAAATATACTAACTAACATATAAAAAACATTGTACAGACTTTCAGTGTTGTTGTTTTTTGTATAAGCAAAAAGCATATATATACGTATACATATATACATATATATATATATATATATATATATATATATATATATATATATATATATATATATATATATATATATATATACATACGTTTTTTAGTTGGAAATAGAAGCACTGCAATGACTTAGTGTTGCTGTTTTTTGTATAAGCAAGCAGACTAGATGACATCAGCAGTCTTATAATGATTATTGGTGCTATTTTTTGTACATGCGGTTAGTTTGTTTGTATTTACGTACGAAAGCGGTACATTAATATATGTAAGCTTACAAGAGTGACGTATGTGTGTGTGTATTTCTTTATTTTTGTTTTAGCAAGCGTTGCTTGTGGAACAAAAGTATGTATTATTTTGTTAAGTATAAATATGAAAATATTGGTCATACTATTTCTTTTTATTTTTGTTAAAGTGGTGAAGGGCATGAAAGATTCGGCACAGCAGAATATAGTGCTCTAACTTGTTTAATTTGATATTTGATTTGAAAGTGGGCAAAATATTTTCGGAAATTTGTATTACTTATCTCAAAAATCATTTTTTTTTTTTTTGGCAGAAATTCCAAAATAATAATTTTAGAAATTTCGAAAAATGAATGTATTTTATAAGTGTAAAAGGCCCAAGTAATTAAGAATATATACTAAAGGAACATAAATTGATAATTTAATATTATTTGTAAAATTTTTATTTAAATGGAGTTAGAATTAAAAACCATGTAGCCATACTAGAAATTATATATAGCAATGTTTATTAAAGTAGATTACAGCCAAGAATATGTTTTCTAAAACCTTTATTTTGAATTTTTCCTAAGTAGTTTTTCTGCGGTTATTTTTTAGATTTGTGGTCATATGGGCTGTTTATTAAAGTAACCTATAACCCTGAAAAACGAAAAGTTATATTTGGACATAAACGTGCACAAATGTGAAAATTTAACGTGTTCTAGTGTCTACTTTATTTAACAATTTAGATACCTCAGGCATTTTCTGACAAACTTGCATTTATCATTTTTTTTTTTTTAGTTAAATTTTGATAAACTTGAATGAAATTATCTTGATTTTCATAAAAAAGTAGAAGAAAATGTTATGTTCTAACCTATTGACTAGTGTCACTAATCAATATTAATCTAAAAACTTACAAAATAGTTAAAATAATTAAAATAAAGGCAAGCAATTAATGTCATTTATAAAAGATATATATACTATAGTAAAATTGTATATTATACAGGTTTAAGCAGAAATATTTAAAATATGTTTTAATAAATATTATTTAATTTAATTTTAGATAAATTGATTTTGATACAATTTCAAGAAGGCTCTAATAATTCTTTTTGAATTTATGCCAGATAAAGTGGATTATATATACATAAAAAGTGGATTTTTGACCAGTGTGCATTGCGCAAATTTACAGAATTTTCCGAAACACTAACAATAAATAAAATATTTTGTAAAATAGATTACAATTACAAATAAGGTGCCACATTTCCATTGTTATTCAGGATGATGTATTGATATGACATATTGATATTGATATGTTAAATCATGTTATCAAATAGCGTACATGTATATATATATTGGGATAGATATACCTGTAACATCAACTCCACATCGTGAAAATAAATTTGTTTCTAACAAGTAAAAAGAAAAATTCATAAATCCTACTTAATTTGGGAAAGAAACCATATTGTGTTTTAATACAAGTACTGTGTGTTAAAGATATAAACATATTTATGTGTTTAAAAAATTAGTAGAAACAAATGTTTCACACACAACATATTAATAGTATAGTTACAATATATATTATATCACAACGAACATGTTTACCAAAATTCGAAATACAATGTTTTCATTGTATTTATACAGACAAAATTATGTAATTAATTCCAGTAAATATATTTGTACTCAAATTTGCGCATTTTCTGTAAATTTGAATGAAATAATACTAACTTTGTTTTAGTAATTTTACATACATTTTTTGTAGTATACCCTTACGAGCGTAATATTCACGACCCGAACATTTCTACCTAAATAAATATGTATATATGAGCCGCTTTACATTGGGGATTTTCCCTATGAAAAATCGCTGCAGCTTTTATATTGTTAGCAAGAGATGCAGAGCAGCATGCAGAAAAAGAAAAATTGCACGTCATCACAAAGCAATAGATTTGGCTTTTTAAAATTTGTATAAAACAGATTTCAATGTGTAGATGTAGTGGCGTTTTTTTTTTAAGCAACTTAAATGTACTATGTCGTAAAAAACGCTGCAGTATTCCACAATGTAAATATTTTCTGCAATTATTTTTGATATATGCTGACCTTGGGTAGAATATATTCTTCATTAATATATGAAAATTGAGAACTGTAAAAAATTCTTCTATTATTCCTTAATACTAGCAGTGAATATTTTTTATCGTTTTCACTTTTGTAACATTTTTTAAAAAAATTTTTTTATTTTTAAATTGCTTGGTATTTTATTGACCTAAATCTGACGCTGCGATATGTATTAGAACATAATTAATTTTCTATACAACGGTATATGTTTTCGGATAAAGTGATGTGTGAACTTTGGCCTTCATGATCACTTATAATAAATTTACTGAGATATTCCATGCCGCAGAGGAAAGATAATTTTTACTCTCACCCTTTATCAAAGATGTTTATTAATTTAAGATTTTCTTTGGTTATTTTAGGACTTAATAGACATTTCTATAGTAAATAAGTTGTATACGTACTGTTGCCTCTTCTGCTAGTGAATTCTACAGGGTAATGTAGCGCCTTAGTGCATGTACTTGATTGGTAACGCAATAGAAGGTCATGGTAAAATTACATTTACATATTTTTCTAATACATATGAATAATTTTACAATATATAATATATAAATAAATTTATGTAATAAATAAATTAATAATTTAGTCTTGCCCTATATTTATTCCAGATGTTTGTATGTGACATTATGTATTAAAGGCTTTTTTATATTTACTTTATCAACGTATTGTTGTAGATTGTGCTAGGATAAGATATCATGTGATTCTGTCGAAAAGAATTCTTATGAGGTAAATAATGAGCCAGAGGACACGAAAGGTATTAAGTTTTTGTGATTTTTTATGTATATTATTCTTTTGATTATTTACTAACCTTATATAATGTTTTTGCATTTATTACTATAACATATAACTACTAAGTAAAATTTCATGTCTTCGTACTAGTATTATATATACACATATATATGTATGTACATATATTAATATAATATTCTTTCGTTGGATTTTATTTCCTTTCTTGTGTATGATATACATGTATACTTTATCCAAAAAATATCATTACGATGATTTTGTTTGTGAATGTAAAATCAGTTGTCATATATTTGCTGTAAGGCAAAAGAAAGAAAATTAATAAAAAATAATGCAAATTGTGAATGACTATGAGTTGATGTAAACAATTTGAAGGTCATTAGGGTTAAGTAGCTTCATAAAGGCAAACAAGAAAATCAATAAAATAAATGCAAGAGAATAAATATTAAAAATGTAAATAAAATTAGGAGCTGAAAGCTTTAAAAGGCCGTATAGAATAGTGTTTATATTTAGCTATAGAATCTTATTAATTGCTATTTTATTTTTGCTTTAAATATTTTACTAGGAGCGGTAGAGGATGTTGTAATAAAAAGTTTATAAAATTTGTTTATTTTAAGATTATTTACAAAATGTATATAAAATAATTTGGACATAAGTAGATAATTTTGTAGCGAAAAAAAAATAATAAAATATATTAATAACTTTGAGAGATTTTTTTGTATGACAAAAAATATAAATATTACTGAAAATGTATTAAATTAATGTTATTGAAATTAGTACAGGGAGCACATCTAATTCATAAAAATATTTAGTTGAGGTATTTCAGTTGAGTGACAAAAATTGGGATAAAATATTCATAGTTTCCGAAGGAACTAAACTAAATAAACTAATTGATTAAAGGGTTTCCATTAAGAGCAGATCGATTTTGACAGTTCACAAAGTGGCAGAATCAAAAATTTTTTTATATAAATTTAAAACATCTAATCGGCTGAGATATCAACATTTAAAGTAATATAGCATCGGTTCTATAAAAGATGTTGACTTCAATCTTTTCGCATATAATTATGAATAGATTAGAGAATTTGGATGAAGAAATTAGAGTCTATGGGTTTTCTAATGTTTGGAATTAAAGTCAAATTTTGGTAAAACGTTAAAATATCCCAATGACGATTTTTCGACTTTATTTGGAATGATAAAGTGTTTAAAAATTGAAGATTTTGATAAAATTAATCCCACAATTCCCAAAAAATCGTCTTAAATACGATTTACCCATAAAGTCCACATTTACTTCAAATATAGAAAAACAGTGTAACAAATTATTAGAATATATCAGAGTTTTTGAAACTGTATTCCGTGTGTTTTGTAATTTTAGAACATAAAGAACAGGTCAAACTTGAAAAGGCCCGTACTTAGCACTATTAGGTAGTTGGGCTCGTTTTCTAAGTTAAAATTATTTAAATTTATTATATCGACTTAAAATTTTCTTTCTTCGATAGATAGTTTTCTTCTTTAATAGAAAAAAAAACGTACAATATCAATTGGAAATGTTAGACTATATGTGGAAAAAAACTGGACTAAGATCTAGCAAAATAAAGATGGTTGAAATTGAAAATGAGAATAAATCGAAAACTAATTTGAAATCGGGTTAGAAATAAAAATCTGATCTGATTTGAAGGGCCCCATTTCCGAACTTAAAATTATATACTCCTCTGCTACGCCAATGTGAATTTTAAGTAAACCCAACCAGCCGTTTGGAATTTACAGATTTATTTTCAAAAATTTTCGATTCTGCTTTAATGGCCTATGTCAAATCTGTGATTTATTGATTAACTGATGCAAACTTGTATGTCAAATTTTACAGTTTTGGAACATGTCCAAATAAAGACGTCAATAATGTCCCTTGCGGGAATTTTACAGGCCACACATCGCCACGAGTGATTTGATTTAATTGATGTCTCTCACGGAGGTAAGATTTAAGTTGGCTGATCGACAAGCGTACAGTAAGAAATTTTTGTAATTTTCTGTTCATAAGTCCTTAAGTTGTTAGTCATTAATAATAATGAAACAAAAATTTGCACTGATAAACTTGAGAATATTTTTCATAATATTAGTTAGTACGCGCTAAATGCATTTGCAAGTTCTTTGGCAAATTCTCTTTGAATTTTATATTTATTGTTATTTAATTACATAAAATTAAATCAAGAGGAATGAGGGAAGGAACATTAAAATATTTGGCTTAAAAATTTAGCAAAAATATTTCAATTGATTTTAACTATAATAATAGAATTCCATTTTTGGTTAAAGATTAACTTTCTATAAATATAGCCGTATTATACGGTAAAAGGCATATTATTTAGCATTATCTCCTCTAGCTACGTAAAAATTTTTAATGTAATGGATTAATTGGAATCTCAGATATAATTAAAAACGTTATGATAAGTAATATATCTTAATGTAAATAAGTTTTTTTGAAGTAAGTAATTCCACTTTAATTAAAAAAAAGATGCGTAGATGCCAATTTTACTAATAACTCAGAAGTTAATTAAGAAATCATGAGGAAAACTTACTGAGCTTTGTCGATTTTATATCAAATCACATATAAAATATACATATATCGATGGCTTAATATAAAAAAGGCGTAACTCAATTTTTTGTTACTTTACAGGGGAAGAAAAAAAACTTAATAAAATCCGTAAAATGTTTGATACAAAAAAAGTTTTAATACAATTTTTAATAGAGAGAGGCAACACATTTTATTTCTCACTAAATTTATATATATTTTTTTATTTTAATGAAGTTATATAAGATAGGCCCTTTTTTAATTGATGTTTTTGAAAAAAAAAAAAATAAGTTAGGGCTTTTTTAAACTGAGTTGAAAATGAGAAATATTATTATAGAAATTTAGGTTTTAATAATAAAAGGAATTAATTCATGAAATTAAGAGGTTTAAATCAGACGTTAACTGTAAAATATTAGTTCTTATAAGGCAAGTTATCATAAAAAAGATGGCAATCTGCAGGGACCACCTACAAAACTTTCAAATTTTGTAGGTGGTCCCATTTCTTTTTTGTGATTGCTATTTTCTCGTTATAAATTGAATCAGGGGGGATGTCTTTAATCGCCGACTTCGATCTATGTAGGAGCAATTCGTAATCGTCAGTTATGTCTGTTTTGAAATATATTGATCCTGATGGGTCATATGCCAGTTCTCGTAGCATATTTACAGTAAGATCACCAATACTTCTGTCTAAAATTTTAAATTGAGGTTTGAGTACATACATTTCTAGAACTTTTATAGTAAGAAATATTTTTACCAGGACGAATCGAAGAGTATCGTTTAGTTATGTTTTCAGAGTTTATAAAATAGTCGTAGTGCAAATGGTGAGCTTGTAAGGGTGCTGGAACTTTTCGTGCCTCCTTTATTAATTGCACAAATTGCGACGGCAAATTTATTTTCTTATTTTTAATTTTTCTTTCTATAAGTGAATGGCTTGAGTTATATTCCACTTGCGTATGTTCACTTATTAAAAATTTTTTGTTCAATCGTTATTTATGTTTCCATAGTAAAAGCCAACAATGCATTAGACAGTATTACATTGCGATTTTAGTAGAAACAGCAATCTGAGTAATTAATTACGTGATGGATTTCTGGCGATTGAGTTTGGATCTTCCTCAAGTGTTTAATAATACATGTCGCAAAAACAGAAGATACTAGACATCCATCTAATTCGTCCCAAACATAATTGTCTGATTCGTGTGCTAAAATAATGTATATTATAAAATTATGTAGTTGTAGCTTCATTTTATAATATGCAGCACTCGCCTTTAGTTGAGGTATTAATTTTACCGCTTGCACATCCATACATATAACTACACATAGTCCGGACTTACCATTTGTTATGTCGTTATATTTTCCTTCTCGCATTTTTTGTATTTCTTCTCTATGTTTTTTATAATCTTCATCTGAAAAATTAGTAACTTTATATGATACGCAAATATCGCACTGATCTTTCCTAGGTTTAAGTATAGAATAGTTCAAATCGTTTAATAATTGTGCAAAAATTGGATAGGATAATTCTATGTTTCTGCTTTCTTTTTTTGAATTACACTCTGCGACATAAAGCTGCTAAATTTCCTGATGGGTTGAAAAATCCGATTCAAAATATAATTTTTTACTGTCCCTGCGACAATAATGGGACTCCTCGAGCCGCCGCCAAATACATAAGCTTGTTACGATTTTTAAATGAAGTTAAGCTTTAAATACTGTATTGTTTATTTTAATTTACACTATACAATACAATGTTTCTATACAGCAGATAATGTCATGTTTCATACACGAATTTTCATTTAAAAGTTCATTCGTAACCGGTGGCTTGTAGTCAAATTGTTTGCTTAGCCTCCGCCTCAATTTCTTCATCAACTCATTTCTCCGCTAAAGCGATTTTGATACTTGGGAAATATAAACGCACAACTACAGCTGCGCTGATAGATTTTCTTTGTATTATTGTGTCATAGTGAAAACTAATGAAATAAAAAAAAAAGAGTTAGAGATTTTACTTTCAAAAATTTCTTGAATTGACTTAGGGCTTTTTTTCAAATCGTTATAAATCTGTTATTTGCAATTATTTTGAGGCAAGGGGCATCGGACATTTGTCTACCAGAAGACACAAAAAACGCTATTTTGAAAAGTATTGAGTTACGCCCTTTTTATATTAAGACATCGATATACATCCGTCCATATGTCCGTTGTGGAAACAATGTTTGGTTGTCCCCTGGCTACTTCCGTAAATATCTATAAATAAAATTTAAAACACCCAATTCACAAGAAATTTATCTTTGGTTTTTATTAAAACTATTTTTCATCAAAAATATTTGAATGCAATCTCCACAACTCTACTGTTTTTGAATTTGTTACTAGAAATAAAATCTCTGCAAGTTTCTTCATCTATAATGGTATAAATTATATTCTATAAAGTCTAAATTGCGGAAATATTCTTCAAAATGTGCTAGATATTTGTTTTATGTTTTAATTCAAATATACTCAATTCAGCGGACATTTTAAGACACTTATATTGGTCAGAACTCTACAATATTTACACACTATAGTTTATGATATGTTAGTTATATAGCAAATTAAAAATTTTATAAAATTTCAAAAATTTTCAAAAAAATATTTATTATTAACATTTCCCAAAGTACAGCACCCTTAGAATCAATTTCAGGCAGTAAAACTATTGGTTTAACTTCATGGTCTATCTAGTCTATGAAACGGGACAACTAAAGTCTCTTTCTATCAACTTGTATGTATTATTGGAGGTATATTTTAGAAAAAGTGTTAAATAATTATGGATATGTCGATATTTCAGCATGAAAACATACAAGTATATCAAATGAGTAAGTAAAGTTGAAGGTTATTACATTCAACTATTTTCTGATGTATTTAAAACACATCAAAAAGGTAATCAGATTAACCATTTCGTTCTTATTGCTTTCTTGCTCTTTTTGCAAGTGCCTACAAAGTGCTTTATATGATTTTGCTCTGATTATGTAAAAGGCGGCATAAATATTTAATATTACTAAAGCCTTTAAAGATTTTTTTTATATTTTTTCTACTACCGGTAATACATTCCAAATTCATGTATTAAATCATCCACACTAATACACATAAGCTACGTACCGCAATTTGTGCATTTTAATTAAAGATGTAAGTAGACGCATGTACAATCTAAGCCATACATATGCTAAAGGTTTTTTATGTATTCGCTTACTTTCAAAAAAAAAAAAAAGAAAGAAAATAACAAATTGTATTATAGTATGCAATCATATGCATGTTTGCTTTTATATGCAAGTTTACATATATATACTATAAAATGCATTGTAAAATTTTCAAATATTTACAGTACGAATGTACGAGTTAGGAAAACACCTTTACAAAACGTGTATATATTTCTAAACAATCGAAAAATATTTTGTATAGATTTCCATAAATTCTACGAAGATAAGTACACGCTGCTATCCCAACAAAAATAATAAAAAAAATAAAAAACAAGCCAACTACCAGCAAATAACCGCAGACAAATAACATTGCAACATTTGTACATTTTCTTATGGGAAATATAAATATAAATATTCCACTAAAAGCTATTCTGACTATATAAACGTACAATAAAAATACACGTATAATATATATTTACTTATGCATTTATGCATACAAAGAAAATTTGGTAAAACTTTCTGTTGTTGTATTTTGCAACTTTTGCATATGTACATTTATGCAAAATAACAATTCGCTTTTAATGTTGTTGGTTTTCTATGTGCATGAAGCTTATTTTGTACCCTTTTTAATATCGAGAAATTCTGTTTATTTTTTATAAATAATTTTTTTTTTAAATGTACTCTGCAACGTATTTGGGTGAGTTTATTCTTTGGAAAATATTTGTACTCGTATATTTTCAACAATATGCTGTAAAGAAAGAAGAAAAAAAATTACCAATTTTTCATTGTTGTCTAGAAAATTGCTTGCCATGTTAATTTTACGCATAGCTCGCAAATCAAAAATCATCCTCTTTATATATTCTGTAAATTTTATTGGAAAAAAATCGTTATAAATGATTTAGATATAAATATTAAATTTATGTAATTAATTTAACGTACATATAAAACATGAAAAATGTTTTAAAATGTTTCAGATCTTTATGTAGAATAAAAAAAAACTATATTTTGCAATAAATAAAGAAAGAATGTCTAGATGTATAAACACAACAAGCACAGTCCGGAAATTTCCATAAAAAGTTTTATGAAAAATGCGTAATGCGGTTCGATTAAATAATAAATTTTATTTTAAATTCTCTCCGGATTTTTTGTTGCTTTTATTTTTTCACAAAAACTATTGCCATTTTTTTAAATTTGTATGAATTTCGTAAACAAAATTGATATAGTTTGAGGTAAACAAGAAATGAAGAGAAAATAAATAAAATTGTTGTTTATTTTTCGTTTCGGCCTAAGTTTTTCTAATTTAATAATGCGGGTTATGTAAAAGAATCCGGACGTGTTATGTTTGTACATTAAATTAGAAAACATAAATAAGTAATATGAAATGAAAATTTCAAATTCTGTGTATTTTAATAACAGTAGCAAGGTTTTCAGCTTAAGTACAAATATCACTTTAAACGTATACTTAATATCAAATTTCAGTAAAAAGATTTTCAATAAAATAAGTATACGGCACGTGTCAAAAATTTGCTTTAATAAGGAGTGGAAATGTAGCATATTTTTGTGCATAAATCAATAAAATTATCTGAGCGTATGATTAATATATCCTCTATCTTCATTAATAATACCCCAGCGAATAAAGAGATATTAAAGCAATGATTTCAATACAGTCTTGTCATTGAAGCAAAGTACTTAGTAATGTAGAATAGCTATAGTGGTGCCACAATGTGTGATGCAAAAAACTAAATGAAAATAATACTGGAATACGACTGTTCCGATTTCAAAGAAATTTCACATAGTCATAGTAGAGGTGCAGGAGAGTATAAGTTTTGAGCTTGGAACATATAGACCTACAGGGATGGGTCCACAGGGTCCCAAATTTGGACACTTTTAGTATACAATTTTTTAAAACGATATTGATTTTTTATATCTGAACGGATTTCTAAGATTTTTATGTAGAAGTTTTCTGCTGGTCGAGATCTGCAAAAAAACATTCTCGCATCTTTCCTCTTTTAGTTTAAAAAAGTTAAAAAAAACCTTAAAAGATTAAGCTTGGAACAAATAGACCTACAGGGATGGGTCCACAGGGTACCAAATTTGGACACTTTTAGTATACAATTTTTTAAAACGATATTGATTTTTTATATCTGAACGGATTTCTAAGATTTTTATGTAGAAGGTTTCTGCTGGTCGAGATCTGCAAAAAAACATTCTCGCATCTTTCCTGTTTTAGTTTAAAAAAGTTAAAAAAAACCTTAAAAGATTAAAATTTGTAAAAAATTTTCTTCCATATCCAGATCAAAAGTAACAACTAATTTTATGAACTTAATAAATCTGCTATTCTTTTTCATTAACCATAGAAACTATTTCTAAACACAATTTAACATAATTTTATTTATATTTTTACTTATTTTTATTTCAAATTCTTATAAAAGCTTTCGCTTTCATCCATAAATTTAGAAATGCTTAATCAAAAATGAATTGCAGTTTAAAAATAATCACAAAATCAGTCAAAAAATTATGTAATTTTTCATATGAAATATAATCCAATTTAGGAGGGAACTTTTGAGCGACTTTCAATGCGTGAAGGAGAAAAAAATAAGCTTTTAAATTAAAGACAACACTTTAACTTTTTTCTGTTCTTACTCTTGGGGCATTTAGCCATTTTTGACATACTCAGGTGAAAAATTTAATATCAAGATATCCATTAGCAAAAATTTTATTGTATAATTAAAAATATGCACAAAATCCTAAATCTATAACTTTTAAGCACCCTTTTGCAAAAAGTCTTCACAAAAATTTTCTACTATTAAAAATTTGTATATACATTTGAACAAAAAAAAAAAAAATAATAATAATAATAATAATAACAATAATAATAATAATAATAATAATAATAATAATAATAATAAAATTTCCTAAATATTGGTGCATAAAACGGCTGTTTCGCCATTTTTGTGTGCGCAATTAAGATAGGATTTAAAGATAATAATTTCAACTAAATTGGTTAATTGTGCTTAATTTTCATATGATTGATATTACAATTTGTAATGTCGGAACAAGAAATATTTTAATAAATCCCAAGATTTTTTTTCATCTCATTGCTAAATTCATATCCTTTAGTTAGATTCATATTCATATCCTTTAATCAGAACCATCAGAGACATAATAAATACAAATTATATATCATTTTTTAAGAAATTTTGTCTTCTTTTCAAATATATGTAAACATTTTTTAATAAAAAAAAATTTGTTAAAGACATTTTGCAAAAATATATCGCAAAAGCATTAAGTCGAGATTCTTTTTTTGACGCTTCACTAACTAAACTAAAACTAAGGTTATTTTTTTAGATATCAGAAAATGGATTTCTTTTTACTTTTCTACTACAAAGAAAAAAAATAAAAACACACTGGACTATATAAAAAATATAACTTTTTTCTTCCAGATTTGCGACGGAAGAAATTAGAGAGAGAGAAGTTAAAGATTAGAGAAAAGTTGGACGATAGGTCAATTTTAAGAAACCATGGTTCTCGAAAAAAACAATTTTAAAGCTTTTTACTTTAAAATATTTTAGTTATATTTAAAAAAATATAAATATTATATAATTTACTTAAAAATTGTCTATATAACAAAAGAAAAAAAATACAACCACATACAAAAAAAAAATTGGGAAAAAGTTTGTTTTTTTCAAAGTTAAGAATTAAATGCCTATAACTTTTGACTGCGTAAATATTTTTCAAAATCTTTCACTATATAATTTTTCTAATTGTTGTCAGTGAATTCAAAAAAAATGGGGTGAAATTTGGACCCACTGCTGCGAAAAAACTTCACCAAGGCTGGATGAAAAGTAAAAAATTTAATCTTTGAAAACTAAAAGAGATAAGAAATGCATACAATGATGTTTTTGCAGACCTCTACCAACAGAATCCTTCTTTATAAAAATCTTCCAAATCGGTTCATATATAAAGAATCAGAATCTTTTTAAAAAAAGGAATCCCCGATATCTCCATCTTTGTGAACCTATAGACCCGCACCCTGAAGGTTCATGTATTTCAAGCTCAAAAATTTGAACTCATCTAAACCTCTACTATCACTATCCACTATCTAGAATTTTCTAGAACTTTTCTAGAATTATAATTAACTTTAAAAAATATCCATATCTTTAGAAGTACTTCCCCGTTTTTGCTGGGAAATTATCATTACAATAATGAAAATAATAATTTATTCGAAATTATATATTCGACAACGTTTTAATAATATTGTCACACCAAGTGTTTTTAAAAATTTGAAAATTTAGAATTTTACAAAGAGTCGAAGTGGCGTGATATGAAGTGTATAGTGGAAAAAACGACATATATATATAAAATATATATATATTTGTTCAATTTATATATACATACATATATATATATATATATATATTAGCTCCTAGCCTTTTCCTGGCCCTTTGTCTTTTATTCCTAAAATTTTCTCAAAAAGGCTAAAATGTTAATGCTTAAACCTCTTCAAAATTTCAGTTAATTTTAGTGAAATATATATATATATATATATATATATATATATATATATATATATATATATATATATATATGCACTCTAGGATTCGCAATAGTTTATCAATTATGCCGAAACATGTTATAATAAATTCGAAATATTTATTTCAATTATTGATATGGTTCTAGATTTAAAATACTTCTAAAATAAATTGTCTGTATAAAAATACGTACATCTTCCTAAATATATTTGTTTGAACGTTATTGGGGTCTATAGTTAAATGTAATATTCCCTTTAAAACGACAGTTGAAACTTGTTTTATGTTAAATTTGAATGTTCGATATTTCCCGATTAATCTTCGCGATCATGTGTCCAAGTATGGTAGTTTAAAATTATTGAAAATTATAAATCTAGACGATTAATTCTTTCTATATATATAAGTGGTATTTTGGGACTCTGAATGGGTTTTGAATTAATGCAAAAAATGTAACGCATTATAGAAACAAAAAATATTTACATTCTGCTACAAAATGACACTTTATATTTTCACGCGGAAAACGATCTTATGTGAGCTGTATCTCTTTTTGAAGATATCAGAAAACAATATTGAAACATTCCGAAACACTCCCTAAACTTCGAGATATTACGAAAAAAAAAACCTTTATTATGGTAGTTCCTGTACTATACATCTCGTAGTTCCAAAAAGTTTAAGTCAATTTAGGATTCTTAAATTGATTAGAAAGAAAAAGAACATGTCATTTTAATTATATTATGGCTTTTGATATACGCTCAAATTAAGTAATTGTATATTCACTTTTTTAAGTGTATTTTCATTTTGTTTTCTGAAATTTTGATTTTGATGTAAATTTTTCTGTCTTTTTTCAAGTCTTTAGATTTCCTGTTTTATAAAATTTGAAATGCTTTTTTATTTAAAATAAATAGAGATATTCTTAAATAAAATCGGCTAAAAACTCAAAAAGTTATTATGCATTTTCTAAATTTTATTAAAAAGTTCTTCATATATTTTAAGGCAAGGTATTTCTTTACATTTTGTACTCGTTTTTTATATTTTGAGTAAAAAAATTAAAAAAGTATGGAAAATTTTATTAAGTTATTACAAATAAAATCGAATAAGTTCTATAGCATTTCCTGAATACAGAATAACAAGTTAAGTAATGTTTACAACAAAATTTGCATTAAAAATTATTGTATTTTTGCGTAGGATTTTAAATAGAAAATTATAATAAATTGCAATTAAACTTGAAAAATTGTGTAAAAATTTTATTTTTTTCTAGGTGCTGTTCAAAATATAAAAGTTGTACATGGTTGAAAAGCCAGTCTCTTCTACTTCAACATAGTAATAACAGAATTAGGAATACATTTTTAGAGAAACCTACCTGAAAACAGTTTTTTGTAAATCACTCTAATTTTTGAGAGTATTTTGAAAAATTTTAAAACTGATTTATGATATCTCCAAGAAGGCCTATTACGTGGTAGTGTGTTACTTTTAGAGAAATTTTAGCATGAGTTTGTTCAATTTATTTGATGTGATTTTCTCCAGTAACTCAGAAACTATTGAATGAATATACAGAAATGCTTGTTCAACTAGATTTATATTTTTCACGAATTCAAGAATACCATTTTTGAGATATGCGACCGTGAAATTTAATTTGCGAATTATCGACCATTCAAATTCAACATAAAAAATGTTCCAGATATCAGTTTAAACTATATTAACTAATAACATTTTAAGATATATATTTTGGAAGATACGCCTATTTTCATAAAGACAATTTGTCCTATTTTAAAAGTATTGTAAATCTCGAAACATTGTGGAAGTCGTACTAAAACTTGGTATTTGCATTACCATTATAAATGTTAATATTTCTGCTAAATTTCATAAAATTTGGATGATTTGTGAAGAAGTTGTCGATTTTTATATTTTATTGTAAACGAAACCATACAAATTGAAATAAATATTTCTTATTTATTATGATAATTTTGGAAATAATTCATAAACTGTTGAGAGTCTCAGATTGCCACATATATTTTTTTAAAAAAATTAGGGATCTGTTTTTTTGGATTTTTTCGTTATATTATTAATTCTGAAAATAATAATATACAGAAAAAGAAATTAAATTACGTATTCTATTAAAAAATTCATAAAACCAATTATATTTTTTACTGAAAACGGACCTATCACTGAATTAGCAAAATCAAATATTCAAATTCGTAAATATTTTAATGAAAAAATTTTAATTTTTTTCTTATTAAAATATTTTTTCTATTTATAAATTTGAATATTTGAAAATTCTTAAGAAATTCAATAACACAGTTTATTAAAATCAATAAAAATAATATTAAGTTTTTTCCAGATTTTCAAACAATTTTTATTTTTTATTAAATATTTTTTTTATATTTTCTATAATCTATACAATAATTCCGATCAAATGTTAGTATTGTATTTTATCATGTAAATGCATGTATGAAAATTTGGTGTAGAGAAGCGAAACTTTTATATAATACTAGCTAATTAATGGAGACTTTTTTAGATTAAATATAGTTTCATAGTAATACACAGTGTATAGTATGTATATAATGTGTAATTATGCTTGTGAAAAATAATGGCGCCATAACTAATAGTCTATGTATTCATGTATAGTAGTATATAAAATATACATATATGAATAAAAAGATAGATGTGAAATATATAAAATAAAATAAGACACGACACTATTTCCAAATTTCGCTAGTGGCCAAAACCATCTAAAACAGAAACGCAATCGTTATCAATTGAAGCATTTTCTAAATGAATTCAACTTTAACGGAGTGAAATATCTGAGTTTCTATGAAACCAAATATATAGGATATAACAAATGCGCAAACAAACTATGCTAAAACCGTACAATAGGGCAATTTACGATTGCAAATATATATCATTTTGATAAGGACCACTTCCGCTAAAGACCATTTCCGCAAAATACTTTTAAATGATTTGAAATACAAAAATTAAAACACATCGAATTATCTTCAAGAAGTACAGTTAATTTCGCATAAGTATTTCATGAAAGGGAGCTACATGTTCAGGCGCACAATTGAAAGTCCATGGTTTAATCGACTTGGGGATTATACGGCAATATACAATAGACTTTATAATTTATAATAGTAATGCAAGTACCAAGAATATGCTACATACATATTTCATATGCTTTTGATTCATCTAGAAGATGCACAAAAATAAATCACTATGCATATTTGTTAATGAAATATATACGAAAATTAAAGTAACTTACCTCTGGAATCCTGCAAATGATGTATTTTATATATTTTTTTTTTGTCAACATTTTTATAATTTTACTTATTTTTATATTTTTAGTTGTCAAAAAATTAAGAAATTGTTCTTCTTTTTCGTATTAGTTTAGAATGAATTTACAAACAATAAAATAATATATTAAAATCAAACAATTTTTTTTTATAAAATTTTATTTAAAATTAAATAATGATTTATTTAAAAAATTCTAGTCATTATTTTTTCTGTGCAATAAAATAGAATATTAAAACCAAATATTACTTTTTTATTAAATTTAATTTAAATCCAGATAATGATTTATTTAGAAAAATTTTAGCCATAAGTTTTTCTGTGTATAAAGGTTATATAAGTTATACCCACAGGGAAAACGTATTTTCCTAAGAAACTCCTATTAAAAAATTGTTGTTATTAAAAAATTTTATAAAAAGAAAAGTTAAAAAAGGAAAATAGGAACATTTTTTTATACTGAAGAAATGAAAAAGCAAGGAAACTATGCTAAACACATTTTTATAAAAATTATATATATTTTTATAAATAACCATACATTCATTGATACTTAGATCTTTGCAATTATTTAAACAGTAAAGGAAATATTTAGTAGGAGAGTTAAATGAGTACCGGATATTTATTTACAATTTTTCCATTTAATGCGAAGAACTACTCGGTTTTATTTAATATCAGAAATCGCTAGACTAGAGCAAGTTCATGGGATTTAAATGGAAATTCTTATATTTTTTTACACTGATTTCCAAGCAATCGAAATCAGAAGTAACAAATACTTTTATGCATAAATTTTTACTTAGGCATAATCTTAAGATCAAAAGAAAGCAAACAAGAATTTTTATCTTAAAATATTTACTGTAATGAAACAAAATAAACCCAAACCACCATTTTTGCTCATTAATGTTTGCTTTAGATTTTTGGCGCAACCTTATAGCCACAAAAATAGCTATTGCTAAAAAGTTCGTTTAAAATTATATCACTCATGTTGCTACTTTTTTAAAAATATATATTCTAATACAATTTGAAAAAACATTTTATTATGATTTTTGTTTATGGGATAAAGTACTCTCTCAAAAAACAAAAACAGCTTACGCTGGAACATTTTTTTTTTTTGCTTCATTTTTAATTTTAATTTTTCCTAACCAAGTGTGGATCTTAAAGACGGATGTAATATTTCCCTCTATTAACAATAAATCGTGGAATATAAAAACAACGACGAAAATTAGGATTTATATTTTTTAATAAAATTGTAAACAATTTATGAAAAAAAAATCTGCTTTATAGCTAACAGACTGACGACAAAAGAATATTGAGTTAAAAATTTAACGATATAAAATAAAATGTATAACAAACGTTCACAGCATCTCACATACCCTGTCATCAAAATACACTTCAGACCAGGGATGGAAAATACCTCATTTTATATTGTACTAACCATAAAAATAAAATGTACATTTTCGACCTAAATGGTACCAATTTTGTCAATATATTTTAATTACAAACATTTACATAGAAATTTAATAGATGATTATAACCATATTTTTATTAAATAATTTATGTAAAAATATTGCCTGCCATTTTAAAATTACAGCACCATTTATTTTTTTATTTTTTATATAATAATATTTTAGTAGGAAGCTTTTGCTAACGAATGTGGAATAGTATATCTATTTCCTAAAATAACTCTCTTAATAAGCCGATTTTTCATCAACAATAATTTAACCAGAAATAATAAATTTTTGTGTCTTTGTTCCGTCTATTTCTCTATATGAAATATTTTTTATCTCAAAATTTACTTCCTTATTTAGGAAAATTCTTTACGAAAGAGACACATTTGAATAAGTTTTTCTATATATATATATATATATATATATATATATATATATATATATATATGAAAACGCGCAATGTGTACAAGTTTGCACACTCGACAATGATCTGTCAAAAATTTAATGCATAAAAATTATAAGTTTCCGCGACTATTTAGTCTCGCAAATTTGCGCAGTTCATTATAGATTAGCTGAATTTTGATTATATTTAAAAATTACCAACAAATATGATATATAAAATTATAACTACGTTAATTATAATAACAATATTGCATATGTTTTTCATTTGAACAAAATTTTTCAATTGTTTCAATGATTTCTTATTTTATTATGCTTGATTTGAATAAGTACCCTTATTCTATTTTAAGAAAAATTGCTAAACTCAATTTTATTAATAACAAAATAATTTACTTTAAATAGTTCCTGTCATTACAAAGAATAGTTAACATATTATGAATATTAAATATTAAACCTCTGTATTATTGAACGAGGTCTTCACTCTGACC
The DNA here is from genome assembly GCA_932274085.1 of Protocalliphora azurea. Classification (NCBI taxonomy): domain Eukaryota; kingdom Metazoa; phylum Arthropoda; class Insecta; order Diptera; family Calliphoridae; genus Protocalliphora; species Protocalliphora azurea. The sequence continues at coordinate 130,178,418 of OW026520.1, forward strand.
CCAGTCCTATGAATTCCTGTCTAACAAATTTATGACTGAAAGCATTGATTTACAAGTATTGACCTTAAGTCTGTTGTAAAATTTATTTTTCATTAGTAGTAATCGAAAAAAAATATGTTCCGCCGAGGCACTGTTATGAATCAAAGTAAAAATATATCTTAGGATATAAGTATTCATTAAATCTATTTTTTTAATTTTCCAAATCCAGTACGAAAAAATTCAGCATTTGGTGTTTTAAACTTTATTACTAGCTTCAGCTTTTAACAGTTTCACTTCATTTATAAATTTCTCGGGATATTTTTTACATCACTATATTATGAAACAATTTCAAAGTAATTAATTTCTTCATTGGAATTAATGTATAATAAGTCGAGATATTGCAAACAACTTAGTTTCTCTTCATTTATTATATAGTCTTAAAAAGTCGCTATTCAGTTCCATTTAAAAAAAGAAACATAAATGTTATAATAAAATAAGTAACATATATTTTATAATAAATTATTTTTTATTTTCCGAAAGATTTATAGTGATACATTACATTTATTATAACATATATGTTATTAATTTTATTATAACATTTATGTTACTTTATGAATGTACTTATTAATAAAATGAAAATGTTAACTTATAAGGCGAGTTTTAAGTACTATAGAATATTTTAGATTCAGTCTCAAGGCACAGTTCTATAATAAAAACAAAGATGTTGCTAATTAAATAAAAAATGTGAAAATTAGATCATATTAAATTGTAATAATTTAGTCGTGGTAGTACTCCTGCACCAACAGATATTAAAATGTACCATAAAAAATAATACAGTACTATGTTTGCCATCACTGCATCAGACACAATTTGAATGTCATTTTAGAATGTCATTTTAAATGCCATGGGTGGCTGCCGCAAAAAAAAAAAAAAACAGAAAACAAATTGCGGTAAAAGCATCACAAAATTTTATGGAAACAAAAATAACGAGGTAGAATACTACATTCGGCTGTGCAGAATCTTATACACCTTTCACCCGAGTGTATTATGTGTTATATGAAAATGAAATACATTACGTTAGATATAATTAGAAATATACTTATCTATTATATATCTATAAAAACACTAAAAGCTTTAAATAATTTACATTTTCTTATAAAGTTGAAATAGAATGAAGATTTTTTGCCAAGCCCATATATTACGCCCACTTTTTAAAAACCCTAAAAAGTGTGAACAGATTTGATTAAAATATTCACAGCATCATCATGATTGTCCCTAAATTCAAACACGGTATTTTATTTTTTGATCAGAACCCCCCGTATAAAGCAAATATTCATTATGGCATATCTAAGCAACTCTTATAATGAGAGCCGTCAAAATTCGTGGTAACTTTTATTTTATCATATCAAAAAAAAAAAAAAAAAAAGTTAGGATAGGTCCACGGTAAGAGGTAGATGTAGGTACAAAGAATATATAAATTTTTTCATCTAAAGGACTATAACAGTGAAAGTCTTAAAAGATTTAAAAGTAATTTTCGTATCAAATTTTTGAATAGGTCAAGTGTAAGTAGTAGCTCCCATATAAGATAAATATTAGTTATCACATTATATAGAGAAAGGAAGCGTACCGATCAAATGTAGCAAATAATATGCTTTGAAATTTTACAAAAGTTTACATATCTTTTAGAAAGATATAATCACTTAGGTGCAGAACAAATATTTTATAAAAATAAGATAATATTAAATTGAAAGAGGATATGGGGAAAGGATATGGGACTGATTTATAAAATCTAAATTCAAAGGAAACATTTGGGATAGATTTATGCAAGAATAAGTCCTATAGCTTATATAGAATCTTAAAAAAAATCTAATAATGAGTTCTGACCTATAACTCGATTAATATTAGATCATCCGAGATAATTTTTTTAACACAAAACATTCCTTAAAAAAATTCCCATTTTTCTGTGAAAGAACGAAGTCTCCAACTTACATAGTTACAAAAACCAAATATGCCTTATTTTCTTGTTGTTGTTTTTGTTTTTCAGTACTCATAAAAAACAAACTGTAAATGAATAAAGAAAAAAAAAATATAATAAGATTTGCAAATAAAGCGGTTATTTATGAATTCATTGAGTTGATTCAAAAAACCGAAATTCAAGGAAAAAAAATTGTGATCGATCGATATAAGTACCAAGTCCGTTGTTTACTTAAAACTTGGATATCGGTAAAAAATGCATTTAGACCAATATTTCTGATAATAATGGACCGAGTAAGTTCATTTCTTCAGCACAAAAGTTCAGAAAAAATTTTCCAATTTTGTTTTGCAAAACGAAGTCCCTAGCTTGTATAGAGGCTCCATAAAAATTCCAACAAAAATCTGGATAAAATTGATATATGTTACCGGCGGTATTCATAAACGCCATTTAAACGGATGGAAATCATCCTAAATCTTATTAGAATCTACAAAATATACCCTTCGATGAAAATTGTGAAAACTGCAAATTGAATGACAAACTTATATATACCCTTTACACCTGTGGGGAAGGGTATATAAATTACAATTAATATCACAAATGATGGCAGAAATAATAAAATTATAAAATAAAATAAAGCAAAATAAATGAGTAAAATTTAAATTGAAAAATAATTTTGTTGGGTAAATTTAAAAACAAAAAAATTTTATTAATTGATTTGTGTTTCGCGAAAAATAGATAACCTCATATGCATATTTATGATTTAAAAAAAAAAAAAAAAATTAAAAGTGAATATTAAGATTTTTTTCCACGTGATTATGAATATGATGATTATGATGAGTCAGCTGTCAATGCAGCTACTTCAACTAAGTACTTTAAAGAGTTATAAAATTATTTATTTACAACAAATAATCATAATAAAATAAAAATTTAAATCACGTTTATGAAATTTATGATCGATTTATAGCCAATGTCAATTTTGTGAAAATCGTTATAACATTATTTTGCACTGACAACACAATATTTTTTTATCTCTGTTACTGGTATGGCATGCTGAAGTATTTGTTCGTAAACATTAGTGGAACCGTAGCGTTTTTTTGTATGATGTGAAGTACATTAACAAGAATGATGAAATTGACAGCATCAACTAGAGAATTTTATAATGAAATCAATTATGTTTAATAAAAATGCACTAAAGTATTGTAAAAGAATGTGAGCATTAACTTATTTATTTTCGATGCTTCTGCATTGAATACTGTAAATAATTTTTCTGACGCACTTAATGGGTCACAACAAAAGGTCATAATGCATTTTAAACAAAAAGAAAAATTTAAATAAAACATAAAAGAATAATATATCAATGGATTTATTTATAAGTAAATCCTAGAAAATACAGTTATAAATGTTAAATGGAATTTAGTTCGAAAATAGACGAATAAGTAATAGAGTAAGTGTACTGGTAGTCGACAGTTTAACTTTTTTTCTTACTTTAAAATTGCCTGCTTACGAATAAGAACATAGGTTTTGAATTGCAAATAGATATCGCACATCGGTAAAGGATTTTGTTTCAATTTACCTATATTTTTGTTAAATACTTTTCATGAAATTTGCCTTATTAATATATTTTATAAAAAAGAAAATCAAATATGCCCGTAGTCGGCATTCATTTCCCAACATTCGGCTTTTCATGATCATAGAGTTGACATGGAATATTTATCAAGGAAATATAAAAACATTGGACTGAAAATATGAAAATATGTATGTAATCTTTAAAACCGATACCGATTAAATATCGTTTCGGAGTTATTCGAGGATTTCTTTAGAAAGGGCAGAAATATGGAGTGCGGAAACCAACAAAAGGTAATCAAAAATTAACAAAAAGACAAACTAATAAGATAAAAGAAGAAGCCACCAGCAATAAATTAAATGTTACACAAATAAAAAATAAACTTGATCTTCCTGTTACTAGCAAATACGTTGCACACATTTCGTGAATAACATAAAATGAAAGAAACCACAATGTAATCATAAGGAAAATCGTTTAAAATTTGCGAGCAAATACATTCTTGCTATTGGCATGATTTGAGGTCGAAGGAAATTCGTATGTTGGAACGTAATTTCGGTGGAGGCAGTGTTATGGGTTGGGCAACTATTTCTGCTGCAGGAAGATCAAAAATATGTTCTGTTCGAACTAAAATGAGTAGTGCAATTTATAATGAATGCTGGAAGATTTATGGATAAAAAAATGGATGAAGATTGCATGTTCCAATAGGATAACGTTGCAATCCATGTCTCAACCAATCTAAATCGTGGTTTAATAAACATACTGGCTTGCAGTTCGGATTTAAATCCAATGGAGAATCTGGGGGGTACATTGATCTTAAAGTTTACGTAAAAATGGACAAATCGAAACCATAATGACAATAACGGAGTTAAAACTAAAAACTAAGTAAGCCTGGGAAGAAACTAACTGTGATTTCCTTAAAGAATTAGTCGAATCAATGACAGATCCAATTTTTGAAGTTATTCAAAACAAAGATTTATCAACACATTATCAATAATGCTAAATTAGTTCATTAGTTTAATTGCGTATATAGGAAAATGCCATCAAAAATGGCACTAAACTAGTACAATTATTAATTTTTTAAGCAAAGTCAATAAAAAGATTAAGAAATGAATTTGTAGCACCTTAATCATTCCTTTTAGCCCCATTGGTGGTAAGTTGATAAAAAAAATTGATGTGTATTCGTAAGAACATGCAGCAGTGTATAATCGTATTTTTTAGATTAATAGTTTTTAAAAAGTATCCAAAAAAGTGAATTTCAAGAAAAAAAGTCGCGAAGAAATGTATTTTTTTAACAAAAAGGGGATAAATGCTTAAATATCTAAAAAACTTCTTAAAATTTGTTTATTTGATAAAAACAAAAAAAAAAATAATAATAAAATAACGTATTTAAAGAAAAACTAATAGATTCAATTTTATTTATAACAAAATAATTTATTCGTACTAACTTTTATTATTGTAAAAATAAAGGTTTATTCATAAAAATACTGAACATAAAATTCTTCTTTTATTAACTAAACTTCAATACTTTTTTATTAGGTCTTCACTCGGACTCCAGTCTTATAAAACCCGATCGAATTTATAAATTTAAAGTACTGAAAAATTTATTTTGCATTTGTTATATTTTAGAAAAAAGCTTTCCTCTGAGTCACTGCTATGAACCAAAGTAAGAATATAAATTATTATATAAGTATTTATCATATATGATTTTTAATTTTCACAATTTGGTCCAAAAAGATTCGGCATTTAATGTTTTAAATAGTTATTCATCAACTTTATCATTAGCTTTGGTTGTAAAATTTTCAGCTCATATATAATGGGAAAGAATCCCAATGGAATTAATGTATGATATTTCGATATATTTCCTGTCACTTAGAATATGATCTTAAAAAGTCGCCATATAATTCTATTTTAAAAAAGGGCCCAAAAATGGAAACGTGGCAGAAAAATGGGTAATTGGCAATTAAAGCACTAAACGGTAACGCTTACTTACGTAGTATGTATGTCCAATTGGTTAAATGATAGAATATGTGGTAGCACAAATCATTTAGCCGAATTTGTAAATTGTTTTTTCAGTTCAACAATCAATTGTCAGCACAGGTTTGTATATTTAATTAAACAAAAGTCCATTGGCATCACTGTTATGTCTTATTGAAAATAAAATTTAGGTTACGCTATTAGTGTCAAAACCATCTATCTTGGAAATCGTTTTAAATGAAAAGCTCAGATCCTTGGGAAACCTTTATTTATTCCTTTATAAAAAAAAACTATCTTTGAGTTGGACAATATATAGAACTAGTTACCACAACAAAACAGTTTTATCTGTGTAGAGAAAATTTTATCGCAAATAATGTTATGAAATTCATATCTATTGTACTGGATACAGTAAGTGTGTTCGACGAACTTGGCGAAGTCACCCAAAGTCAAGACTCATTCTGAAAGGTTTTTGGTCACTTTTTTTGTGTTCCTCAGCTTTTGAAAACTTTTTGCGATTTGAGAGACGAAATTTGTGAATACTCTCATTTGTTCGAACTTTCCCAAAATTTAGTTAGACACAGCGAGTGCATAGAGAAATAAAAATTTCCATGACGTCACTGTTTTATTAGACAACGACCTTTAATTTTGATATTTTTCTAACAACTTTTAGGCATAAATTTTGTCTAGTTATATTAGGCTTAAAAACTATTACGTTATGCTGGATTCTTTTCTTGTATCATTTGTATTGGGTTTCTTTCCTAATATTCTCTGAGAGAATGAAACGTTTTATTCAGAAAGCTACAGCCAGGACCGTCTTTAATAAGATTCAAGCTTTATTTATATATCCTTTGAATGCGGACGCAAATGTTAACACGAACTGAAGGCACCTTTATATATTTTAGTTTATTTTTTAAAAAATAATGTCCACAATTTTTTTTTTTGTAGTGCAATTCTGATACATTCATCATACGTGTCGTAAAGTAACTCTGGGTTGGGGAGCAACTCTAGCGTCATTTTATTTATGCCAGGTTGGTTTTTGCTGCTTGTCCTTCGAGAATTTTGGGCCTTATTCTCACATTGGCTAAGTATGCTGCGCCTAATTGTAGCGTGTTACAATTTATCGAGGCTTTTACATTTATTATAAGCAACCTATTTTAAGCTTACTTTTACACTGAATTACTGGTGGAGTACGATATAAAATGTAAAGTATTCATATCGGTAGAGACCAAAAAACTCGGGAAGCTAATTTCGGAAACTTTAGCTTTCTATAGGAAGGTATTGATTGAGTGAATGATTTGTGAAGGATGCTTCCTCTGGAACGAACGAACTACGAATACGTTGGCAGATATCTACGGCATTTATACTATTAAGGAAAAACTATAAAGTTTTGCTGACCTTATTTGAATTGAAAGTAGATCCAAGGGTATATGATGTTAAATTTCAGGTATTTAGAAAATCAGAAAAAAGCGAACTGTGAATCGCCACAAAAATCAAACTCCAAAAGAATTTCCGTGTTTTAAAGTGACATAAAATATAAAAATATGCAATTCAGTTTTATTTAATAAATTTTAAATAAAAATAAATAAAAGAAGTAACTTTTTAATGTTCTTGTCTTTAATAATAACGGTTTATACCGTTTCGGGGCAGGTATACCGAAACCAATATAATTAAAATGCCGTTACCGAAATAAAACTAAATTTAATGCCGGTACCATTATTCGCTTCGGTTTCCAACTGTTATATTCCTATTGTCTTATAAAATGGGGATATCTTAAATTTTTTATGATGTAAAATTAGTGTTGCTGTCATTTTGACCACACCAAAATTCATTTAGAGTGTCCCGTTTAACTTTTTTTTGAACAAATGATGTAGAAATATAATTCCAGCGACACGAATCAATCAGCTGACTACAGGAAAATATTAAATACTTTTAAAATTTAATCAGGCACATCTTGGCCAAAAAAGGAATTAGAGATTTATAGCGAATATTATGGAGATTTTATGGAAAAACTAATTTAAAAATGTTGTTTGTTTAATAGGCAGTATGAAATTTTGTTTTCAATGGTATAATTTAAATCAATTGCATTGATATAAATACTGCAAAATACTTTACGTACCAACTAAAATAACACGCTATTTTGATAACTCTTGGGCTACTAGTTTTAATACAATATGAATAAAAAGCTGATACCGACCGTAGGATTAATCAAAAGAATCGAATTAATTATTTGTAGAGACTGTCGACTATAGAAAATTATGAAACTTTTCTGATCCTAAAGTAGGCAGCTACTAAAATAAGAAGTGCAATCCTATTTCACTACATTGTCCACATTTAAAACATTGTTCGAGTAATATCCCTCAGGATATTGTTGAAATAAAATATAAATTATTATGGTTAATTGCTGTTTTAAAATTGGTCTGTATATAAATTTTTTTCTTAACAAAATCTATCCAAAACGTGTTGCTACAGAATGAGGAAAAATGCTACAAAAATTATTCATCTTAGTATGACTACATCATTATAACTATAATGAAGAATATATTTTCAATGCAAATTTGATCTTATGTTAATATTATATAGTCGCTATTCTTATTTTAGAAATAAAATTGCCGATGCTGAACTTAGGTACACTTACCCCATATCAAAAGAATTAAATATTACGCATAATGCTGTAAATTTTAAATAAAACGAAATAAAACGAAATGACATAAAATATATATGTATTAAATAAATATTTTGTAAGCCATATTTTCACAAATCATATATTTTACTATTCTAAGAATCATTAATATTTTTTCCACATTGTTAAGCTTATTATAAACTTAATCCATATTTCCCAAAACAAATTTATTTGAAAAGCCTCTTTTATTTCCAAACCATCATTTTCATTTATGCCTTCAATCAAGCTTTCAAATCAATCATTAATCTCCTTAAATGTATAATATGTCAGTGTTAAGAGAAACTCCACAGGTAACACAATAAACTTAAGTATCCTGCTGATTTATGACGCATTTGATAGTCCTGAAAACAAAAATTAATTGAACACAACCACTACTTAACGCAAATTAAATGAATTCAATTTCGTCAAAATGAGCTTATATTATAAGTTTGTTAATTTTCAATTTATTGTTGTTTGTTTGTGCTTAAGATATTAGTAGTTAGAAATCGAGGAATATAGGTGAAGTTTTGATGACGCATTTTTGATAGAGACGTTATGACATTATGACATCGGTAAGAATAATCCAATAATTCGAACAATCATGAACAATAATGGGAAGAATTTTTAAATGCGAATAATATAACAAAGCAAGTGCTTTTAACAAATGTTATATTCAAGTTTTTTATCCTGTTTGAAATTTATGCGATCGATAAATTATAAATTCGTTCTTTCATAGTTCTGTCCGAAATTGTATATTTCTTGCACAACAAGCAAAAGTTTGCGCCAAACAAATTAACATCCTTACTAACAAACTTATAAAAAAATATAAATATAACCTTTATACAGGAAAATTGCTTTGTTTCTACAGTTTTTTTAAAAACTAACCTACTTATTTAAGCAAAAAAAAAGACTAAATTTTCATCATATAATAAATTCGCTAAAAAATAGGGGACTCCACGATAATGATTAAGTGTGAAAATACAGCACCATTGTAAGTAAGGTAAATGGAGGACAAGTCAGCATATATTCTCGTAACCGTAACGATATTTGTAAAATGTTTTTTTTTTTGTGTCAAGACCTTGATATGTTCGCTTTAATTTAAGTCATTTTATTCCTAGCGATCTCCCCTTATTATGGGGTACATTTGACAAGTTGGTCGGGCAGAATCGTCAGAAAATACATAAACCATAACTGTATTTCTTTTAGCTTAATACTTGAATGAAAAAAAAATTAAATTTAATTTTTTATTATTTTTTTATTTACTTTTATGAACTGTCCAGTTTCTTTGTACAGTGATACACCAGTACTTTGCAGCTGAGCTGATTGGCATTTTCCTGGAATATAAAGCTAGAATGCCATTGTACGAGGCATGCAGCGACTCCGCCATTCTGGCAAAGAACCTCAGGATGGGATTTGATCAATGATTTTTTTCACTGCTATCAAATATGTTTAATATTATCAATATTATAACATTGAACAAGAAATTTTTAAAGAGAGCTGCGTTTTATTTCATTATCTTTTCTTTAAGAAATCCCGCTGCAGAAAGTCAAAGGTTAAAGTTTATGCGGATCATACTTTAGCTGCGGTAACTTGTCATGAGTAATTTAGTGTTTGAAATCAACAAGGCATGTCAAGTTGACGTTTAATTCCATTGAGAATAAAATTAATTTAATAAGCACGTCGATGTTTTTTATAATTTTTTCATCGGCCACTAAACAACTAAAACTGCTTTCTCATCCGTGTTAGAGTGTTCGCAAGTATAGATGAGGTTAAAGACTAAAATTACAATCATAAACAGAAAAACAAAAATTGAACACATAATTTAGCAAGTAATGGGACTGTTCTTATAAGTTCTTATTAAAATCAGCATCACAAATCGAAATAATTTTTGCAACGAAGTTTTGCAGGCGGTATAAAGTGTATCCAGTATAATAATCCAAACTGAAAAAAAAACATTATCTGAAGTTCGGACAATCAGAAAAATCAATACCAAAATCGAATATCCGCGAGCAGAGAAAAGCTCTGTTCACAACATGGTTGCCGCAATAACCCTCTTTTCCCTGCAATGGTACATTGTTATCGCAAACATTTTTATTGCTGAATGAACTTTATATGAACAACAACTTGATAACGGTAATAAAAGTTTTGTTATCAGTTCCACAACAGCATTGTTGGCGCAATATGTTTAACAATGTGTTTATTTAAGGAATATTTAATGGCTGTTAAAATCGCTATTACGATAAAACAATTTCTATTAAACAAAAATTTTATTATGCCTCTTATTATGATTTAATAATATTATTGTCAATTTTGTCAATAACCATAAACATTTGCAGTATTTTAATACGAAGCTGTTTTTACATCAGCTTAATTGTATATAAATAATAAAATAGATATTGAATTTTTTAAAAATTTTACAAAAAATCATAAAAAAGTAAAAAAAGTATTACAAAATTGCCATGTTAATTTACAAATATAAAGCGTTTAATAAAAAATAACTACATACTGTTGCTAATTTATTAAATTATTTTAATAAACTGCATAATAGTTTACCTTTATTATTTTTCTAGTAAAAACAACATTTAATTAACCCCGGAAATGTTAAGACCATGAACAAAGTTGATGGCAAAACCTTCATTTCACGTAAGTTTATCTGGATCGTCGCAAACACCGTTGGAATATCGAAGAAGAAACCACCAAAATATACCCACATTACACAAAAGTTTTAACGTGGTATTGGTGAACACCAATGTTCGTCGAGCCCAACACTAACAAGTCATATAAAAAAAACGTGCCGAGGCTAATACCAAAAAAAAAAAAAAACATCTGCGAAACTACAACAGAACCTTGCTCCCGTATTAGTGGAAAGCGGGAGCAAGGTTCTGGTTCGCTTTGAACCATTGTTAGGCATAGGTAGCATTTAACCTATCGTCGCTGTATTTGAGGAGTGCACACTTATCAATTTCTTTTTTGCCAGAAATTGCAACATAATAATTTAATTGTAAAAGGCGAATTAATTTTTTAAATAGTAGTAGACAAAGTAATCGAGAACATATACTATGTGTCACAATTATAAACTCACACTATTTTCGCCAATTTCAGAAGATTTAAAAGTCACAGAATAATGAATTTTCGATATATATTAAATCATTCAAAATAAAATATACTCCGATTAAAAACATATTTCTATTTTAGATTTTGCTACCTATTTTAAAGGAAAAAGAAATTTGCAGTTTCATAATTATAAACGCATTTAACTAAAATCTTCAAAATTGATAAAACTTAATAAATATAATATTCATAAAAGTTATATTAATTAATAATGGCTATGTAAATTTATCTTAATTGAAAAAATCTCTTTTGCATTCTCTTCACCAACTTTATTCTCAAATATTAGCTGATGGAATTCTTCGTATTAATTACTGCTTCTGTTGAAAAACTCTTTCAAATCTATGCTTGCTATTCCAAGAAATTACTACTGGCAAATTTTTAAGTGATATTTCAGATGAATTTTGGTGAAAAATTTTTCCGTATCTTAAAAATTTGCTATAAAAAGAATAAGTATGTCTTCTAGCACACCAATTCACCCAAAAGAAGAAAAAAAAAATAATTTTATTAGAAGGAAATGCCGGTTAACCAAGAATTCAGCTTAGAAAGATCTCAAATGTGCTTCAAATCCGCCTACATAATATTACCTTATTACTTTTTTGAGAGCAAAATGTATCCTTAATGGTCTAGACTGGCGCAATAATTATGGTAAATATCTGCAAAATGTTTTTCGATTTTGTTATTTAAATAATTTGCGAAGGGGAATCCCCAATGATTTTTGAATCTTTCTATACTGAAGTAGTGGTTAAACTGGCGTTTGGCTGTACTTACACGTACCATAGAAATCAAGTACACTGAAACATTAGAAAACAGATTTATTCCTTTCATGGACAGTTTTCGCATATATAAGAATTTTTTCACTAAAAAAGCGCTTTAGTCCCCAAAATTCACTTGATAAAACATTTAAACATTGGAAATACATTCGCAAGCATGGTTTTCGGACTAAAACTTTTTTGGGAATAAATGAGCAATATTTCCTCATTATATTTAATAAGAAAACTACACATTGCAAAGAGTATTATATGTAAAAGTTATAATTTTAATACAAAGAATTCCGTTAGCGAATAATTGAGAATAAAATTAGTAAAGAGAATGCAAGAGAGATTTTTTTCAACTAATTTAAATTTGGACTAGTTATAGCCATTATTAGTTAGCATAATTTTTACATTTTGTTCATTCAGTTTTATAAATTTTTAAGATTTATGTTAAATTGACTTATAGCTATGAAACACTTCCAAATTTTATTTTTCTTCAAAATAGGTAGCAAACTCCAAAATCTTTTTAAATTTATATTTCATTATTATAAGACTTTTAAATGTTCTGAAAATTTGAGTGCATTTATAGCTGTGACACATGGTGTGTATTAAAAAATTTAATAAAGTATAAAAATATATGTGGCAAGGTTAAAAGTCTGAATAGGCATTACAGTTGGTATTTTAATATTATTTTTAACATTTTTATTAAAATGGAGCTAGAATTGCAAAAGCTCTATCGCAATACCAGACACATATATAACTATGTTCTATAATGTAAATTGTAGCCTAAAAGATCTATTTTAAAATAATTATTTTAAATATTATATAAGCCGCGTATTTGTCATTATTTTTGAGTTTTGTGTTCATATGGCTAGTATGTCAAAATAATCCATAAGTTTAAAAGGCGAAAAGTTATGTTTGGGCATGAACATGCACGAATGTAAAAGGGCAAAAATGTTCGTCACAGTGTCTATTTTATGCAACAATTAAAGAGCTCCAGCATTTTTCGGCAAAGTTTTGCAATCGTCAATCATCTTTTAAATTTTGATAAACCTGCGTGTAAATTTCTTGCCTTTCGCAAATAGTTAGGAGAAAATATTATGTACCAACCTATTGGGCAGTTTCACTAATCAATAAAAATCTGAAATACTTATAAAATAAGTAAAGTAAAACCGAAAGCAAACAATTAAATATCATATTTAAAAAATATATCAATTAAGATCAATTAAGGGACCAATTGCCCCTTTTTCAACCACCTGCCCACTTTTTTTCCCCTTTTTCTAAATAAAACTTAATGGCGACCTTTTAATATAAATGACGAGAAATTAAGTTGTTTGTTATACCTCTACCCATTCTATATTAACCGAAATGAAAAAAAAAAAAATATTTTAAGATTGTTTCACAGCATAGTGATGTAAAAAAAGAACCCGAAGAATTTATAAAAGAACTTAAACCATTGCAAACTAAAGCTAATGATAAAGTTTATGAATTATTATTTAAAACTTCAATATCCGAGTTTTTTGAATCGGACAGGGAAAGTTAAAAAAAAGATTTGATGAATATTTATATCCTAATTTATATTTTTGTTTTGCTTCAAAGCAGTGCCTCGGCGGAATCTCTATTTTTCTACATTAACACTAGTGAAAAATAAATTGCCCAGTAGACGTTTGATCAACACTTGCGAATCTATGCTTTCAGTCCTAAATTTGTTAGTCGGGAATTTTTAATACTGGAGTCCGAGTGAAGACCCCGAACAATAGTACAGAGGTTTAATATTATATATTCACAAAATGTTGACTATTTTTCTGAAAAACATTATTTTTGCAATAATAAAAATCATTAAAAATAAAATATTTTACTATTAATAAAATTGGGTGTAGTAGTTTTTCCTAAAATGCAATATCTTTTGATTTTATTTTTATAAAATAAACAAATTTTATTTATTTATTTATTTATTAGTTTCAGTCTATGGATACAATATTATCCTTACAGACACCAATGATAATTTAATATACATAATTAAATTAACTAATTAAACAAACTGTTTAACAAATTTTTAAATTCAAGATTTGATATACTTAAGTCTAATTCATTAGAATATTTATTGAATAATCTCATAGCCTTTATTAAAGGTTCATTCAAAGCATATGTTGTTCTATGAATATCTATATAAAAGATATAATTATTTTTCCTTAGAGGCCTAGGAGGTACATATAGTTTTATGGTATAAAGCAAATCAGGACAATCAATTAATCCACGAATTATAGCATATAGGAAATATACAGAAGAAATTTTACGTCTCGTTTCTAAAGTTTTCATAGAAATCAAGGCACATTTATCAGGGTATGTAGGAATCGAAATTTGAAGGTTTACAAATGAAAAGTTTAAAAATGAAAGAGCAAACTTTATAAATTTTACTTGAATTTTTTCAATTCTATTTGTGTGTAATTGAGTACAAGGACTCCAAATAAATGAAGCATATTCTAATCTAGATCTCAAAGGATGTATATAGAACTTTTTTTTGTGTAATGATCAAAATTATTAGAATTTTAATGAGCTTTCTAGTTATTGAAACAGTTGGCCTCTTTTTTTCGTAAAATCCCATTTTGGCGACTTGTTTTTGAAATCCCCTTTCTTTGGACATTTTTTGAAAAACTCTAAACGGCTGGTTATAGAGATTTAAGAAAAAAAAAAAACTTAAATGAGGTTTTAGTAGTTAATTTTGCACAAAATGATTTTCATACAACCTGAAAAAAACATTGCGAGTTCTTTTTGAGTTTATGGCATAAAAAAAGTGGATTTTTGACCCATGTGCGGGTGGTAAATAAAAATAGATAATTTTCAAGCATATAAACCATATTTTAGTGCGACACAACCATTGCTCATAATCATAATATTATTGCCCCATAACTGTGTATTAATTCTGTTGTAACCATATTTCGTTTACGTCGTGAGCATATTGAAATATTTATATTAATTTACTTAGCCATATTATGTTACTCCATTCAAACAATAGTAAAATTTAACAATAATATGACACAGTTAGATTATGGTTCCCTCAAACTTATTATTTTTTTACGCCAAGGAAATGATCTATAGTTGGTGTAATTAGTAGGGCATCGTTTATTATGAGTTCTTAAAACCACGTGAAGTAATCACGGGTGATCTATATCAAATACAATTGATAAGTTTGAAGAGATTTGAAAGAAAAACTAGCAGAATACGCGACCAGACACGAGTCATGACAACAACCGGTCTGCGTTACCAGTTAAAAATGTTTTGAAAAATACCAGAGAAGAAGTTTTGTCCCATCTGCCGCAGGGTAAATTGTACCTCTGATTACTATTTGTTTCGCTCGTTTCAGAATGCTGCAATATAGTTCATTGCAGAACAAAGTATATAAATTTGCCTTGATGAATTTTAGGCCTCTAAAGATGAGAAGTTTTTTTAGAATGGAATCTAAAAATTGCTAGAAAAATTAAAAAGAGCAATTTTCGATGGACAATACTTTGAATAAAATATATTGTAACATTATCTTTAAATGAATATCCAAATAATGGAAATTAATGTATATAATCAATATATTATGAATGAGTACATGTTAAAGCCTCTGTGGTCTTAAATTTTTAGAATTTAAAAAAAGCTAGCATATAGGCAAAATTATTAATTAACATGTCAATGTTATGACATACTCCAGAATATGACAAACAAAACAAAAAACCATAAAAACGCAGTGATTAATCTTATTAAAATTTGAAGAATTAAATTGAAACATTCAAATGTTGTGCAGCTTAAGAAATGAAAATTTGACCTAATTTTAGTTTAAGACTCCATGTGTTATTTAAGGGACCGCAGAACAAAATGAACTTTTCTGCTATTTTGAATTTGTTAGCAAATTATTGCAGTACAATGCATGGAACTATATCGATTAAATATAATAAATTTTAAGGATGTATCAGATCAAAGGATTTTAAAATATGAAGAACTACTATTTGTTAAAAATATTTTTTTTTTTTTTTAAGGAATAAATAATTTCTTTTTATTTTAAAATTTTTATTAAATTATCCAAAAATACTATTGGGAAAATATTACAGACCAAAAAAAGTCTAATTTTTTTCCTAAGTAAAAATGTAAATGGGATTTCTTCAAATTCGTCTACTTTTGTACCAATATTAACTACTTTTAACTAAGCACAAATCTTAAGCTAAAAAATTATAAAAAAAAAAAATTAAAAAAAAAATCTATTTTCAACAATATATAAAAAAATACCGCATATGTATTACCTATATCATTGTGTTTAAAATACAAAATAAAAGTGGTACGATATGTTTGATATGACTTAAGATCACAGCGATTATAAAGATTTTTTAATATTTCATTAAAAAAATTTTTAATCATAAGAGTATGCATAGATTTTTTTATTTTTTAACTTTATAACAAGATCAATAAACCTCCATTCTTTATTTTACAATACTCAAAATGGTGCAATAAAAAAAACTTGTTATTTTCAAACTTTTTTTTATTTTTTAAATTTTAGTGCCTGCCGGTACCACATGCAACTATTTCAGGTTTTGAATTTTTGTTGTTCTACTCCACCAAGTGTTGTTAATATAATTGCATCAAAAGTTATTTTAAAAAGTCAGAATAATTTTTTTTTTTTTTTTAAGTTTAAGGTCGGTTTCATAAAGGTAAACTTAAAAAGAGAAGTGCGTATTAATGCACAACGTCTATTTTTTGTCGAAAAAAAAATTAAAAACTTATCCTGACATAATTCTTTTAGCTAGACTTCAAATCTGGAAAATTACAAAAAAGTACATTTTGTTATGTAGCTCCTAATATAAGTTCTGTCCACGAAAAAATTTTTCTTTCTAAAAATTTATTTAATTAAGTTGTGATATATTTACATTAAAAATAGAATAAAAATTATGTTGCTGTGATTTGCCTTCAATTTCATACCATTTTCTTTTCTCCCTGTATTAGTTTTTGTGCATTACATTTATTAATATTAGACCGAGCTCGTTGCCACTTACTTTGAAAATATTGGCAACTTTGGCTAACTATTTGATATTTTTTAATAATATTTTCATCAGCACACAATATCTCTCAGTTCGGTGGATTTTTAGGATTTACTTTTTAATAAAAAATTATGTAATACTTATTTACATTGTACAATTCAATTGCGTGTTTTGCGTAGTGGCTAAATTTGTCTAAAATAGCACAGAATCATTGAGTTGTTGAATGAAAGTTTTTATAAGCCTCTTTAAACACTTTTCCATATAAATTTTAATGCCCATTAGTACTTTCACAATCATGTTTTTGTATCCCATATAGTACAACTTCTTGTAGATAGCTAAATTTGTAAAAAAAAATTGATAATTTTGAGAAATTTTTTTCCGTATATATTTTACACCGACCCCTTTTTTGTATCTACACATAAGCCAAATAACTGAATTTATTGAAAACTTTACATCCCGAGTTTGGATTTTCAAGTATTTTTCATAAATATGTTTCTCGATTTTATTCGTACATCAACGATATTTTACGTTAAAGTTAAAAACTATAAGTGTTTTTATACTGACAAATTTTGATAAACATCTACACTTGTTGTGTACCGATTTGGTTTATGTTTACCAAGTAAAATTAGTTTTAAGAAGTTAAAATTTTTTCGCATACAGGCGTTATTACAGATTTAATTTCCATGCAATTCTCATAAATATTTCCATAAAACTTAAATTTTTGTAACAAAAAAATTTATATTTCTAGACATTGCTCATGCATTTAGCGTTTGTTCTAAAAAGTTATAAATATTTATATTTAATATTTGACAAATTTAAAAAAAAAAAAAAAAAAAAAAAAAAACATTCATAGTCCTAACCAAACAAGTAGATAAAAACAAACCTCAATTTATCAAAATATTGGGGTCAATTTAAATACAAACCCACACTTAAACAAGCAAACACATGGTCGTAAATAAATGGCCAATCAAATCAAATGAATATTTATTAAATTACAGTTACTATGTGGAATTACTTTTTTCATTTATATCTATATGTGTGAGTATTTTATAGTAGAGTGAAAAACAATTTAAATTAAAATATTTCGGTTTATGGTTTTTTATTTTATTTTTGTAATTGTCGGCTTACCACAACTGACTGACGATCTAAGCAATTGTCAGTTTTTTTATTAAAGTGTCTTTTTTCTCTATATGAACTCTTAACACCAACACAAAATAAATAAAAAGCGGAATAAACCAAAAAAAACACACACATTTTTTAAAATCAGCACATTTTTCTCCCTCAACTAGCCTTAAAGTTGATATATTTTGTTTTCAAAACTGCGTGGGTGTTAGTAAATTTAAACTGTCCCCGCAAACATCTTCTATTGCGGAAGTCACTAAGAAGAGTCTTCCGAAACTATTGTTAAAGTATCATTAAAATCATCTTTCGCTGGGAGGAACTTTTTTCCCTGAAATAGTCTTCTAAAAGTCTTGAAGTGTCGCCTTAGTATCATGTAGAAGATGATGCACTTCTACTATTTCTATACGCACTCGTATAATTAAAATTATCGTTTTTGAATATTCAATAATTATGTATTTTTATTTCCAACATATTTATCAATGTACAATACCAAAGAAGAAATTCACATAAAAATTTATTTTTTATTCAAGGAAATCCATGTGATACCCTCATGAGAAATTTATAGTAAATTTCTTTACCTTTAAAAGAAGAAAAGAGGATTATAATAATATTTTTAGATTATCTTTTATGCAATGAATGTAACAATACATTTTCAAAAGTAAAGCTTTGGATTTTATTTTTCTTTCATATGCAAATACTTGTCTGTTTGATAGAGTTTTTCCGAAAATAAATTTAAATTGTGAGAAAGTTAGTTTTTACTAAATTAACTGCTAATAAGATTTGCTTGCTTTTTAAAATATCTTTTGTTGATTATAAAATAATTTAATTATCAGGAAAATTGTTCTTCTTATATTTAGTATTAAAGATAAACTGTGCATAAGTTACATTTTTACTGAAATACAGGATTTTACCTGCTTCTCTACTATGTTGTTTTCTTTTTATAGAAAAACACACGCAAAGATGATTAATGTGCAATATATTATAAAAATATATGTTATTTTTATAAAATTCGATTTGTCGTCGTGCTGTGTTCCAGAAGTGACTTCAAAGCACACTTTTGAAAGATGAAATGACGATAGTAATGTATTTTGTCTTTGTAAATTTTGAAAATGCTCGTGTAAATCATCAATGTATTTTGTTTTTTTTTGTTTTTTAAATTTCGAACAATCTTTCGACAATCATCAAGAAGTCACTAATAAGTGAGGACTGGAAGATTGGCAACAAATTTATATTCCAAGTGTTTGAGGGGTATAATGTGGTATATGTACATATGTATTATACTGTGTTTGTTCATGCTTAAAGTTACGACTGTGTGTATGTTGTATTTCACAGTGGGGCGAATCGCAAAATTTTTCATAATAAAGCTGTATTTCCTAAAGTACTGATCATATCGAATTAAAATTTATCGGAAAGTTGAAAAGAAGAACTTGCGCTTTGAGCTATATATATCCCTACTCACCCAGTAGTAATATATAAAAGTTGTAAGAAATCGTATGCTCCACAAATCAAGCCCGATTTCAAAGATTTTTATATTTATGTAAAGTACTTAGCGAGATAAAGAAAAATCATGGTTACTTACAGATAAAAAGGCATTTACGCTCAAATTTTAAATTTTTGACTACTTCATTTGGTTTTTCGAGAATAAGTCCTGCGAATATGAGAAATTTTTTTTTTTTTTTAATACTACATAATTACTATTTCATTTCAAAATAATATGCAAAGATTTTTTGCTTATCTCAATTCATCTAGCCGTGAAAATGCTCAAAATCAGCATTCTCAAATTATCATGCAAATTCTTTTACCTTTTTCTCAAAGAGTTTTTAATAAAAAAAATTGTTCTTTATATATTTCAAAAAAAAGTTTCACAAACGGTTAATAAAGAATTCTTAAATTGATTTAGATTTGCACCCTACATCCAGCATTGCTCGAGAATGGTTAAATTTAGAAAAAATTTTAATATTCTAAAAAAAATGTCATGCGAGTTTTTTTTATTTTTTTAAATTTTTGTTTAAAAAATATATTTAGATCATTTTGACACTAAACTGCTTCCCGCCTGGCCGAAAACAAAAACAGGAGCACAGATTTTATGAAAAAAGTCAACTTTCAAAAGGTTTTTTTTTTTTAATTTCATAAAAAACATTTTAGCATTACATTTTTACTATTATTTCTTATGTGTTTTATGAAATCAATATCAGTCTTTCATTTTGCCAAAAATCATTTAAAAAGTTTTAACAACCAATTTTTGGAAATTTTTCAAAAATGAACATTACTAAATAAAATTAAGCGATTATTACAGCCGATTGTTACAGCGTTACCGTTGATAATTATTTAAAAGTGTCCAGAAAGAGAAACTTGAAAAAAGAGTCGCCAAAATGGAATTTTTTTAAAGAGGGATAAAAAAGGATCAATGCCTAAAAACTCCTTAAAATTTATTTTAGTTGACAAAAGCAAAAATTGTTATATTTGAAGAAAGGCTTATTAATTCATAAAAATAGTTAACACAAAATACATTTTTGGTTAATTAAACTTAAGTAAAGTACTTTTGTACGAGATCTCACTCGGATTCCGGTTTTTCAAATATCCGTCTAACACACTTAGGACTGAAAGCATAGATTCACAAGTGCTGATTTTAAGTCTGCGGGATAATTTTCGTTAGTGCAATAAGGCAAAGTAAAAATATAAATTAAATATTGTCAAATTTGTTTTTTCATTTTCCCAATCCGGACCAAAAAAAAAAAACCTTTTAAATGTTGTTTTAGATAGTTGTTTATAAACTTTATTATTAGTTCCACTTTCTAACAGTTCCAATTCATTTATAAATTTTCCGGTTTTTTTTTTAATTTTGAAACAATCTCAAAATAATTAATTTCTTCGTTGGAATTAACTCATAATGTTTGAATGTATTTCAAACAACATAGGATTTCGTCATTTAGCATTTAGGACAGGTGGTTAAAAATGGGGAAATTTTCGACGATTTAAAATTTTCTTGTTGACCTTTTCCGAAGCCTTGTCTTTCGAAATAGGTAAAGAGAAAAATTCTTTAAAAAAAACCTTTGAGATAAAAGTGAAAGAATTTTACTATATTTTTGGTAAACAAAAAAGTCATTTGTCATACCAATTTCAGGGTAATGAAAAAAATTTTAATGAATATTATTTTAAAATGTATTAGTAACTATAGAATATTTCAAAAAATTGTTCTCTCATATACCTCAGGACTTAAAAACAAAATAAATTTAAGGCAAAAAAAAAGAACAAAAATTGAAAATCCAAGCTTAAATATCTTTTAAATTGTAAGTGATCAGTAAGCATCTTTTATCTTTACTTCGCCAAGCACTTTTCATTAATATAAAAGTTTTTGAAATTAAATTTGATTTGTCGAACTTACGATTTTTAAAACTTTCCCATACATTTGAATTCGACCTCAGCAGCAGTTTGAAAGATACAGATTTATTAACAAAACTTTTGCGATTGTCCCCACTGTGTTATTATGGAAACGACGAAAATGACAACCTTAAATTTTAATGATTATTATGTTGAGGTCGGCTCATATTTTTTGGCACAGCAATTAATCACAGTTTGAGTGTCATTTAATTTTATGGCTGACATAAAATGCTGCTTCTTCTTAACTTTTTCCAAGCAATCTGATAATTTCATCTTAAATTAACAAAAACAATAACAACAGGCAATAGAGATAACGAAAATTTATATTTTCGCCCCTATGAATTTGTTAAACTAATACAAGCAATGCTTTTTTTCACGTACTAAGTAATAACAGAAAAAGTTATCTTCATATACAACTAAGGGCAATAGTTTCTTTATGGCACGGTATTTTGTAAGGTTAACGCCATCTAAACGAGTGTTATATTTTATATAATTATGGGGGTGATATAAATTTTGTTACATTTTATTTAAGGGAAAACTCACGAATTTAGTTCTATAAGATTTTTTTTTTTGTTTTTTTATTTTTTATTTATTTATTTTTTTTTAAGTAAATAAAAAGTATATGTTAAAATGGAGAAAATCTCTCATAAAGCAATAATTTTGGTTATAGTAAATTTTTTGGGTTACCATTGAGATCACTTAAATACCTGTGTCTCTACTATTTATTGCGTTCGTGTATCCTGTTAGTTCTTGCGTTTTGTTTTTAATAAAGCTTTTGTTTTAAATCACCAACCTTTTTAAACAGTTTTTGAAGAATTTCATCATTATAACCGAAATTAGCGGAAATACGTAAAACATTAATAATTTAAATCACTCGCATATACTATGGGGTTGAATAGAAAAGAAATAATTTTCAAAATTATCTTTTATCTTGTATTTTAGTTATTATAAAACTAACAACGACTATTTTACCTAACAAAAAATGGCATTAATTTTAAAATTTATAAAGTATTAAATATGTTTTCTACTTTTTATCTAAATCTAGTGATAATTACATGAGAAAGCCATAAAGAAATTACAAAATATAAAATCAAAACCATTCCATAATTCTTAAGAAATAAACATTTATGCAGATAGTATTGAAGAAAGTGGAATTTCATGTAATAAAAATTTCCAGCTTTTAATAATTTGAATGTTGTAGGATATTGTTTTTTGATTTATTATGTTATAATGCTTTCAATTATTTTAGCAATATTAGAAACTTAAACACATAAAATTATATCCCATTAAATTACCATGTCAACCCACTACTTGACAATCGCAGTTTCTGTTGGGTATTTTTGGTTTATTTTTTTATTTTTTTACTTGCAAATAATAACCAGTCACTACTAATTCGCCCTTAAATTTGAACATACAGCTCTTCCTTTACACCCTAAAACACACACATTATATAATACAACAGAACAGAAATTAGTGTCAAACTTAGTACGCCCAAACTGAAACCACTATTTACCACCTCTTATATGCTAGTAGCTAGGCTAACAACTATCTTCTATAACCTTCTAGTAACTTCAGAAACAATATATTAGTTTTTTTTTATAACAACTTACAGTCTAAAAATTTATTTGATCACTTACGCATTAGAAACCATTTATAATAGATCAATAATACAAGCTTTTTGTTATCTTGTTTATGCGTTGGTGCATAAGCGAGATAACAAAAAGCTTTTTTTATCATAAAAGTGAGCAGTGTTGCCACGGCAAATATTTCTTTCTAATAAAATTTTTGAAAAAATAAACCAAATTAGAAAAAAATAAAAATTATAATTTATTAAAAATGAATATGGTTATTTACTCGGTTTTCAAATATTTTACATATTTAAAATTTTACTGTTTAGAGCAATTGTTACCAAATGGTGGTCCCTATTCCAGCTAGTCTATTAAACTGGGAGTCGCAGATTCAATTCCTGCCATAAATTGTGGTTGCTTCACTATTAAAATGTATTGGGACTGACGAATCACTTTTATTAAAGTTATTTGTAAAATAATGTGGTTTCCTTTTTAATTTTTCATATTTAATTATCTTGTCCTGCACAGTATTAGTAACTAAACATGATATATATTTTATTCCCTTCAATATCATAGTGGAGAGGAAATTATGTGTTCCTTCTGAGATTTCTGAATTATACTAAAGTATACCAATGCACTTAGAGAACTTTATTAATCCTTAAACATTCTACCAAAGGAATTTTTTATATACTGAACAAATTTTTATGAAGGCAAGTGTCAAATTTTATCAGGATAAAAATTGCCTAATGTAGACTGAATTTGCTAGTATTATTGAAACGTTAAAACAAAATTATCAGCGCTCGAGTGCTGACAATATTGTCTTAATACTGCTTGATAAAAGACGCCATTTTGATTGTCGTTGGCACTTTTTTTATAGTTTATTATGACGTTTTTCTTCATAGTTGATAAAGATAAAAAATAATATGTAATTCAGAGAAAAATGTTACGTTTGTCTTAATAAAAAATGTATATGTATTGACTCAACACAAAATATGCACAGAAAAAATTATGGCTAAAATATTTTTGAATAAATCATTATTCGGCTTTAAACAAAATTTTATAAAATAAAATATTTGATATTAGCACTATGTTTTATTGGTTGTAAATAATTTTAAAACCAAGAGCCAAAACAAAAAAAATTTCTCATCTTTTGACAATTACAAACAAGTAATAAAAATAAAATTACGAAAAATAGAAAACAAAGAAATATAATCCAATATTTTAAGCCCATTGCAGGTAAGTTATCACTATTTTCATACCGATTTCCCTAATAATGATTGAAATTTATTTATCTTTCAGATGATTTAGAAACACTTAAAGATGACAAAATGTATTTTAAGTGATGAAATAAATTTGGTGTAAGTATCTGGTAACATTTTTTATATTGTTTATTATAATATATTTTTCAAATAATAAATGGCAACATGATTGTAATAACAGAAAATTATGCTTTCATGTCCGATAGCATATTGTGAACATTTTTTGTTCAATACTCCTTTCAAATGGTTCGATTGTGTTCGACACAGATTTCCCATGATCATTATACTCAGTTTTAGACTCTGCTCACACCAAATGCACTTTTGTCATGATTTTAATGTTAAAATATTTTACGCTTTAGATTATCATAATAGATTCACATTTTATCGTCCGTAACAGTATCATGCAAATAAGAAACCACTTTATGGCATTAAGGCAGATATTTTAGGGATATCAGAATAAGTTACTGCTTTCATATCCTATAAATAACTTAAAAAGCATATAATAGAATTATTCTTATCTTGAAATAGCAATTTCTGATTAGAAATTACGGACTTATGATAAGTATTAAACATTTTAAATTTTAATATAAACAAGCATTGATCATACTATATATTTATTAAATTTTTATTTTTTCTAAAACCGATATATGCTGGGTAGTTTCAAAGTCCTTAACTAAAGCAAACATGGAATCATATTTAATTTCGTTTTGAAATATCTCTAACCTGTAAATGGTAAGTAGTGTTAAATTAATATTATTATTATTATTATTATTATTATTATTGTTATTATTATTGTTATTATTATTGTTATTTCATTTTAATAACGATTGCTTCATTCTCTCTGTTTTACGTTGCTTTGTTTATTTATTTAACATTAAAGAAGTAACAATACATCAGCAATATTTTGTAGTTTCTTATTATATAGATATCTATATTGAAAAATAATATTATTAAAGAATCATTTTTTCTAACTGTACGAAACAATAATACACTTCAGCTATATACACTACGCATTACCCTATAATTATTCATATTTGACACCAAAATCTCCTTGCTTTTCAAGAATTTTACACCAAATATATATATATATTTGTGTAAAATATATTACAACACAACATTAGTCTTCAATCTGTTATATTGGATTATATTTGAAAATTTATTTGTTAAATATGAAATATTTAAAAAAATTTATAAAATTTTGTAATACTAGCCAATATTTATTAAACATTTTATTGATTCAACAATAAATATTGTTTGAATATCTACTAGAAACTAAATATTATTTTAATTATTTTACTTAAAAAAATTATTGAACCTTATGAAGATCTTCAAATATTTAAATTTATAAATAGTATAAATATTTTAATAAGAAAAAAAAAATAATCTTTTTTCAGTAAAGCATTTACGAATTTGAGTATTTGATTTTACTAATTCAGTGATAAGTCCGATTTGAGTAAAACATATAATTGAGTTTAAGAATTTAATAATAGAATACGAAATTGAATTTTTTCAAGTTTCAAAAAGATTGTTTTTTAATTATCTGTAGCATTTATATAGGGTCCTCTTCCGAAAATCAGCATAAAATACATAGTTCTGACATAAATTTTAGTAACTGAAATATTTACGTAGAAATGATTTACCTAGTTTCCATATAATGACTTCTCTAAGGTGTCACTTGAAGGAATGTACACAATGGTGCACAATATCATATGGTCGAGCTTGTTAAAAGAAAAAAAATATTTTTATATCAACTAACATGAGTGTTTGGTATTGTTAAAAAGAAAAAATCTTTTAGATATGAAATTAAGAAAAAAAAGTTTGCGCTTAATACAAATTTTTGCTGCAAGCAAAATATTTTTTATTGTATGAACGGGAATTTGTACAACTTATTACACTATAGGAGTCTGGGATAATATATGTTTAGTTTGATCTTTGTAACACATAAATAAATTATTGCAATAATCATATTAAAGCAAAATCATCAAAAATAATGATTCGAGTTAATGATATCCGTCCTTCCGTCTGGTTGACTATCTATACAAATCCTATATAGATAAAAATTTTTAAGTTATCGTAATAAGTAATGATGTAAGGACAAAGTGAACTGAAATTTTTAGGATCCGTTATCTTAAATGCTTTAAACTAACCATGATTTAAATAGAGCTTACCATAAATTATTTTTTTATAAGCGTAAATAATTGTGACAAATTTCACGAAGATTGTCCCATAACTGACCAGAGCTTCCATACAAGCTCACTTCTGCAAATCACTTTAATTTTAACGAAAGTCGAAAAGCTATTGACAAATTTAATGATAATCGGTATTTAATTAACCATCGCCTATATAATACCCCAATCAAAGAGTCAAAATAACATGCACGACATGCTAATAAAATGATAATATTATGCACATAAATTTGAAAAAATCATAAGAAAATAGTAAAATAATTTCATATTTTTAAATAAAGTGCTAAAAAATAAGTGCATTCTTCCATGGTGCAATAAAAAGCAAAACATATAAATGCTCTTAGAAAATGTTAGCGTATTATACTAGTATGGTTGCTAAGAGGCCAACAGAAGTCAAAAACCTTTTTCTCTTTCAAAGTCGAATTTTTTTATTTTATTTTTTCCTACTGCTGTTGTGTTTTCACTTCAGTAACTTTATCTATACCGTAACTAATTTAGTATAAGGTTAGCGATAATGCTTGAATGTTGACTAAATAAACTAAGAAAAAAATTAGAATTCTGGGGCATTTTTCCACCGGTAGAGCGGATCAAAGAAAGGCCCATAAAATAGATCTTTTTCTAAATTTAAAAAATAATTCGAAAAGTTGTGCAAAACGTCTATAATAGTTTTTCAAACGAGAGCCAAAAATATCAGAATATAAGAAAATATACACAACATAGCAAATAATTTAGCAAATTGAAAGTATTTATTTTTTAAAATTAGTGACAACAAATTTAAGAAAAATAATTTCCAAAGGATTGACGCTACCTAAATATGAAGTATATTCTCTAAAGCAATATGTTAAAAACTAATGAATGATTTCACAAAAAATTTTATAAATTATTGCTAAATTTTTCCAACTGCCTCTAAAAGAAATGATTAATATTCTTCAAGGGTCATCAATTTTGCTTCAGAAATACATCAAATTTGCAATTTTTATTATAATACATAACTATTTTCGAATATAAAGAGGTACACAATTGCGTAATTTTTGGAGATAACTTCTACTATACAATCTTATGCTCTTTACTCAAGTGTCAGTCTATTTTGGTATTTCACTTAAGTGAAATTAAATAGATAACAAATTATGAAAAGAGTTTAAATTGAGCAACATATTACAGAATCAATAATTCATTTAAAGTCAAGGGAATATGAAATCCATCTATTGTGTTCACACAGAAAAAATTATGACTAGAATTATTTTAATAAATCATTATTTAACTTTGAATAAAATATTATAAAAAAATTTGTTTGATTTTAATATATTATTTTGTT
The DNA here is from genome assembly GCA_932274085.1 of Protocalliphora azurea. Classification (NCBI taxonomy): domain Eukaryota; kingdom Metazoa; phylum Arthropoda; class Insecta; order Diptera; family Calliphoridae; genus Protocalliphora; species Protocalliphora azurea. The sequence continues at coordinate 130,206,278 of OW026520.1, forward strand.
GGTAAATTCTTTCTATACCAATACAAAAACAATAACAATTTCTTGTTTTTGGACAATTAAAAAAATAAAAATAAATAAAATTATAAAAATATTCATGCCAAAAAAACATAAAATCCATTATTTGCAGAATTCCAAAGGTAAGTTACCTTAATTTTCATACATATTTCTTAATGTAGCGATTTATTTGTGCCTATCTTCTAGATGATTCTAAAACATATGAAATACGCACGTGTGTAGCAATATATCACACAAATTATGGGATTTATTGTATATTGCTGTATAATCCCACAGTAGATTAAACTATGTCCCTTCGATTGAGTGCCCTGAACAGGTAGCTCCCTCTCGTCTTATAATTATGCAGAAGTAATTGGACTTCTTTAAGATACGAGGGCGGATCAATATTTCCGTGACTTTTCGAACTTGTTGATCAAATAAATTCCTATTTTAAGGACCTCGAAAAATCCTATTTTTTTGGAAGGGATAAAAAAACTGGAGAAACGTTGGACTAAGTGTAATGAGTTAGAAGGAGATTATGTTGAAAAATAATTTTTTTTTTGCAAAAAAAAATGTGTTTCATTAAAAAATTCACGGACTTATTAATCCACCCTCATAATTTAATGTGTTCTAACTTTTGTATTTCCATTCATTTAAAAGTACTTTGCGGAAATGGTCTTTAGAGCTGGGTAGCTTTGCCATCCTTAACAAAATTTTTGCAATCGCAAATTGTACGGGTTTGGACATACCAAAGCAGAGTTTATTTGTGCATTTGTTATATCTTACCTATCGTGGTTTAATTGAAATCTAAATATTTAACTCCGATAAAAAATCTGCCTTGATTTTAAAAGGTAAATAAGTATAATTCTTTTAGAAAATATTTCAATTGATAACGATTGAGTTTTTATTTTAGATCTTTTTGGCCGCTTATGAAATTTGGAAGTAGTGTCGTGTTATCTTTTATCTCATATATTTTACATATATATTTTAATTCATATATGTACGTTTTTATACATGAATACATAAACTAATAGTTATGACACAATTACTTTTCATCAGCATAATTACACATTATCTATATTGATAAACTATATTTCATCTAATAAGATGTTCAGTAATTAGTTAGTATTATTTGAAAGTTTCGCCTTCAACACTAAATTTTCATACACACATTTACATATTATATATTATAGTATACGTTATAAAAAATGTAAAAAAAAGAAAATTAAATAAAAAATAAAAATTGTTTGAAAATCTAAAAAAAAAAAAAATATATATTATTTTTATTGGTTTTAAAAAACAATGTTATTAAATTTCTAAAGAATTTTGAAATATTCAAATTTATAAATAGTAAAAATATTTTAATAAAAAAAATTAAATCTTTGAATATTTAAATTTACTAATTAATTAAAATGATTGGTTTTATGAATTTAGTAACAGAATAGGAAATTTAATTTTTCCTGAAAATTTTATATTGCGGTACAGTTGGAATGCACCAGACTATGCTCCACTGCATTTGGTGCTTTAGCAGGCTTTACAATATTCGAGATGAGAATTTATTTTATTTAATTCAGGCGCAACAGAATCGATTTAAGTAACATTTGTGTTTGAATCAAAACGTGTTAATGGCTGTGGAGTAATTTCATCAATTCTTCGGTGAATACGAGCTAAAAAAAAAATTATTCATGAGCCAGCTGGAAATCAAAAGTGAATTATCTAAAAATAACTTGAATTCAGATTAGGGAACCTGCACGAAGGATCGTAAATGTATTCCTGACCAAAATATCTACTAATATTTAACATTCTTCAATATGTAACGTATTTCAAAAAGAATAATTATTTTTTTACATCATTTTTTAATTGCCTTAAATTTCAATTTTTCTGCTTCACACTAGATATATTTAATACACAAATTGTAAAATAATAAAACATAATTTAAATTACACATAGAACTCCCTCTCGGGAAAACATACCCATATTTGATAATTGATGAATTTTTGCAACACCCGATATCTCGGAAACTAATATAGGCTGGTACACAGATATTACGCAGGCAGATCACAGAGTTATTTTGTTGTGTGTTTTAGATGAGTTCTGGAGCATATTAAGAAAGCGTTGCTGATATAATTGATGTGACTTGCAATAATTACTGAATTTTGCTACAAGAGATCTATAAATTAGTTTGGTTTTAATATAAGTATTTTTAATTCCATCATATTTTAATTTATTAATCTAAGGGACCATAAAATAAATACGAGGATTTTCAAAAGTTTTGAAAATGTGGAGTCAAAATATTAAAATTTTGTTTTCTGTTGATATGAACATTGATTTTTTGTTTTATTAAGCAATACTTATGAATGTGAAGTCTGTTCACGTTAATCATTTTTATCAATGCGCGCAAAAGGTGCGGAGGTTTAAATTTAAAAGCTTCAAAAAAAATCTTAGAAATAGAGTCCCTTTATCCCTTTATCAAAAAACAAAAGAATTAGATTTTATAGAACTTCTGAGTTTCTATCAGCACATGTTAAAACTACTACAGGATTTTCAATATTTATCGAAATATACTGAAAAATTTCTAAAAGTAGATAATGAATATCAGAACTGGTTAAAACTTTACGCTAAAATCATACTACTCATGATAATATTCCTTATAAAAAGCTTGATTTTATTTTTTTAAGGTGAGTTTTTGCAAAATTTTAACATGCATCTTATTTAGTGATAGCTTTTGTATTGAAAATAGCTTTTATTATTTTAAAATTCAACTATAATGCAAAATATGCGGGGTTGATTTTTGAGGTTAAGAACACCTATTTTGGTCCATAGAATTACAATTCCCTAAAATATTTTTACGTCCCCTAAATTTTACTGTTGTTGCTCAAAATGGTTATTAAAGTAATATACTTCGTGGTAGTTGTCAGCAAGCGAAATGTGTCTGGGAAAGAGTGCCACTACAGCCGTTACCGTTAAGAATTTTTAAAAAGTATCCAAAAAGGGGTATTTAAAAAAACAAAAAAAAAAACTTTGAAAAAATGGGCCAACTGCATTAATACCTAAAAATTGCTTGAAATTTGTTTATTTAATAATATATATGAAAACATAGATATATTAGATTTTGACCTTAAGTTTGTTAGACAATTTATTTTGCACTAGGGATAACTTAGAAGAAACAAACTTCTGCCGAGGCACCGTTATGAGCCAAATTAAAAAAAATAGGATATAAATATTCTTCAAATCTATTTCTAATTCTCCCAATCCAGCTCGGCATTTGATATTTTAAAATGGTTGATAATAAACTTTGAAGCAATCTCAAAATAAATAATTTTTTCGTTGGAATAATGGGTCAAGATATTTCAAAGAACATAGCTTTTCGTCATTTGTCGCATAGTCTTAAAAAGTCGCCATTCAGTTCCGTTGTAAAAAGGAACTCAAAAAAGTGGCGAGTTGGTTGAAAAGCGGCAATTGGTGACTAAAGTTGCTAAACGGTAAGGCTGGATATAAATGATGTTTCTTAAATTTTTCCCATGATCAGTTATAACCATTAAGGTGATTTTTTAAAGATACATTTCCATGATCAAAAGTTATATATGCGGAGTTATAAATGCGGAACAAAATTTAAAAATTTAGTGAAAAGTTTAAAAAGTTCATAAAATGTTTACCAATTATTTATATGTTATCGTCAATTTCTTATCACGAATTTAATTCACACTATTGAATTTGACTATTGAAATGTAGATGTTTTCTTATCCGTATCATTTTGTTATTTAAAAGAAAATATATGTAAAAAGAAAAGAAAATCCGTACTGTATTTTTTACACAAATGGACGCAAAAATTACATAAAACAACAAAAACAAAAATCTGAATAAAGCCTTTATTAGTATATATATATATATATATATATATATATATATATTATATTAAATTAAATAAATGAAACTTGTACCAATTGGCGGCTAAATTATCGAGAGACTATAGTACCTCAATTAAGAAAAATCGCTTTGCTACATAATGAATCAACTGTATATCAAAGTGTTATCAAATTGTTTAAACTTTCTCCAATATACTCGTTAATCTGCGAATATTTTTTTTATGTAGTCCCTATAAAATGATGCTATATAAATAATTTTTCGTAAGATTTTGTCAGATTTTTATACATATCAATTCAAGAGTAGTAAAGGATCTCAAATTATTATAAAATCAATTGATCCTAGTATAGAACCAATGGAAATAAAACGCAGTCTTGAATATAAGAGGTTTAAAATAAAAAATATTATGAACGTCAAGTACTCTTTAAAATTAAATTGTAAACCAATATATAATTTGAAGTATTTATTGTACCGAAAAATTGCGACAGAAGAGCCGCATAAGCGGGATCATACAATGCGTAAAATGTATGGACACATTAAGGCTTATTTTAGATTACCACCAGTTTGTGTTGCTTGTAGCATTTTACACAATTCTTCTCAATCTGATAACCCGAAAGCCAAATCTAAATTAAAAAAGTGTAGTAATTGTGTAGGAAACCATACAGCCAATTACAGAGATTGCTCAGTATATTCAATTGTCAAATGATCTCTAAGACGGTAAACTAGAGTTTCTTCCACACAAATATGTTTGAAACTAATTACGTACAATTAATAGAGTCATTTGGCAACAAAAAATTATATGTGAATGTTCTTAGGAATAATCAAACCCAACCGCCAAATTCTCAGCCCAAAATAAATAAATTTAACTCTAATTCAAATCCTAAAGTAATAGAACAATCACATGATTTCAATTTCACTACGCTAGAAAATACAATAAAGACGCTAATCCATTCGGTAAACAATTTCACAAATTCTATGAGTAATATGATGCAAAAAATTCTCAAGATTCAATCGATGCTATACAGGCTATTCTAAATAAAATACAAACTGTCTAAAAATATGTTTTTTGAATGCAAACGGCTTATGCCAACATAAATATTAAGTAGAATATTTTCTGAGAAAGCAACAAGTTGATATAATGTTGGCTTCTAAAAGTCATTTGATAACTCGTAGTATGTCCTGAATAATGGATATATTTTTTATGATACAAAAAATCCCCGAGGATGAGCATCTGGAGGCTCGGCTATTCTAATAAAAATCTGAATTAAATACTACTTAACGTATGATCCTTGTGAAGATTATCTTCAAGCTACAAAAATCTGTATTGAAGATTGTTATAGAAATTTTGGAGATTTCATTGGTTTCAACTCCTAGGTTTTCAATTTCAGAAAATCAGTACAACCCAAAAGTTCGTGTTTTTTATGCAATTTCTAAAATTGGTTTGAAGGTGATTTTGAGAGGTAAATCACATAAAATACCGGATGTCGTCGATTTTGGTATTATAAAAACATCCAAATGGAGCTAATGAAAGTTGAATCCTCATTGGAATTATCTTCAGATCACTCACCCATTTTTTATGCTATTGAGCCCCCAATAAGTTGTATCCCCGGCTTGTAAATATAAGAAATACCTTAGTACTCACTGCACAGAAAATATATCGCTATATATACCAGAAGAAATTGATCTCTCTCCATAATTTTGATAGAAATCTAAAACATCATTATGTGCATATTTGGAAAACCTGGAGGCAAATTCAGAATTATTACTATAGCAAGATACAAGAAAACTCAAGATACCTGTAATAAGTAGACCTGGATGGACATGAAATGATACCGAAAAGGGATTATGCTTATGAGTCTTTTAAAGTGGTAAAATATATTTACCACGAACAAACCAAATGACGTAATTTAGTTGCCACCTGTTGTACCCCAAATCAGAGAAGTTTTTCTTTGAGACTCCAGAAAAAAAAACTGGTATTGATAAGATCAGTAATAAGATGCTTTTGGAGCTACCCTGGATAGCATTAATAATAATACTTTATATTTTTTACGCTATATTACGCTTTAAATATTATCCACCAGAATGCTAAGTGTCACTGATTACCATGATACCTAAAATGGCAAAAGATCACACAAATGTAGATCCGTATAGACCCATAAGTCTATTATCTAATATGTCTAAGCTATTTTAGAAGATTCTAGTGAACAAATTAAACCCACTAATAAGTCAAAATCAGTGCGTCCCTAATCATCAATTCGGATTCAAAAAAAAAAAAAAAAAAAAGCACAACACTATCGATAAACACATAGATTTGTAAATTTTATAAACAAATCGTTCAAAAAAAAGTATTGTTCCGCTATATTCATTGACGTATCGAAAGCTTTGAACAAAGTATGCTATGAAGGCTTGTTATATAAGATAGAACAAAATTTACCCATAAATACACATATATCACTGGTCGGAAATTTATTCGTAAAGAAAGTGACTTTTTAAGTACACCACTGCCTATTGAAGCAGCGTACCCCAGGGTAGTATACTGGGTCCTATGTTGTACCTAATTTCTACCTCCGATATGCCATCTAATAGTCAAACGCACACATCAACATTTGTAGATGATACAGGTATTTTAAGCGCCCATGAGTGCCCCCAAGTAACAGCTCGAATCTTACAGGAATATATATTTGATATTGAAAGATGACTAAGGAAATGGAAAATAAAAGTAAACGAAAAAAATGGAAATACAGATAACATCTACCTTACGTAGGAAATCGTATTCACCTATCCTAATAAATAACCATAAATAACCAATAAGAAATACTCTAGAAAAAGGAGGTTAAATTCTACAATATTCATCTTGATCGACGCTTCGAAATCTCATAAGATGTAAAGCTAATCCATATGAAATTGAAAGCATTCTAAATAAATTGGCTTATTGGTAGAAACTCTATGTTAAATCTAGATTATGAACTACTTTCTAATAACTCAATTTTAGAATCAATATAGAGCTATGGGATCCAGTTACTGGGTACGACCTCAGCATCAAATATTGAAAAAACACAGATGCTAAATCAAAATATTACCGCAACATCCAGGTATGTAAGTAACATACAAAATGATCTCAATATTGCTTTGGTAAAAAATCGAATAAAAGATTACGCAGAATCATATTTGCAAAATCTAATCATATTTGGAAATATATCGTAATCCACTAAGCTGAAATATATTAAGAAGTAATGGGTACATTCGATTGAGAAGAAAGAAGACATCAGACCTGAACCGTAGTTAAATAATATGAATTCAATTTTTTTTTTTGTCCGAGAGTGGTTCGACTAAATAAGATTTAAGATTTGGATTTAAAGTTAGAATGCTTATTGTTAGTTCACTTTCATTTTGCGAAGATTCAATAAATAAAATAAATATCACTGCATACATTTTCAATAGATAGTAAAGCGGTTACTTGCCATGTAAGCGATGTCTCTCGACTTAAAACTTAAAACGAAACAAAAAATCTTCGAAAGTTTCAAATGTATTTACTTGAGATTTTAGACAAATGATCTAAAATTTTGAATTTTTTGGTTATTTTGTTAGGTCTACCAAAATACATCAAGAGTTTTCCTGTTTTTAAAACAAACAAAATTTTTCGAATTCCTTCTTATAATTTCGTTTTTAGTAATTAAATGAGAATCAATGTTTGTCATATTTTACTGTCTTTCGAATAACTTTCCAGAGGCTCTAAATAAGTGATAAACTTTTAAAATTTGCTATTGTTATGTAAAAAAAATGTATCTAATTTCAACTTAAATAAGTCGCAAGTAAACGTTTTTGATAATTTATAGATACGAAGATTATGCTCAATAACTTTAATATAAAGCTATTAATATATTTAAATTTTATTAACTATATACATTTTCCTTCTACTAGTTCTCCATTTTGTTATTTCTTTTCCTATTATCTACTATGGCGTATGATTTATGGTATTAATAATTACTTTTATTTTTTTATATTTATTTTGCTGATATTCTGTAAAACAAATAACGTACTAAGAAAAAAAAAAAAGAAATCATAAAACGAAATGAAAGTAAGGATATGAATAATAAAATATCATTGTCATCCAGTCTGTTATTATTGACTTAATACCATGTGGCAGACAGCAAATACCAGGAATATGATTTAAATATTTTCTCCTCTCTCTCTCTCTGTTTGTTGGTCTTATGTAGAAACATAAAGAAGAATACAAATTTTTAAATACACATTGAAAAGTTGATGTAATCTCAGAGGATTCAAAAAGACAAAATAAATGTAGGAGGATTAAAGGAATTTTATTATATTTTCTATAACAGTTTTTTAATATTTTTGTTTCTTTTACAAGGGATTGAATTGGCTTTCAAAGTTGTGTGGAAATTAGATGGTAAAGAAGATTTAAATTTAAGCTTATTATATAAACAAAAATATTTTTTAATATTATCTTTTTTAAGATTTTTTTCTTTCTTAAATTCTTGTTTATTACTGTTTATGACAATTTAAAATTTATGTAATTTTGTACAGTATAGTTTTTTTAAAAATTCGTTACTTTATTTATTAAGTTTCCATCAAGAAGTTAATTTTGCTGAAATAATTAAAACCAACTTTAATTAATTTCCTGTAAACCACCCACAATCAAGACTTACATATTCAATACTAATTGCACCATTGTAGCAAATTAAATTCTAAATGGATTTATATATATCCCACTGTTGCTGTTATAAGAATTTATTTCAAATATGTATGTGACCGTTTGCCATACAGCTCTAAAGATAGAGATACAGAGACAGTCGAAAAGACAGTTGGATAGACAAACGAAAACATATAGACTTGTTCTGAAATGACTTTTACTTATCAGAGAGGCAACATGTGCATTAAACACACATATATACATACTAGAATTCGCACACTAACAACAACACACCAATTTTTGCATACATACAAATACAGACGACAAATGCACTTAAATCATTTTGTGATAAATCTCTTAAGCTTTCCTACACGTCCCTCAAGTAGTAAGTACATGTGCAATTATCTGTCTATATAAGTGTGTATACATAAGCGTTAGTGTGCTATTATTTGCTCATGTGTTTGTGGTGGTACTGGCATTCATCAGACAATATGGATAAAATCTTTGTTGATATTTATTTTTTGTTGGTTTTTTGCTTTTTTAATTTAAATATGTCTGTATTTTTGAGTATGTGTCTCTTAACATTTGTTTAATTTTTTAGATTTGTTGTTATTGTTGTTATTTTGAAAACTGTTTACATTGAAACTTAACAATATCCTTAACATATGTCGAAAGATATGATTATCTTCAAACTACAATTTTAAAAACTTCAATATTAATTTCGAAAAACTATAATTTATATTCAGATGGAACAAAAATTAATTGAAAATAATACTTATATTAGATGTAATGAAATTAGATGTAATGTAAGTACTACAAATGCACTATGAATTTCTAGAGACATCTAATATTTCCTCTATAAGTTCATAGTATAAAAATACTTTGTAGAATATAAAAACGTGAAGTATTACTATTGTTCTGTATTATATTTATAAACTTACATGAAAAGTTGCTGAATATTTAGTAAGTGATCTAAAAAGAAATAAGAAAAGTTACTTATTTGTTTATTTATTAATTTATTTGGTTTTAAAAATCTATATCTTAATTTATTCTTAAATTTGGGGTGTTCACTAAACTAGTCAATGTGCATTTTATCGTATATATATCGACAATAGATGTTAAATATTTAGCTGAATTTGAACCATTTTTCGATTCACTTTTCGTTGCCAAATCTAGTCGGAATACAGATCTGTACATTACTTAGTATTTTGGTTGTAATATTATGACATTGTCTTTTCTTTCATGTATCATTTGCAAAATTTATCATTGCTTAACTAAATATTCTCAAATAAATTCGCTCAAAATTATTTTCGTATTATATTCCCATTTTCAAGTTTGTGAATAAAAGTTTCGGATTTAATAAAAAAGTATAAGATATTATTAATATCCTGACTTCACATATTCTGAAAGGTATGCGATCCATATCACGTTGCTTACAGGAATATTTACGTTTTCATTTCTAAAAAAAATTTAATTTACACATATTTTTTAAAGAAATTTGTTAAAAAAAATTTTTTAGATGTTTTAAAATTTTAAATTTATTTCACTAAGCAAACTCTCTGAACACAAAATGTAAATTTACATATATACAGTGTTGCAAGGAAGTGAGAAAAAAGAGGCCCAATTGGACTTCAAAAAACGTCAGAAAAGGTTAAATACCCCAAAAAGTAAGGCCAGAAGAGGAGCTGAAATTTTCTTTTATTTAAAAGCTTATCACTGAACTTTGTGACAATGAAAAAATTTAAAAAGAAAAGTTTGTAATAAGTCTATAAATAAAACACAGAACAGTTGTCAACAAAATGATCCAATGAAAAATGCCATCCAAAATTTCTACATAAATTTGGGTTGCATTTCATACGAAAAATGACATAATGTTTTGAAGTGATTTTTCGTAATTTTGGAATTATAACTTCTTCTTTATAATTTCCAAATGTTTGAATGATTTTTCGATTTTATATATATACATATATATTTAATTATATTCACAATTAATTTCTATAGTTAACAAAATTTATTATAAAATAATTATCATAATTGATTAAGTAAGTCCATAAAATAAGTAAAGTTATGTTTGATTTGCAGAATAAAGTGCCACACAGGAAAATATAATCTCCCAAAATGGTGCTTAATTCAGTGAAGGTATATAGCGCTTTGTTTATAACATTGTTGCCGTAATTATCTCTTTAGTACATCAAAATTTACCTTCTAAATTTATAATTTTTTTTAGCGTAAACTTCTGTTTGTCCGGCAAAAACCATAATTTCTGCTAACGCTGATTTTTTGACACTATGTCGACAAAAGATAATAAATTTTTTAACTGGATGCAATCTTTATTTTTTTATGACACAGAAATTCGAGGTGTTTTACAGTTTTTAAATTTAACCATTTTTCCGATTTGCTTTTCACTGCCAAATCTAGTCGGAATACCGATCTGTACATTATGTAGTATTTTAGTTGTAAGATTATGATATTATTTCTTCCTTAATATAACATTTGCTGAATGAATGAAGCAGCATTCAAATAAGTTCGCCCAAAATTAATTTCATGTTACATTCCCATTTTTAAGCTTATGAATAAACGGCTTAGATTTAATAACAAAAATTAACGTATTTTTAATTTCCGGACTTTACAGATTTTTAAAAGTATTCAATTTATATCACGTTTTTTATAATTACTGAAATATTTACGTTTTAATTTGTAAAAATTTTTATCGTTTGTACTTAATTAAAAGAAATTTGTCCACAAATTTTTCTTTTTTTCTGATGTTTTTTTAACTTTTAAAGATATCTCTAGAAGTGATCTCTAGAAACTCAGAATGTAAATATACATATATTCTTAAAATTATAGAGATTGATAAACTTTTTAGCTTTTTTAAATACTGCGTGCAGTTGTTTTAATGTTTGTATTTTAAAATGTAAAAATTGTTTCGTTTAAATGCTTTACTTCTGTTACTTAAAAATTTAAAACATTTTTAATTTTAGTAAATACTATAGCCAAGAACAAGTTTCACAGAAATTCATACTAAAGTAAAAAAATAATTATCAAATTGAGGTTTAAAATTATCACCCTCATCATAAACAATTATAAATACAATTTTAATATTCTCTATTTCATTCAAATATTACCCACATTCTTTATTAGCAGTATCCATTAAATTTTCCATTTAACTTGAAACTATACTTTTGGAATACTTAATTTAAAAACCAACATAAATAATTTAATATATTTTTGCATCAGTTTGTGTATGTGATGAGTGTTTATTTGGCATCATGTATTTTAGTTTTTAGTTGGGAAAAAGTAATTTTGTATGAATTACGAACATTAAAAATAAACAATTTGAATTGTTGTTAAACTTGTTTATGTTGTACAAAAAAAGTTTATCTTGTTAAGTGCAAATTAGCAAAAAAAAAAAATAAATAAAATAAAAAAATAAAATAAAAAATAAAAATAATAAAAATGAATGTAATTTTTGTTTTTCACGTACGTGTGCAACATTTAGTTTTGGATGAAATTCTTGTTTAACTCAAAAAAGTTTTTAAAAAGAATAACTTAGAAAATTAAAAGAAAAAATGAAAATAAATTATAAAAAACTATTATAATGGTTAATGTAGAAGTAAGAGCTAAAGAAATCCTAAGGCGTATGAGTAATTTCGTAGTCAGATAAAATCAAATAAATATAATGTATACGTAAAAACCACCTACTTAAAAGTTAAATAAAAAATAAATTAATCTGAAAACTACGAGTATTTGAGAAAGGTTTTGAGAATAATAAAATTCATATGGTATAAGAGATAGACAAGCAATGGATTTTTAAAAGTTAATTTAAATTGTGTATACATGATGATGGTTCGTTTAAATAAAAATTATTTCTGCAGAAATTTAAAAATTGTACAGTGTGATTAATTTATACATATTATGCCAGTAAAATTTTTTTAATTTAATAGAGTTTATTTAATAGAGAATTAATGGAAATTTCTATAAGAAAAATCTCCAGTGCCTGCTGTTTATCATGTGACTATATTGGTTGAACAAGCCCTGGGAGCAAAAAAAAAAAATAATAGTAATAAATAGCTCTGTGTGCATTTATTGACATTCAGGGAGCTTTAAACAATACCTTCTGTGAGGCCAATGAGCGTGATCTACAGAGGTAATATGTTTAAACTAATATTAGTGTCTGGAAGAATGAAATGTAAACTTTCAGATTTATTATTGAACTTATATGGTTTACCGAAGACCACATGGACATTTCTGGCCTTTTCTCAAGTTAATTTTTTTTCGCCTCTTCTCTAAAAACTCAAAAACTTAGGTTACGGCCGAAAATAATGTCATTTTGGTGACTGGAATGGGGAGCAAACCGATATTGGAGGGGATGCAGCAATCCCTGAACATAAGACTTAGCTGGTGTAAAGAGAGAGGGTTTACAATTAACAATACTTAGACTATTCACGTACGATGAAATAATCCAAAAAAAAATAAGTTTCAACATAAACATGAAACAACTTACAAAAATTTTTCCATACAAATTGAAATTGTTGTTGCGAAAGAACATAGACATTATTTCATAATGAAATAAATCCCAAATAAACGGGATTTTGTTGAGAATCAATTCATTTTGTTGTGGGCTTTTTTCGTTTTTATTCTACCAGATCCAAAATTCCTGCTCTGAAAAATTAAAACATTGTCTTCCCTACTTTTCCCTGCATTGCACAATGGGACAGAATCGAGTATTTTTGGAAATTAATTTGTAACTTCTAATTGGCTGATTAGATTTACATAAAAATCATATGTGAGTAGCAGAGGATAGTACAATTTCAAGTTTGGAAGAGGGACTTAACATGGCCATCATGAGCTATGGGGGCTCAAAATATGGTACCTCCGACATATAAAATTTTTAAACATTTGCCAACTTTTCGTTTTTTATCCGATTTCAAATATTATTACTACTCCTTAAATCCCTCAATAAAGCTTATAAAATATATGTTTATTTTTTACAGTTTCTAAGTTATTTGCATTTGAGTTTTTAACTACCTAAATTTTGCACGTTACTAGTCCAGTTTTTTTTTTTCATATATATTTCAGTATTTTCAACCGATTTTATTAGTTTTTTCTTTAACTAATTAAAGATCAAAATTATTTCTTGAAGTTTGAAGTCGATCTCTTTACAAAACGTTTTCGAATTTGAAAATTTCAAAAATTATTTTTTTTTTTTGCCGAAAATTCGACAAACTTTTTTCTCGAAAAATATAAATTTCTTTAAGAGCATTTTATAGTTTTAAACTTTTCTAAATGCTATCTTTAAAATGATAATTTTAAAATAGAAAACTGTCCCAATAATCCAAGCGGTATAAATATACATCCTTCTGAATTTTACATATTTTAAATGAAACTTTTGACTTTATTCTATATGTTTTAAAATACCGAAGTATGAATCTGTAATCAGAATTCTGTTTTGAAATCTATAGTATATTTTTAAAAGTTTTCAATTGCTATATCTGGGACATCGAGAAAATATTAGACGAAAAATCGCATTTTTGGAATTTTCGGCGTTTTTATTTTTAATTCTTTACAAAAATCCTAAAGTTTCTTACACTTTATTATTTTAAAGGACAAAGTCTACAATAACCAAAAATTTCGCTAGAATAACTTAAATAACAAAAATTTTATTACAGATAAAATATTTATAGTTTCCAAATTTTTCAGCTAAATTATATTGCCTAGCTGACATAATTCTGTATTATACAGAAAAAGATTGAAATCCATATCGATATAAGTCACGACTAAAATCGAAACTTTTTTATAGAATATGTCAAATTCGGGAGGTTGTGTACTTAGATCTCTTTGATTATTGGGATTTTTTTGCTATACTAAAATCATGCCTGTGGAAGTGCTTTTCAATAAAATATACAATTATTATATATTGTTAAAGAAAATTACATTTTAGAGAAAAAGAGTATAGAAACTCCTTCATCAGAAAAAAAATTAAAAAAAAATCGTAATTTTTGCAATTTTCAAATTCAAGGACTTTTATTTTGGACTCAGGAAAGACAACGACTTCAAATTTCTTTATTTAATTAGTTAAGAAAAAAAAACTGATAAAATCGGTCAGAAATACTGGGTTATATATGAAATAATCTGGAACAGAAAAGTGAAAAATTGAGGTAGTTGAATTTTTAAATGCAAATAACTCTAGATAAATAGCAAAAGTAAGCACGTTTTTTATAGGCACCTAGCTTTGTTCTTGAGGAGTATTTATCTAAAGTTAACATTTTCTACACCTCTGCTACGCATATGTGAAATTTTATGTAAATCCAAGCAACCGATTAGATGTTACAGATTTATTTTCAAAAATTGTCGATTCTGTCCCACTGTGCATTGTTTTTCTCCTCTGTGGTATTTAAATCAGAGGCGATACTTGTCTTTGTTTTATTTGTGTTTTTGAAATATCTTACGACTACCAATTATTTCCCTTGAAATTCTTAAATTGATAATTATTTAATTTTTGGCGTATGTATTATTATTATTATTTTTTTTATTATTATTATTATTTTTTTTTTTTTGATAAAAAAACCTACAAAGTTGGAAATTATTTCATATTGAAGTTTCTTCATTTTTTTTTTTTGTTTTTTTTTTTTTAGATATTTTACTGTACCATGTTATTTTTATAAGATTTTCTAAAACTAGGGGAACCGCTATTAAAAATTCAAACATTTAGTTCTCAAAAGAATTAAAATATTTTTAAAAATATACTCACTTCGAATCATTATATTTATTATCATTAACGCAATAAGTTTATTATGTTTTTTTTTTTTTTTGGTTTGTGAAACGTTGAGTCTGAAACCTATAATGATTATCGGTTTTTCATTACTATGTATTATAAAACCAATTCTCATCTTTGCACATTAAAGTGCCTTGATTTTTAGGAGGACAAAAAAATTTTGCAAATTTAAAGACTGATGTATTATGAAAGAAATCCCCAAAATATTTCGGTTTAATTATTTCCCTCGTGTGAGTTTTCAAAATACCAAAATATCTCCATTTTCAAAATATCTCCAAAAGTTTGGTTTTTCGTTAATAATATACATACTTTTTAACTTTTGGTCAAAATGATTATAACATATATTAAACACATGTTGATCATAAGTACATCATGAGCCATACTCTTTTTTTAATTAGTTTTCATTCTCGTGAAATTAAGATTAAAGTAGCATTTTCTATGATCTTTTTAAATAGTATTTTATTAAGGTTTGAATATTTTGGAAACTTTTTATCATATTTTATATTTTGTGGTACCGTTAGAAAGGTCTTCTTCAATACTATTAACATCGCATCTTTATGTGGCAAGAAAGTGAAATAAATGAAACCAGAAGCATAAATTTATCGTATAAAACAGCGACTAAATTTTAGTTCGATTATTACCTCAGTTTTGACAGAATTTGTTATATTTATTATTATATTTTTTATGAATTCTAAGTATAATAGATATGTATAAAATTTACCCTTTTACCAATGTATGTTTAAAAAATGTCCAAAATATATAAAATTACATATTAAAATAAAGAAAATATTACAAAAATATTAATAAAATCTTAATACTACGCGAATGAAAGTACATGTAACAATTATTTGAATAGATATTCCAGGTGTTAGTATATCTCTTTTATATTTTGAAGTCCACATTTTTAGCGGTCTTTCATAAATGGTTCAGGTCATCGAAATGAAAATATTCAGATGTAATATTTTTTGAAGTATTTAAGAAGGCATTTAATACGCATAAATCAGAAAGTATAGTTTTCTTAAGCAACAATTTTTTTTCATAGGATAATAACAAACACTTTATTTAAGCAGAAATTGCATTTTTTTAAGAAATCTAATTTCGCGTTAACCATGAAAAAGTATTTTAATAAATTTTTTTACTAGAAAAAAATTTTTTTAAGGTGTTAACGTTTTTAAATAGTGTTTTTTCATAGAGGACAAAAAAAAAAAGACCGAAGGTAAAATAATTTGTTCGGCGTTAGATTTATTTATTACATTTTGCTAAAACTTGTAAATTTGTTTAAAAAACGATTTTTTCTGTGGGTAATTTTTTTAAATTTTTTAAATTTTGTTTTAATCTCTTTTCCAAAGAAGGAGCAAAAAATACAAAGAAGATAAAATTTTAAGATATTAATAAAATTTAATCTATTAAAATAAAAAAAAATAATAAAAAAATAGAAAAAATTTAATGGCCCACACTTTTCTAATCGATCACGGAAAGATTAAAATGTAGTAAAATCAGAGGAAGTAAATAATAATTATGGGAAATTTTTTGTACCAAAAATCAATATAATCCAAGAACTTTAGGAACGGGTTGTGGAATACTTTAGTTATTATTATTATTATTATTTGGAACGCACTTTTGAAATATTCAATAAAATTATTTTTGATTTTTACACAAAAACTCAATAAATAACAGCAATTTTTGAGTTTAATTTTATTCTCAAAATATTACTATTTTTTTTTAATGTTTAATTAAGAAATAACGATTATCTTTGTTTCTTATTTTTTGCAAAAGATATAGCGATTATTTTTTAGTTTTTATTTTATGATTATAAAATAATGATTTGTATTAAGTATAATCGAAAAATAAAAATTAAAGTAAAAAAATATATAATAATTAGGAAAATATTTTTTTATTTTTTATTTTTTATTATTATTTTTTTTTTTTTTTTGATCAAAAAATAAGAATCAAAAATAATCGTTAATTTTTAATCAAAAAAAAAAATCAGAGAATAATAATTAAATTGTGATTTTTATGATATTCTTCAAAATCGTTACGATTATTTAAATTTGTTAAATATTCATACAGAATGAATTTTTAATGCAAGATATGCTTTCCGAGCAATAATCTATGGCGCATTAGTATTGTGGTTAAAAACTTATCAGGTTATTGCAAAATATTTATTATACACGATCTAATTTATTTCAGCTAATACCACATTAGATTTCATATTTCTGCCAGTTACAAATTCTAGTTAGAAAAGAAGCTTATAGGAGTTTGATAAAATGATATCTTTCATTGATTTAATTTTGAGGTACAACATAAGACATTTAGTGATCTTATATCAGTCACGGATCTATGGTGGAAGGCTTCTCACAGACGAATGATGACATCACTTCTGGTATGTTTGACCCAAAAATTACAAGGGAGTTTGAGAATTTTTGTGGGTTTAAGTCAACTGTGATTAAGTACTGTTTCACAATGTGTCTAATTGAACTTGATGTACAAAACGAATTAGCGATATGTTAGGCATATGCCTATGAGTGTCCTATAGGACAAAAAACGTTGAGAAAATAAGTTTACTTCATATTTGGAAAAAGTGTTCAAAAAAATAAAAATAGTAATAATAATAATAATAATAATAATAATAATAATAAAATAAAAAAAATAATAATAAAAGTGTTCTAAAACACGTTCCTAACATTCATGGATCATATTGGCTTTTAGATCAAAAAATTTCCCATAATCGTTATTTGCTGTCTCTGATTTTACCATGTTTTAACCCTTTAACGACCGATTAACAAAATGTGGGCCATTTAGCCTTTTTTAATTTTAATGGATTAAGTTTAATTAATATCTTAAAATTTTAGTTTCGAGAACTATATTTATATCATCTTTGTAATTTTTTGCTACTTTTATTTTCTTTTTGAAAAGAATTTTTAAAAAATTTAATTAAAAAGAAAATACCCACGGAAATAATGGTTTTTTAATCAAATTGGCAAGTTTTAACAAAATGTAATAAACAAGTCTAACGTCGAATAAATTATTCTAATTTCGGTTTTTGTTTTGCTTCCAGTGGAATAATTTCGTAATTAATAAATTTCCAATAGAAATTTAAGCCATATGATTTTTAGAGTATAAGAAACACATTTGTACATCAGTTCATGGTTTCATATACCTCACTCTTGGTAAATAAAATACGACCTTATTTCATTGGGCCTGGAACTTTTTTTTATATTTTTTATATTTATCCCTGTAAGCTACAATAGAGAAAGGGTCAGGTCGTGGATAGTAGCAATGTGAATGGTATTCTGACTCCAAGTTGAGGCAGACCAGGCGGTTTATTATGCTCTTATGAGTAAAAAAAAGCTGACTTTGCTCAATAAAAGAGATCTTATAATGCTTACGTGATTATTTATTAGAAATTGTGGATTGAGACATCACTAATACATATTGGAAAATGTGGCAAGGAAACATCTTCTATCATATTCTTTATAATTTCCCCGCCTTAGAGTCATGTAAGAAAATATTGTTTGAGAAATTTTTATTGTCTCCATATTACCATAAAAGTAGTTTGGAGACAATATAAATTTCTCTCATTTATTAGGACTGTCAGCTTCAATCGAGGTTTAAATTTCGTATGATTAATTTAACGGGCTGCACATATTAACCGTTTAAATTACAAAATTTGGAGCCTTCTTTGTATAGTAGTATGAAGCTTAGACAGTATTTGCAATATTTGGTAACACCACGTTATTATTCTACATAACGGTTTATGTAGAAAACTAGATTCAATTCGAAAGTTATTCATAAGCTTATCTCTCCGTGATCACGTATATCTAAATTTATTTATAAAATTTATTAACAATTTATGAATAAAGAGGCGATTTTTCAAAACTTTTGTCTGGTAGTTGATTTTTCTTTTTGTGTCAAGTGGTAGAAAAGTTTAATTTAAAAAATATTTTTTCTATACTAAGAAAAATATTGTGAGAAACGAAAACTGTAAAATAATTACAAATTAAATTTTTGTTATAAAAAATTTAATATAATTGTGTAAATATAAAAGTAAAAAATTAATTGAAAAAATTTTAGATGTTTTAAATATAAATTTTCCAAATATCTTTTGCTATTAAAATTTGTATATGTTTGTCAAAAACTCTACTAGATTTATGAGCTAGTAAAATTTTTTCACCTCATACCAATCAGAAATTTACTCACAAGTATACTTTTCTATCGTATCACTTACTTTTCTATCATATTATGTATGTGTTTCTTCAAAAGAAATATGTTTTTTTTTATTTTCTTTTAAAGAAGAAAATTTTGCGTTAATTGCTGTGATTTTTCTCATGATATATTTTGCCATTTAAATCTTAATCATATTAAAAATAAAATCTAACTAATTCTAAGCACTTAATTAAATACTAGCTAACAGTTTATAAAAGTTGTTGCAGTATGAGTTGTCAGACATTTTATTGTAAATGCCCTTTATTAAGATTAAAATCATAAATATTACCTTTCCGCTTTTTGCTTCATTACACTAAATATTTGGCATCTCATACTCTTATATTACTTTTCAAAAATTCCGCAATATAAGTTTTAAGACAACATAAAACTTAACCATTCCCTTAAGGATTTTCAAAATAATTCTTAGCATATTTTATCTTAAATATACCGTACAAATCATCTTTAATTAGTTAAAAAGTCCTTAGAATATAGAGAAATATAGCGATGAAAGAGAAAAACGTCTGTTTCTAAGAATGATAAATAATCTTATGTTTTTACTCTTAAATATCAAGTACGTTCGTTGTTGTCATCGTTTCTGTTGTATTTAAAATAATTTAATTTGCTTTTGTCTCATTATAGTCATTTCATTTTATTAAGTGCTTATCTACATATTTGACGTGTTAATTTACATGTTTTTTCATAATTACAAACCACTCAATTTGTTGTAAATTCTACCAGAAAACGCTATTACTGTAGATATACAACGGCAACAACTATATAACTAATTTCTATAGTTACACCACTACTATGGCAACTTTTATTATTTCATTTTCAATGATTCTTTATTTTTATATCTCAACAAATTTTTGATTATATACAGCCAAGATACAAACTAACTCATACTTATATATACATACGTATAAAAGCAAAAGCTACTTGAGATAACATAGAAAAACAAACGGAAAAGGAAATTACCAAAACATGGAAGAATATTAAATTCAAAAAATAATTTTGTTGGCTTACCGTTTTATAAAAAACGTTTTGTTCGTTTTGTTGTTTGTTTGCAAACAGGAAAGTGAGTAACTTTATGAATGTGTAACAGGGTAAGATGATGAGCGTGAAAGTCGTGAATAAATACCATAATTAAAATTCTTATTTTGTTTTATATTTCTAAACAGACAAGAAATATCCACGACTG
This sequence comes from Protocalliphora azurea, assembly GCA_932274085.1. Classification (NCBI taxonomy): domain Eukaryota; kingdom Metazoa; phylum Arthropoda; class Insecta; order Diptera; family Calliphoridae; genus Protocalliphora; species Protocalliphora azurea. Next base: position 130,226,966 of record OW026520.1, read on the forward strand.
TGTTTTATTCTAAAATGTTGTAAATGGTAACGTTTTTTAGAATGTTGTTTTTGCATTATGTTAATTGCTAAATGTTAAATATAATTTTTAAATAAAAGTGTTTTTTTAATTGTTACATAAAGAAAATGCTTTTTGACACATGAATTTATAAATTCTGTTTGACTGCCTGTGTTGTTATTTGGGTTAGGTGGAGAGTTAAAGAGGTCAGTTAATGAATATTAAACAAAATATACTTATTAAAGCATACTTTTCGGCTCATAAATGAAAGCAGGAAAAAATGGAAGATAATGTACTAAGAGATAAGGAAATAAATTAAGAAGGTCTTTTGAATTCAGGTCAATAATGGTAGGGAAACTTAAAAAGAAAACAAAAAATTTAAATAAAGTAGTAACTGCAGGACTATGTTTAGAATAATGAAAATTAATAATTTTAAATTTGTTATAAGAAAATTACTTGTGAACTAAGACAAATATCTTTTAAGATCTTAATTTTTTCAAACTGTATTAAAAACTAAGGCCTATCCACGAAAAAATTGTTGTTTTAATTTTTTTTATCATAAAATATGATTCTGCATTTAAGTCTCAACTAAAACGTTATTGAATTAAATTGTAATATGTTTACATTGAAAATAAAATAGAAATTATTTTATTATAATTTGCTTTCATAAAATTTTCGGACCATTTTATTATACCCCCATATTAATTTTTGTACAGCATTTTTATCAATATTAAAGCAATTTCCTCACCACTTATTTAGAAAATCTTGGCAGCTTTGTGCTATCTATTTGCTTTTTTTTATTGTATTTTAATCATCGCCCAATAACTCTCAGTTTGGCAGATATCTAGGCGCTTTAAAGAATTTATTTCTATAGGAAAAAAATTTATAATATTGGCACTGTACAATTGAATTGTTTCTTTTGCATAGTGAGTGGAGCCAAAATTTGGCTAAAATTGCACATACCCATTGTGTTGGTGAACAAATTTTTTTATAGACCTCTATAAACACTCCTGATAACAATTTTGGTGTTTATGAGACTTTTTGTAATCATTACTTTATGTCCGAGATAGTATAACTACTAATAGACAGCTAAATTTCCCAAAAACTGAATACACTATGAGAAATTATTAAATGTTTTTCATTCATCCCTTCTCTGTCCGAACAAATAACTGAATTTTTTAAAACCTTTAAATTTCGAGCTACTTTACTATACCTTGAGTTTGGATTTTCAAGTATTTTGCACAAAAAGTTTTTTTCGATTTTTTTCTTGCTCCGACAATATTTTTACAATTGCTAATCTCTTAAAGTTAAAAACTAATACTGTTTTAATACTAAAAAATATTTCTAAAAAATGGCGTTTGTTTTGTAGCAATTTGGTTTATGGTTACCAAGTAATATTAGTTTTAAAAAGGGAACATTTTTACTACATCGACCGATCCTCATCAAAAGAAACAGGTACCATAATCTACGTTTATAGAAAGAAATTCATGGCTGACCAAAAACCGTTAGAGTTAAATATATAGATTATCTTTTTTTATTTTCTGACTATGTGCTTTTTTAAATGAGTACCTTCCAAAGTAGAAAATATATGGTTTTAGCTCATATCTTCGCAAGTTCGGATTCGCTTGGGATCTGATTGCGCAATATAAATTATGCAGAGAAACATCATATTCAGCTATAAACAGGAGCCAAGACAAAAGCATTATAATATATCCCAACAAGTCCCATGACTAACTAATGTCCATACTCGAATAAACATACGAGTTTCGAGGTAAAAAAAATCATCCGGAAGGGCAATCAACATTCGGCCATTACATCTAAAAAACCACTGAAGGGGCACAACAATTCCCCAGAAGAATTGGCAAATTTAAGCTCCAACCGAGACGCAGTGGGGCCAATCGCAAAATTTTTGATAACAAAATGGCAGTTAGATTGTATTAAAATGTATAGAAAAGTTATAGAGAAGGGCCATAGCTTTCAGAAAAATTAAACTGTCATTACCCCGTAATAATACGAGAAATCTTAACTTCTGCAAAGCGCTTGGCTAGATGAAGAAAAAACATGCTTACTGACCTAAGTTATGTCCTACAGTTGAAGATATATCTACACTTGAATTTTGAGTTTTTGATTTTTTGCCTCAATTTATTTAGATGTTTGGGAATAAATCCTGAGATGTATGGAGAAAACTTTTTACAAGAAAATGAGATACAAGGAACGACTGTATTAAATACAGAAATATAAACCTCACAACAAGTTCTATTGAAATCCGGAATATTCTTTTGATTTTTATTAAAAAAAATCAATTTTAATGATTATTTTTAAGTTATATTTTTCTGATTAATTTATAGAGATTGTTTGTTGATTTTTATTGTTTCGCTCAACTTTTAATTATTAATTTTTGATATTTATTTTATTGCTCAAAGAATAAAACTTATTCCCAATTCTTAGTGAAAAATCTTATTTTATTGTTATAAATTCGACTCAATAACAAAAATTATCTCTTGCAGTTAAAAATATATTTACGATTGAATTTTGAGTTTTTAAGTTTTAAGGTGTATGGAAGAATTGTTTTTTTTAAATATGTTGTAATTTCTAATACATTCCGAAAAAATATGCAGAAAACTTTTTGAATTATTTCAATTGGGGAGCAGTGAAAAATATTCGAAGTCAGCATTCTGAAATTAGAATCAAAAATTTATATATTTTACAAAAATATGGTGCAATTCTCTAACTTTTTCCCAAAGTTCTGTTAATAAAAAAATGTTTTCCTTTATATACTTCAAAAGAAAGGGCTTCATAAATGGTTAATAAAGAAATTTTAAATTGATTTAGATTTGTATCCTACATCCAGCTTTTGTTAAAAATGAAAAATTTTAGAGACAAATTTCACATTCGTCGATTAATAAAAAAAAAAAAAAAATGTCGAGCTAGAATTTTAAAAACTATTAACGATATTTAATTAAAAAAAAATTAACTTTTCAAAAGCCTTTCGTATTGACATTATGTTATTACTACTGTGTCTAATTTTGTGTATAAAATAAATATCTTTCTTTCATTTCTCCAAAAATGATTCATATAGCTTCAGTAACTAATTTTTTGCAATTTTTTAAAAATATTTTTAAAAAAATTTTCCTTCATATGCCTTAGGAATAATTTCCGAAAAACTAAATAAAGTCGTGGCAAAAAATTAAAAACTTGAAATTCAAACAAAATTATCTTTTTAACTGTAAGAGGTAACATAATTCAGTAAGCATATCTTTTTTTTATCCCGCCAAGCACTTTATTGCAAGTATAAAAATCTTTGTAATCGGACTTTATTTGTAGAAGTTACGATTTTTTTAAACTTTTACATATTCGAGTAAATTTTGACATTCCCTAGCTTAACTCGTATTACTGTAGCATGACTAAAAAATAAGTTTTCTGAAATCTAAGGTCCTCCAGACATTAATACACCCACCTATGAATCACCATAAATGTATCAGGCACCTACAAATCCTTTTAGTGAACTTACGCCACACCAAGTCAGCGTCAAATTTGCAATGCTATATATTCACCTCTGAGCTCCTGGATGTATGTTTTCTCTTGAAACCTTCTCTGAAATAATCTGGATAAACTTATATTCAATTCAGTGTTGCCATTTTAGCACTTTCAGTGTTAGATTTTGCATTTGAAAAACTTAAAATGTATTAAGATTTTATAAAAATTTGCTAAATTCGTTTTAGCATTTTTTGACAATATTATTTTTAATTCAATGCTTTTTGATTTTTTAAAAAAATTTCTTAGTAAACTTGATGGTATAAGTTTTAGTTTTTGGAATATAAGCTCTCTTTTTATATTACATTAAAAATTTTATAAGTTGTTATTTGAATTAAATATCACAAAAAAGAACAACAAAAATATAAAATTTTTGCATTGTGTTTGCTACTGTAGAGCAATTTATAGTATTTTTTTTTTTTTTTTGATAATTTAGCACTTTTTCAACTATATTTTCTGATAACACTGATACGCTTCCAAAGCATCTCTCTTTGTTGAGGAGGACCTAGTCTCTTGAACTCTTTCAGAGTTTCTACATGACGATTTAGGTGGTGGTCCAGCTGACTATCCCAACACTTGCAGGAGAACACGAGATGATTCTAGCATCTGCTAGCCTGCTGAACGATAACAAAACAGCACCTTCTTCTATTATTTCTGAAGTGGTTGCTTATTGTTATAACAAAAACCTGAGTTTAGTCATTTTTGCATAATGTTTTCCTTTATTTCTTTTAATGAAAATTTTAATCTAAATGTTACTTATATAAATATTTCCAATACATAGGATACCATTGAAAAGATCTTTAAGCAAAATAATAATTATTATAAAGTTCTTGAGGCAACAGGCATATTCGTACTGCGGAAGTTAATGGCTTTCGGAGGGATTGTGAGTCTATTGTGATATTTCAAAGCAATAAGGAATTAAAAGTGTTAAAAAATTTCCAGAGTCTTCATGTAACTGATTTTGGAATGCTTCAGCTACTGTCAAGAATATGCAGTTGTATATTTTGCATAAAAAGTTCAGGCAGAGCCATCACGGCGTTGTAAATGTATCTTTTTAATATAGTAATGGTTTTAACTTCAAGCTTTACATAATATTTTTCTAAGCTTAAAGTAATTTGCTTTTCTTTTTTTTTATTTGAACTGTTAAATTATTTTCCCAATTTTCCTTTTTTGTAAATCTTTGTCATTTCTTTTATTGAGCGCAATATCTTAAAAAACACTTGCGCCAAATTTGAATAAAATAAAAAAGTCTCATTTAATAACTTTAAAAAGAAATATACTCCTTTTTTATAATTCTTTTAAAACAATATAATAAAGTGTCAACCACAAAATGCATTTTAAAGTGACAACCATACAAATAGTTACTAATACATGCACACTTATTGTTACATATGTATATAACAAACACAGAAAAAGAAATGAAAAAGTTTTAAAGTTTTATTTTCCGTAAGCTAAATTGTAGGTCTCAGATATATGCAGAAACACTCATGTGATTTGCTACATATACGTAAAGAAAACTACATTTTTGTAGTCTTTGGGGAAAGTCAGATATTTGTTTATTATTGTAATTTATAAGATAATTTATACAATTTTTGATATGGGTGAACAAAATTTTAATTATAACTTTTTTTTATCAACGTAAAGTGGTATGGGAATGATTAGGAAAGTTCGTTTAGTAAATAAATATTGACAATTTATTTAAGTTTGAAATCAGTAATTCAATTTCCCCAATAAAACAAACGATATTATAATGATATCGAAACGATATCATTTAGGTGATAAACATTATAATATACGATAATCGTTTCCGAATCTTAAACGATAGTTTTTACAAACCGGAATGGAACTTTGCTTATGATCAGTGTTGCCTAAAAAAAAGTGGGAAAAAATGCTAGAATTTACAATGAAATTTACTAGAAAATGCTAAAAATAAAAAATTGCTAAGAACAAAAACTGCTTATATTTTGTAAAAAAAGAGATATACCGTTTTTAAAGTTATAAGAATATTAAAGAAAATAATAAAATACATTCTAAAATTGACTCTTCAAATATTAAATAAAATTTACTAGTTGATTTTTCAAAATTCTAATTTTGACGGATTAAAATCTTCTCTCTTTTACTGAAAATTTGATTTTTAAACCCACATTTATTATTAAAAACCAGACACAGTATAAACTCCAGAATTTTTGTAATTATTGAAGAACCCAATCCGGATTGTCGAATTATGTGGATTTTCGACGCATTTTTCTACTTCAATTTTGTTAAAAAAATATTAAAATATATATTTTATTTAATATGTGAAACACTCATCACGTTGAAGTTTCTGTCAAATAACATTTCATAGTTTATCTTTTTTATTAAAAAAAAAAAAAAAAAATTTGTTTTTACTCATTTTACTGAAGAATTTTTGGCAGAAATGTTAACCAAAGATGAAGAAATTCAACTAGAATCAGCTCTTACATGATAGCTATATCATTTCTTATTGTATTTTTCAAGTTATGCTAAAATTTTAATAAGAAAGAACTTTTTATTTATAAAGAATTTTATTTTTATGGAATTGAAGTTTATGAAATACCGTCCATATTACCGAATAATCCAGATTATCAAGCTTATATTATATTCATGAAACTCCTTATTTTTTGAATGAAATAAATCAATTTTTTTTAACATTCGGATTTTTAACTAAGTACATGATATGCAAATATTATCAAAAAAATTTTTAACTAAATAAATACACTTTTACACAAAAGTCAATATTTAGCAAAAAAGAAAATTATTTAATAATAATAATTGACTGCAAAAATTATATGTTTTTAAATATTTTTACCAGAAACAAAATTTTGTTAATATTAAACATCTCATTACTTTTACAATCATTAAATATTTGCAGTCTGTTTCCTTGTTCTTAAACCATATTCTATTTTTAAACCATATTAATATTATTATTCCCACAACAATAAAATGTTACAAATAAGTATAATACTTATCCTTTTCCCAAACTTAGTGGAAAACTTCAATACTTGATAGTTTTTAACTATATATATGTGTGTGTTTTTTTTTTGTAAAATTTGTTTTCTAACTTCAATCTAATTTTCATGTATGAATAAATATAAAAAGGCAAGGTTTGGTTATACTCGGTGTGATTTAAGCAATATAAGATATCATGCATTTCAACTAAATATGGTGGTTAAAACAAACATATATAAGTAATAATATGTAAATATTATTATTTATGTATATATATAAATTTTCTATAAAAATTTTCTAAAACTAATAATTTTTATTAATATATGATAAGATGAAATAATAATAATATGACAAAATGAAATAATAATATGATAAGATTGGAACTATATGATAACATGAGGTAATAATATGACAAAATGATAATGATAATGTGGTATAATAATATAATAAGATTGTTCAAAAAACTATAATCATAACATGAACAAACAAACCGGACACAATATGACAAAGTGAAATCATAATAATTATTACTTATAATCATTTCTATTTTTCGATTGATCATATGTTCCAATCATAATATGTTGTTCTTGGATTATGGTCACTGCAACTATATTTTTTCTCTGCGTGTATATAAAATAACATTATATTAACACAAACTAATCATTTAGTATATAATTAGCAGCGTTACCTTTTGGAGACTTTATTCGTCAATTGCCCCTTTTTTAACCACCTGACCACCTTTTTGGGCCCCTTTTTGAAATGGAACTCAATGTCGAATTTTTAAGACTATGTGCTAAACGACGATCAGCTAAGTGTCTTGTAATATCTTGACGAATTATATATTAAATCCAATACAGAAATTAATTAATTATTTTAAGATTGTTTCACAATATTGTGATGCAAAAATATCTCGAACAATTTATAAATGAACTGAAACTATTAAAAACTAAAAATAATGAAAGAGTTTATAAACAACTATTTAAAACATCAAATGCCGAATATTTTTGGACCGAAATGAGGAAATTAAAAAATAAATTTCATGAATACTTATATCCTAATTTATATTTTTAATTTGGTTCATAGCAGTACCTCGGCGGAATATCTTCGTTTTTAAATTATAATTAATAATATAAATATAATTAAATTGTCCAAAATTCTTAAGGTCAACATTTGTCAATCCACGCTTTTAATGCTAAATTTGTTAGACGGGAATTTACAAGACTGGAATTCGAGTAAAACCCTCATACAATAGTACAGAAATTTAATATTTTATACTGATAAAATATTTACTATTTTTATGAAAAAATCTTTATTTTTGCAATAATAAAAATTATTATAAGTAAATTGTTTTGTTAGTAATAAAATTAGTTTTTTTTTTTATAAAATAAACAAATTTTAATGAGTTTTTCAGATATTGAAGCGGTGGCCCCCTTTTTTACGACTTCGTTTTATGAGATGCCTTGCTTTGGACACTTTTTAAGAATTCTCATTACTAACACTGACAATTGGGCTTTAACTTTGGGTTAAATTTAATAAGTTAACGGCCCATAATATCATATTCACTTATTTGATGGAAGTCCACGAAAATTATTTTCTTGGTTTTTAATAGTGGTGTATCTTACAAAGGAAAAATAAAACATTGTTCCAAAGATTATCCTTAAAACCTTTCGATTTAAAATACATCGGTTTTCTTCACATACTTGATTGTAATGTTTTAAATTAAGTAAACAGTTATTTATTTTTGTATAAATATTTTAATTTTTAAGAATATTCAAAATTAGTTTAAATTTTGTTGTATTTTAGTTTGTAATACTAACTCAGTTACGTTCCAACTGAATTGCAAACTATATTTAAAATTTTGTAAGCTATTATATCATAATTATTTCTTATAAATTAGAATTATAGTTAACTTAATTGCCAAACTTTTATTTGGTAAGTTAACTGTTTGTTATTATATTGGTTTTTACAAAGTTTATTTCATCATTATTTACCATCGTTAAAAGCAACAAATTATATTTACAGTTTTTATTTTTAGAAAAAAATTTGATAATGATTTTATTGTACAAAGCTACAAAATTATAAAAAATAATTCAAAAAATTCTTGAAAAAGTGACAAAAAAAAAAAATCACAAAAAATTATATATATATTTTTTTTTAATTTTCTACTTCAAAATAATGTAACTCTTTCTCTAGGGAATATTCTAGAAAAATTTTAAGACTCAAATTGAGCCCCAAGTTAAAAAAAGAGAAAGAGAGATATAGTCGGTCCTGACCGACTATATGATACTCTACACCATTGTGTAGGAGTATAAAAATTCAGGAAGGGGACAAATAAATATACAAAGTAAAATATACCAATATAGAACAATGCGTTGATACTAACATCTAGGTGATTTTACGCACTTTAGGGTGATTCCTGGTTTTGTATGGTAGCTATGGTAAATTATGTATCGATTCTCATAAAATTTGTCAATGTTGTTTCTACTAACATAAAGCTTATTTTTGCCGAACTTGGTACTAACATTTGTATGGGAGTGATTTATATGGGACATATGGTCAGTCGTGGTCCGATCTTCATAAAATTTGGTACACAGATTGATACTTGTACAGAACTTTTTTTTACCAATTTTCATTAAATTATTCTTATTTTTAAGGAATTTTTGAGTGTTTAAATTCTATTCCTAGGGGAACATTTTTATGGTGACTAGGTGGACCGATCATAACCATTTTCAATGGACCTCGTCCTTGTACCATAAAAGTCCCACGTGCCATATTTCATTGAATTATCTTTAAAATTGTGACGCATATTTTGTGCACAAGTTTTATATGGAGAGCCAGCAGCCAGACGAGCGGACGGACGGACATAGCTGGATCTATTTAAAAAGTGATTCTGAGTCTTTTTGTATACTTTAAGGTGGGTATTGGATAACTTTTCTATCCGTTACAAACATCAGTACAAACGCATATTACCCCAATCATCCATGTTGTTGTAGGATATAAATACTTAAAAAAAAAAAACATGTAAAAAATGAGTCAAAATTGTACTTCGGTCTAAATATCTCTTAAAGAAAAATAAATATCCCACACATATAAGATTATTTTTTATAGAGAACAATAAGGATTATATACGTGCAATTTTTTCATGAAGTCATAAATTAAATTTTGGTGATTTTTAAAATTGTTCATACCCGAGATAACCAACTTTGGAGATTCACCCCCTGTCCACAGATCTGCTAGGAACCTGTGCTCCTCTAGATCAATTGGAATACACTTCGTTATCGGCCGTAGGAAATTTCACTGAAATAAGTTCAGTAAAGTTACAGAATTATTTTCTAAAAAATCATTTTGGGACCACTTTGTATCATAATTTCCCAAAATAGCGAAAAGAAAAAACAAACATAATCTTTAGGCACAAATTTGGTTGGATCATTAAAAATCTGTTAATAACTGATCCATGTATTTTTAATCATTCTCACCTTATGTGTTCTCGAAAATTTTATAAATTTAAAATTATTATTTTGAAGTTTTTTCCAAATACTTATGTTCTTTATTTTGTTAGAAACCAAATTTTCGAAATTTCAATATCATAACAATATAATTTTCTGGAATACTATAAGATAATATAATCGTTTTCCGCTTTCATATCGTCCTATGATTTATTGGGTTGTCTTAATTAGTTAAACATTAATTTTGTTTTTGAAAAAATATTCAAGAGAAAAAGGCTTCATGCACAACTCAACTCCCTTGCCCATCTCTTGTTTCTAAACACTTCCGAAGAAAGTTCTAAACAAAAGCTAAACTTTTTGCTGTCTAAAAATGTCCCCAGTTACAGGAAAACTTTATCTAGGGTGTTTAAAAGTCGTCTGCATAAATCTTATTTAGTTTTCGTACTTTTAACAAATACATTTGTTTTATTTAACAAATTTGTAAATATATTTATTCAAAAAACAAAACCGCAAAGGAAAGAAAAATTTCGTCTACATACAATCGTTTGCAAAAATGCAAATTTCTAGCCAAAAATGCAAAAAAAAAACAAGAGAAAAAGTGAAGAAACAGTTTTGCATAAGTTTGCCTCAATTTTTCTTTATTTTTTTATTTTTTGCTAAACATAAAAGAAAAACAAATGTTTGAGTAAAAAAAAAAAAAGAAATTTTTATTTTATCCCTTATTATTACAAAAATACAAATGTGTAGAAATACTTGCAGACATCTATAAGCTTATGAGCATGTAGTCGACTATATATAAAAAAGCTTTATTTCTATTTCAAATCTCATGATAACTAACACGTTTCTAAAGTTATTTGTATCCTCTTACCTACCTCCATATATTTATGTAAATCTGTAATACTTATATAAAAAAAAGAACAAATATTCCCCTTTCTTATTACGTCAAAGTATGTTTAATAAATAATTTGGTTGATTTTATACATTTGTTTCCGAAATTTATACAACAGAAAATTTATATAGATTTCTTATTATAATACAACACAAGTAGAATTTTCCTTTTCCCGATCTTTTTCCGTTAGCGGGTAATCGGGATTGATTTTTATGCTTCCTAGATCACGGGAATTCTCTCCAAAAATAAATAGCTAAAATTTTAAAATATTTATAAGATAATTCCGTTAAAATAAGGATAAGAAATGTTAAAATAAACTAGTTAATCATAAAACGAAAAACTTATTCCGCTCTTTTTTAAATATTGACATTTTGAAAATAAAATGAATCTTCTTTATTGTATAAAAACTCTTTCGACAGTTGAAATATTATTTTAATTTTCATATGGCCCTGTGGGTAAAACTTTCCTCGATAATTTTACGGAAATAAGCTTGTTGTTAAGAGAGCCCCAAAGAATTTTACAAATTTCTGAAGCCATATTATTTTCAGTTTTGTAGCTCATTTCAATGAATAATGATTCTTATCTTACAAAAACACAATTAAGTTAAGTTTAAAATGATGCCGCATTTTGTATGCATTTCTTTGGGAGAAAATACAAAAATTTTGGAAAAAAAACAGAAAATTAAAAATAGTAATCTTTAAACCCGAAATATTTTGTAAAACATAATAAAACATTTTTTCGAATGAGTTGCCTTAATGTACATATTTTATGATGGAATATTCTGACTTAATATCAGAAATTCATGAAATAACTAACTCTAACATAATTGATGATTTGAATGGTTTGAGCATACCGTTGCAAATAATATTCTTACTTTTGTTAATAAATTAAATATTTATTCATATTTATTAAACTAAAAATAATCCATTTGTATATTTTATCAGTACTTTTCAATCATAGATTAGGGTCTTCTAATTAATAACTACATTATAAATAAAAATATAATTTTGTATTTCTCAAATTATTTCTTATATTTAAATTGAAAAATATTAAATCAAATGGTAACTTTATAAATGAATAAATGAGAAAAATAACAAAAGCCGAAATATAGTAAAAATTATAAATTAGATAAAATTTAAAACTATATAAAACCCCTTTCTATTTCATCCAATTCAAGCCTTTTTTTTAATATCTATATCTAATCTCTTTCCCCTTTTCTTAACTTTAGTATATCATTTCTGAACTTGTTCTTCTTCTTGGGCTCTGTCTTGAGAATTCTTAATTTTTCTTCTATCAACTTGAACTTTTTAAGTTGATATCTGTCAATTTCTAACAAGGATTTTTTAACATCGGTATACAATTAAGTTTGTACTTTCAATTGTTCGTCAAGAAGATCCATCTTATTCTTTCGCAGATGATGTTATTCTTCAAACTACCTCCAATTAAACCATTTGATGTTAAATTTTAAGAATAAGATTTTCTATTGTCTTTTTCATTAGATATTGTAATATTTGCATCAAAAAGAGGAATTTCTTATTAATTGTTTCGCCGAATTGCAATTGTTGGAAGTGAATTAAAAAATGTATTTCAATTGCAATAAACTACTGACTGTCTCTTCTATAGGTGTTAAGGTTAAGGTTTTCTCCTATTTTATTCCATTCCTGTTTTACAATTATTTTGTCAATTCCACCGTTGAATGTTCTTACTAAAATTGAATTTTATTCTAGCAGCTCCACCATCTTCTCAAATTGTTTAGCATTGGTATTTTAATTCTAAAATTAATTAAAATGCAGTTAACACTCTTAATAGCCATAATATATTTGAACTTAATTATAAATGATATTTAATTATATTATTTTTTCTCGTAGGTAAAACCTTAGCAATAATTTACGACACTCATGGTAACGAAAATTTGAATAGAATTGTCAACATAGTCGTATTTTTGTCGTTTTCAACAACCATAATTCCTTTAAATGAAAACGACTGTTTTTTGACACAAAATCGTCTCGATAATGACACCCATAATAAGGCTGAATATTTTTCCTTTAAAATAAGTTTTAATTAGATCAAAATTTACAAATAAATTAAATCAATTTAGTTTTTCCCTTTTGCCTATGAAACGAATTCTTATGTCGATTTTTTGCTATAGTGGTGACATAATATTTCCACTGATCTGTAACTAATGTGTATATAGTGTTACTAAAAATGTTAAATTAATTAGAAATTACATAGTTTACTCTATTTTCTAAATCTTCTAAAACCTCAGTTATTTGCTTGAAAACAATTTATTTTGCATACATACTTTTTATACCTTTTTTGATTTAGCCACAAATGTTTTTAGTTCTCTAAAGAAATGGCAATCAAAACTTAGAGAAATAAGCAGAAGAAGGGTTTTTAAACCTCTTTCTTGAATTTTTACTATTGTTGTTGCTGTTGTTATCATTGTTGAAGTAAGTTTGTTGTAGACTATTGTCGAACTAAATCTTATTTGAAAAGTTGTAGTTTTTTTATGTTCTTATTTCTATTATACCTAAGTTTATGCAACAGGGGTATGTTGTGTATGTATTTGTAAATATAGGCATATGCGATGGTTGAAAAAAAATCTAAAGTTCACTACATGATTTAGAAATTTGTAATATAAGTAGCAAACAGTTTGACCATTTTAGCATTTTTGAACCTAAATTAAGCATTTGTTTACTCTGATATAGACGCATTTTTTTTTTTTTTTTTTTTTTTTTAGTTTATCACTATCTAATAAGGTATTCAGCATTTTTGACATTTTTAACAATAAGGCAAATTTCAAGTATTAAAACTTAATTTAATATTAATATTGACTGCTATTTTTCTCTATAAAGTGATTCCATGGTTGTTTTATGTTATGTTTTGCATTGGCCCTATAATAAGTTATTTAAATTTTAATAGATTTATTTTATAGGCATCTTATAACAACAAAAGAAGTGAAAGAATATTTAATTTTAAGGCAAACAGACCATTTAGTCATTTTCATGAATTCAACCCTTAAATGCGCTATTTTTTATTTTTGAGGAAACAGTAATAATTTTATTTATAATTTTCTTTAATAAATTTAATGAGCTATATATAGCCAAGGAGCATAAAAATTCTTCACAAACAAAACAATAAACTATCACCAAAACAGTGACTTCAATATTTCAGGAACTCTTAATATTTGATGCCAGTATTAAAATATTAAAGCAGAAAAAAATGGTTGATTCATGTGTACAATAAGGCGCACTTAAGGGTTAATATATACGAAAACTGTTAACATTATAAGATTAAATATTACTTATTTTATTCTTACTATTAGATGCGCTGCAAAAATATTAAATAAATGTTTATAAAGTTTTGAAACAGATCTCGTTTAAATGTGGGTATATTCATTAGCGATATTTAGTTTATAAATATTCTCAAATGTGAAGGCGAGTTTTTATATAGCTGCTAATGACCTTTTGATCTATAAACAAATTCTTCAACTTGTTGTCTTCTCTTTCTACTACTAATTTATAATCGGTTGATTTATATACCCACTATCAAAAAATGGGGGGTATATTGGGTTTACCGTTCCTTATGTAACATAAACAAATAACCATTTCAGATCCCATAAAAAATATATATATTCTGGGTCCTGGAAAGATTCTGAGCCGAACTAGTTATGTCCGTTTGTCTGTTGAAAGCAAAGAGGTCCTAGCAGCACGAACTTTATTGAGCCAAATTATTTATTTTATAAGGTTTGTTTGGTATTGAAAACGTGCAAAATTGGTTAATAAACAAAAAGGTTAAGTAACACAGGGTATCCGTTGTAAATTTAGTTCATACTTTTCCGTTGATATCTCTTGTACTATCTCATGTACTACAGCGAATTTTGGATGAATAGTTCGAGGATCGATATCGGAAACCGAAATTGGGCGTGATCCATCCACCTCTCATATAAGATGCAACATCATCGAAATTGTGTACAAATAATTCAATGTAAACCAATGTAAACTCGGAAAAACAATAAACGTAGTCCGCCCACCTCCCATATAAGGTGAAATTTTAAAAATTGCTTAATAAACAATCATGTTACGGGTCAAATACTAGAAACACGGTGTGTCAGTTGTAACTTCTTCATTTTACACTTTTCGGCTGATATCATTTAAATAGATGCATGTACGAGAACAAAATTTTGTTCAGATAGTTCGGTATAAAGTCGGAAATAAAAAATAAGGTGAAATATCAGCAAAATTTTGTACAAATAGTTCAAGAACCAATGTAAACTCAGAAACCAAAAATGCGCATGGTCCGCCAAATTTAATTTCCACTTCCCGTGTGAGATTAAATTTTAAAAAGTTGCACATGGTGGGTATTTAGATTCTGCCAAGGCGAATATAATATTCTCATTTGTATATAATTACATGAGGTAGAAGTCATGTAAAATTAGCACGAATTGAAAATATACCACTAAAAAAGTACTTTATTATTTAAAATTATTTTTAGCATTTTTAAGTAGCATTTTCTAGCTTTATTTTAACACGATGTAGCTGAAAAAAAATGTTTGCAATTTTCTGGTAACAAATACAAATTTCTATAGATACCTTACTTTACTTCCTAAACATATAACAGGGTTTACACCTATTTCTCATTGCGTTCTTAACCGAACTTTTACAAGGTTTTTTTTTTCTTTTGCTACCCTCGTTCAAATATCTTTTTAAAATAATTTGTACGGCTGTGTCAGCATGTGTAAATGTAAAAAACTTATAACAAAACGTGTTTTTGGATGGTTTACATGTATGCATACATACTCTGTATTCTGTAAGTAGTACATGTACTCATACTTCATTCATATATTCATACATGTTTGTGTATACGTAAATACTTGTATATATTCATATTTGTAGATTTTGAGCTACTTAAATAAATGCGAGTTTATATAGAATATATTATACTACATAGTATTTCAATGTACTTCAGTTATAGACAACAAGTTAAAATCAGCTTTAGTATATTATATACAATAATATAAAGGTACATATACATTTATATTTTATAAAATATTTACACATATTACCATATATATATATAAATAAACAAACATAAAAATTCTTAACCCATTTCATGTGAAATGTAATCATTTTATAAGAAAGAATTTCTTTTTAAGTAAAGATTATTAGATTATTGTTAAGTACGTAAACACATTTTGCAGTATTAATGTTAATATTTAAAATCTAAAATACGGAAACCATATATATATATATATATATATATATATATATATACTTTTTTTTTTTTTTGATTTAGGCCACACTTGGAATGATTTAATATTTAAATAATAAATAGACTTTAAACATGTAGACGAACAGGAAAAAAAACATAGATGTGTTATCGTGGTACGAAAAGTGGCAAAACCCTCTTAGAAGTAAAAAGGAACTGATTGCAAGCGTTTGTACTTGCAGAATACGCAACATATTGTAAATTAATGACGAAGATAAATTTTACAAAATTTTTTAACAACACAGAGCTGCTGTGTAAAGATAATTGAAATGTAACTTTTTATAGTTCAAAAATGTGGTTTAGCAGATTATTTTATCATTTTTACAATTTTCGCTAAATCCAATTTTTTTGGACTTCATGGCTTTAAAGAATTTTATCTCCGTGAAAGGACGCTCTAAAATTTTCCTTAGATATTCATATTTTCTTAATATGCGGCATACTCATACATTATGGATCAATATATATATATATATATATATATATATATATATATATTTAGATGTTTTACGAAGTAAAAAAAGAAGAAGTGTGTAACTTTAAACACAAATATATAAGTTGTAAATGAATTTTAATGATTTAAATTACATATATGAAGATGAGTATGCCCTCTTTGAACGCAGTTAATTAAAAATAATATTATCACTTAAAAATGCATTCATAATGCAAATGCAATTTTTAGATGCATTTTTGAAAATTTTTGTGCACCACTGATATTATAAGAATTATAATATTTACTAAAAACTACACTATAAATTTTTCTAGGATAAAATGGTATTTAAAAAAAAAACATTTTAAAAATTTTCAGATTTCTTGATGCAAAAATATATATATATATATATATATATATAAAATATATATATATATATATATATATATATATATATAAATATATATATATATATATATATATATATATATATATATATATAAATATATATATATATATATAAATATATATATATATATATATATATATATATATATATATATATAAAATATTACACATTAGAGAAAATAATTATGAGAAAGGGTAAATTTTTCCATAAGTTATATGCGTGCCAAATATGAAGAAAATCTGATGACCGTTTCTAAAAAATAGACATGTTTTTATAAATCTCTCGTGGCATAAAAGATATATACATTTATGTTGTACATTATATTCTACTTCTAACAAAATATAAAATTGGGAAAAAAGAAGAAAAAATATATGTCTTTTAATAAATTATTCGTCAAAATGACTGAAGAATTAAAAAACAGACAATAAGAAAACGCTAAGTTTGTGCCCCTTTTATAACCTATACCACCATAGGTAGTTGGGGTATTATTATATGATGTTTGTAATAGAAAAATTTATCCAACACCTACCTTAAAAACTGATATATTATTCTTATTCTTAAGGTGTTTTTGAGTGTTTAAACTCTATTCCAGGGGGACATGTAAATTTTGTGCACAAATTACGCGTCGCAATTTTAAAGACAATTCAATGAAATTTGTTACGTGGGACTTTTATGATACAAGGACGAAACCTATTGAAATTGGTTGTGATAACTTTTTCTATGCGTTACAAACATAAGCACAAACCCATAAGCAAATATTCATTATGACGTATCTAAGAAATTATTATAGTGGGAGCCCTCAAACTTCGTAGAAACCGGTTTCTTATCACATCTCATTGTTTAGGTTTCAACGAAACCAAAATATATAAGACACCATGAATTCTGATGAAGTGTGCGGCGGCACAGAAAGTATGCATTCCGTTCTGCTGGTGTCTAATTATAGTCCACAAACTCTGCTTTGGTACTGCCAAACAGAGATAATAAACTTCTTTATGGTCCTTCGATCCGAATGTCGGCTTACGATACTACTGTAGCCACATCTTTAACAGCTTTTATGACGCTAGGTTCAATCTCTCTTTTCTTTGCCCCAAATACCTGGTACTGCTAATTGAGTCTCTCAAGGCGGGTGCCATGTTTATGTTTCAAAAAACCAAAATGGATAAAACACCACGAATGCTGATGAAATGTTCTGCTTCGGTACTGACAAACAGAGACAGCAAGGCAATTTACGATTAAAAATTGTTTACGCATTGACGAAATGAAAATAGAATGGATGGGTTCAGGGGGAGAGGTAAATGTTAGTTATCGCATCAGAAGACGTAGGGAAGCGTACTGGGAAATGCTAGTATTTATATAAAATATTGTTGTGCCGAATTTCATTCAAATGCTGCTACATTTATCGCATTTATGATCGTTAAAGCCCTATTCGTGGAAGACACTAGTATGGGAGTAGATGAAATAATAGACCGATCAGAACTAATTTCAATAGGCTTCGCCTTTGTGCCAAAGTAATTACTTTTGCACATAAAGTAATCCTGTGTTGAACGGTTTACTTATAGGTGGGGTTACTGTGTTATTAGTGATTATGGAATGCTTATTAAATCTCAATTTGCATCGCTAACTCAATAATCTCTGTGGGAAGTTCAGGAACCAGAAATATAATTGGTTATTGCAAAAATAAATAGAAGTCATTTTTAAGGAGGTACTTTTTCATTACTTCCAAAGTTTCAGTAAGTGTATTTTTCTAGCGCTTAAGAAGTTATGCAAAAAAAGCGATTCAGATAAATTTTTCTGGTGTAAAATGTTGAGACTTTACAAGTACTTGTCACTTAATAATAACGGTTTTAATCAAACGAAAAATATTGCTATGCATATTTTTTTTTTAATAAACAATTTTGTTTATATAAAAATTAAAAGTAATTTCCTTGAGTTGATAAAAAGTATATAAAAAAAATCAATTTTACATGATATCGTGAACATGACTTGCTATTCAGTGAATAGGTTTTAAAATAGATAATATCTACCAATGGCAAGCCTACTTTAAATTGAATGAAAATTATCTGAATTTTAACTACTACTGGATCACAAGCTCAGGGTCCTCTTGACTTATTTGGGTGTTCTTTTTTTGCTGGGCTACGGCTACATACCACAGTTTTAAATAGTTTAATAGATAGTTTATAAAAATTTTACAAAATATATCAAAAATTTATGCAATATTTATATTGAATGCCTTTGAGAAATTTTGTTCTAGAAAACTACACAAAATTATGTCGGTCTAAAAAACATCTGATGAAACCTATAATATAAAACAGTTTACAGTGTGGTGGTTTAATATAATGATATTCCAAAGTTTTGTTTTAAAGATATAATATTCTTAATAAAATTATGAATACAATAATTTTGCTCGCTTTTTTGAAAGTTTTTCTTTGCATTTTCCATGCTTCGGAAAACCTTTCAACTTTGACGGTCTAAATAATTTTCTTTCAAAACTTATTTTGGAATATTGTTGCATATAATTTTTTATAACAGAATTGCATTAAAAATTTTTAAAAACTGTAAAAATATTTTTGTTTTTTTTAATTTTTGGCCGTCCTTAGTGCAGCGTAGAAGGATGAGGGGATATGTCCCTAAATTGGGAATTTAATTTGAGAATACATTTTCACAAAATATGAATATTTTTTAGATATATTTATCAAATTTAAGAAACATTTTAATTAAATTTACTGTTCGTACGGGTTATTTGCAAAGTGGTATGTATGAGTCGATTTATTTTTAAAATGATATATAAGAGGTTTTAGATTTTAATGTATTTTAAAAAATGTGTGATTCTGTTTAATAATCTATTCATGTAAACATTTAGATAAATTTACATTAAAAAAAAAACTGCAATAAAAATATCATCAACTGACAAGTTATCTCAGCAATACCTCAGGTGATTTTGAAATATATTTTTAACACAACATATCTCCTTGAATTCTATTTAATAACAGCCATAACTCATTTGTAGGTAAATGGACTCATAGTACCTACATACTTAAAAAAAAGATACAAGTTTTTGTAGACAGAATAAATAAATTTTTTTAATTAAGAAAAGTTTCGATTAATCTCCTACTCATTGAAAGTTTTAGATCAATTCTCTATTTATAGAAAATCATATATAGAAAATTTTGTACTAACAGGAAATTTACAACATATTTCCTTTATATGTATATGAAATATTGAAAAAATTTTCTTTTATATGAAATTTTCAATAATTTTTTATATAAAGTAAATCAGTTTTTCATTTTAGATTATTAATCGATCTGAGTTTAAATACGCAATAGCCATAGCTTTTAATGCGGCATTGTGGGAATTAATGGATATCGAATTTAATTAAGAAATTTTAAAAATAATTAGTTCATTAAATTTGAGGTCCAGCTTAACAGAATACATATTTCCTTTTTATCTCTTACCTAATTTTAAAATGTTTAAGAACTTAAATAGTTTAGAATTTGTACCTTTAAACCCTAAAGTGTTAAAGCTAAAATTGTAGTTTTTGTATACTTTTAGTTTTGTCTACAAGAAATATGTATATGGTAAAAGTTTTCGTTTCATTGGGGTAAAGTAACAAATGCAAATGCAGATTTAAAGGGTGGAATGTAGATATTTACAGTATTGAATTTTTATGTGAATGACTTTAGATTTTATATATATTTAAGAAATTCCCTAAAACTAAAGAAAATATATTTGTGTACATAGAATATATGTATATAACAGTCAATAAAGTGTTTAAATAAAATGTAACTTTTAATCAGCTATCAACTAATTAAGTAATAATTAGCTTTATATTTTTTCTTTTTGTAATATTTTGAACAGAAATACGAGTCTGGCTAGATTCAAAGTATAATTTGAGTTTAATTTTACAGTAAGGAATAAGATTTACTCTCTTGGAAAACAAATACATGTACAAATATGACTTAATGTTATCGTAACAAATATTTTATTCTTAAATTCTTAAACTGATGAACAATTGAGGAATTTTTCGTTTTATTCTATTTATAAATTCCTGAAAACATACATCTATCATTCGTTTAATTCTGCAATATCCTTCTCTGAATTCTCGCACTTGTTCGATAAATATTCAATTGTATGTCTAAAGAGTTTTTTTGCAGAACATAACTTTTTAAAAGAAAGTTCACATGAATTTGATATGCTTACTTGTATGTAGTTTGAACTCATAATTGTCTTGACAAGAATGAAAATCTCTCTGGCAGTAGTAGCTATTTAAATATGCATACTTAAGTAACTACAATTTATAAAATATTTGACGTTTATGTACCTTTCTAAGTCCAGAAGACAAAAGTTAGCCACTTTATGGAAATTTAGTTAACTTATTTTTGCAACAAATACATAAACAAGCTGCTTAACAATAACCCAATAGTAGATAACATCCCTAGTTTATGCTCAATTACTCCAGAACTATAAGAACATATAATTTTATATAACGACAATTTCATGAAAGAACGCCCCAACCTGAACCTGAGGGCTTTCAATTTCCATAAAAGTTTGTATGCAAAAATTCCATTAAACCAGTAATAGATTTCCATATTCATATTTAAAAAATCCAATTGCATTAAAGCGTATTTTTATTATTATATTCTTTTTTTTAATTATAATTCAAATGCTGCTTACATCATTAAATACCACAAAGTCTTCCCAGAAATATTGTTATTTAAAGTTATATACTTTTGAATTTTTTTTTTTTTTTTTTTGGTTTTTTAGAAAGTGAAAAGGAGAATTAAAATCGAAAGTTTTCGCAATTTCGCGAAACTGAAGCTGAGATAAATTTAGGTGTCCGTAGGCTTTTTGCGTGCAAAATTTTATGAAATTCTAAAGACGCTTGGACATTTTTTTGGCGTCCTTTCATGGAATTGTCGATAAATTTCTTGTGGCATAGTAGAAAAAAAGTATTTTATTTTATTAAATATTTTTTTAGGCAATATTTATTTTAACTATCAAGCTGCTTATTATCCGCTATCACATAGTGCACAAAACTAATTTAATTAAACAAAAAGTCAATATTGAAAAATTATTTTTTTCCAAAGCAAAAGAAAAAAAATAACATGTCTGGAAAGCTAAGACTTTTCTCTCTATAAGTCCATAATTACTCTTTTAGTTTATAGTCTACTGACCGTGTGTGACTTATCAGTTATTTTTTTTTTTTTTTTTTTTTTTTTTTTGTTATATTTTGCTTGTATTTTTATGCAATTTTTCTACAAATTTTTATATTCTATATTAAACTTACGACTGTTTTAAATAAGATGTTGTTATTGTAAGTCGCGATTACTTACAAAGTTTTAGCAGTTAGCGAAATCATATCGTACTTTTTTTTATAAATTTCAAAAAAGCTATTCCTTTTTGAAAGGGAAAAATTATATTTTTGACGACGGATCTAAGCGCATTTATACGTTTTGCCTCACGAAAGGATACGCTTTTTTTTCTAATAATCTATTTATAATGTGAAATTTTTTTACTATATTTCTTTGAATTTTTCAATTTAGTATGCATAATATTAGTATGATAATATTATTTATATAGCTTTTGTGCATGTTAGAGCTATTACATGAAGGTTAAATACCGATCACCATTAAATTTGTCAATAGGCTTTTGACTTTTTTAAAGTTAAAAAAAGTTTCAGAAGTGAGCTTATATGGGAGCTATACTAGATTATAATTTAATTTTTATTAAATTTAGTATAATTATATATGCTTATAAACAAATTAGGTTTGCTTTATTTTATTGCAGTGATGATCAATTTGAACTATTTAATTGCTAAAATCATTCTAACAAAATTTCAGTCCACTTCGCTCTCATACCAAAGTAAATATACGTGCCAAATTTTATTACGATATCTTAAAACTTAGATGGAAGGACTAACATCGTTATCTCGACTCATTAAGTTATAGAAATTCCCATTCATACAATATAAAATATTTTGCTTTTCAAATTTGCAAAAAAAAAAATTACATGAATGTGTAAACACAACA
This sequence comes from Protocalliphora azurea, assembly GCA_932274085.1. Classification (NCBI taxonomy): domain Eukaryota; kingdom Metazoa; phylum Arthropoda; class Insecta; order Diptera; family Calliphoridae; genus Protocalliphora; species Protocalliphora azurea. The sequence goes on from OW026520.1 coordinate 130,249,929, forward strand.
AGTGTGGATTCCTTTATATAACCCGCATTGTTAAATTAAACAAAATCTTAGACAGCAATGAAAATAAAGAGCAATTTTATATTTTCTTTTAATTTCCTTTTTTACTTCAAAGTTTTTTTAATTTTGTTTACGAAATTCGTATATACTTTTTGAAAAATATGGTAATATTTTTTGTGAGAAAATAAAAGTAACAAAAAATCCGGAGAGATTTTAAAATAAAATTTATTTTTTAACCAAACTGCATTGTGCATTTTTCATATAAATTTGTATGAAAATTTCTGGATCTGGTTTGTTGTGTTTATTCATTTAAGCCGAAACTTGTTTTTCCTAACTTCATATCTAAAAGACTTCCTCTTTTCAATGACACCAAAAAATAATAAAAAAAACTTGCTAGATTAATTAGTGCCAAGTTTTGTTTAGGACGATCCTAATGTGCAGTGTTTTTAATAATTCTGTAACTTCTGATCCATTGAAGATATCTAAATAGACCTTGATATGGCTAGAGCCGAGATGTTTTTAATTTGATCTGAAGCACAGTACCCTAGCGGGTCAGGGAGATCCTCAAAAATTAGTATGTCGGTTATGTCATTTTTTAAATCGGCAAAATTTCATTTATGAAATTTTTTTGTAAAATAATTTTAAGCATAGATAGTCCTTGTAAATCTTTACAAAAAATATATTTACATGTGCAGGTTACCTCTTTTTGTTTAAAAGTATTTAGGTCGAAATAAATTTTTTTCCTCATTTTTGGCCTTAATTTGGACCCCAATTTTTTAAAAAATATTCGCTAGATTCCCTACAATATTCTAAATAATATTGCTACAAGAATCATATAATTATAAGGATCCGATAAAAAGTTATATTAGTCAGAAAATTAAACTTTATAAAAAATCCATATTTTTGTTTTTTTTTCCAAAAAGGTGGTAATATTCTTTTACTTAAAAAATCTGTTTTATTTTTCTGTCTGACATAATTTTTTAATACTTTCAATAGAAATTAAAAAAAAAATCCATGTAAAGTAAACCCGAAGGCCCTTGGGGTAACAAGCCTTATCAAAAATTTTTCAATTTTACTATATTATTTTTTAAATTTATTTTTAAAGTACTCAAATCACAAAGCTGGGATAAAAAAAGACATTAATAAAATACCTCCATATATTGGGAAAACACAACGGACGAAATTTATGATGACATTGTAACGAATTCAATGAAAGAAGTAAATTTTTAAAAACAAGTTTATCTACATTATATCAAAATTTCAAAGGCATACCTTTGCTCTTCTAAATTTTATTTCAATTTATAAAATAACATTGCTTTTCACATATGCTTCAAATTTTAATTTTACGGATTTCGTGTTATATTCTGAAAAAAATTTAATATACTTTTCTAATTATGATTCTCCATGTATGCTGCTCGTGATGTGTTTACATTTTTTATAAAATACATAGAAAAAGTGCTAAAAATTACAGAAGAAGAAAAAGTTTTTGTTAGTTTTCTAGCAAAACTATAAATATTTTATGAAAGTGTTTGGTATCTCAGAAGACGCTAGAATATGGAAAATTATAGTAAATAAAAGGAAATTAAATTCGGTCAAATTTCTTTAGACCGTGACCGAAAAAATGAAATTTTAAGATTTGAAGTATTTTTTGTGAAAAGAACCTCAAAATGTGGATTTTTTTAAAGTTTCAAATTCAGAAGTAGTACTTTTGCAACAATATTAATTAAAATTTTACAGGGAATCTAGTGCATATTTAAAAAAAATTAGGACCCAAATTAAACCCGCCAGGTTTAAAAAAATATAAAAAACGAGGGCAAAAATGAGGGAATCATTAATTTCGACCTGAAAATTTCTTAAACTAAAAGATATAAACCGTACGTGTAAGCATGCTCTTTGTTTAGATTTGCAAGGACTGTCTTTGCTTAAAATTTCTTTGCAAAAAAGCCATAAAAGAAAATTTTCACGAATTAAAAAAATGACATACGCGAGATTACAAACTTTGGAGGATTATATACTACTCCTCTGCCCGCTAGGGTACTGTAGTCCTTCAAATCAACTCAAAGCACCTCAGATTTCGCTACAGAAAAATGTAAAAAAACATTTTGTAACCACTGTGTCTCATCGTTATTGATCAAAAGCATTTTTTTTTTTTTTTTTTTTTTGTAGAATAACCAGCATTAGATTAATAGAAATTACATACAAATGTTAAAGTGATAAACGAAATTTAGTTTGGCACATTTTTATAAAATTTATTAAAATATCTTCAGTGTTAAGTAAACTACTATGCTCAAATTTTAAATTGCTTCAGTAACTCTACAAATGCTTTATATTGTCTGTCTTTATTACCAGTTTTAATTTATGTATGTGTACCTGGTTGAATGTATTGCTTTTTTTTTTTGCTATTGAAAGTAGTTTTCTATAAAACTTTTTTAATACAGAAATGTTTATAAAAAATATTTTTTATATTTTTCATTATCAACACCTGTATTAATGTTGATGTATTTGCTGGTTTGTTTGTTTATTTTTTGCTCACTCACGTTTCAAAAAAGAAAGTTAACAAAAAAGTTTTTATTTATTTTTTCTTAGTTTTAGAAAAATAAAAATAATTCCAAGCAAAAATGAATAGTTTTCATTAAACTTTATTGCATATCTGAATAGAAAATTAAAATATGTCTGAGATGTTTTCTTTTTAGCCTGTAGGTGCTCAATGTATAAATGAAACATTAAAATTTCAGTTCTTATAAGAGTTTTTATGAGGGTTTTGTTTTTTAATAAAATGTATAGTAGGGCTAAAAAAAACTAAAGGAGGTTCACATTTATTAAGGGTAAATATATTAAGCATTACCTGTAAAGAAATTTGAATACTCTACAACATCTAAGACTAAAATCAAGTCCAAATTAAATATTTTAAAAAAGAATTCTCATAACAAATTAAAAAATGCAAAAACACATAATTTGAGCTCTTCTTTTTTTCATTACGATTACTTTACTCTACAACATTAACCACCGCGTCGCATGAACGTAACTTACCAAAACCTGATATATGTCTTTAGATTCAAAACTCTAAGAAAAAGTAAATCAAATTTAATGTTCCTTATTTTTTTAAGTAAGATTCAAATGTGAACATATGTATATATCAATGGACTATGAATTACATACTAAGTAAGTTAGACGTTCATTAAGGCCTCGTTACTCTACCGTAAATGTAACAAGTAAGAATGTTATTATCTTTCTGTGCCTCCCTAATTTGAAATTACAACTTATATGGCAAGTGGTCGTTAAAGTGGTCGGATCAAGCAAATTTTTAGTTTCACAGTTTACATAAATCCTCGAACTATCTGTTCAAAATTTCATTATTGCACATGCTTTTGTTTATGTTTATGTTTATGTTATTAGCGGTAAAGTATGAACTGGAGTTACAACAGACACCTCAAGTTTTTAGTACCGATATAGCTAGATCGACTCAGAATATATGTACTTTATGGGATCATAAAAGATTTTCTTCGACATGTTACACACGAAATAACACACCCAATATATCCCCCATCTTTCTTGATAGTGGGTATAAGAATGCAAATGGAACGTACGTTGATGATTTCTTTAAAAAAAGTAAATGAAGTACTGTTGTTTGGTATATATAAACATCATTGATGTCAATTAGACATATTTCCAGTAAATTTTGCATTTTAAAATTCGCTAGGTTTTTTGATTTTAAATCAATCGATTTGCATGCAAAACAACAATTTATAAAAAATACAGTTGAACATGGTTATAATAAACTATGGCTATACTAAACAATTTTATTTGGTCCCATTGATTTTACTAAAATTTTCCATACAAATAACTGTGTTTATAACGAACACTATTATGGCGAATTTTTTTTATAACGAACGTATTTTTATGGTCCCAAGAAAAATATTTCATAAAAAAAGCTACGTTTATAACGAACTCGCATAAATAAAATTGCAAAAAAAAAAAAAAATGTTTCAAAAATATTAAAACTAAAAGAAATAAATTTTATTAATTTCCATTTAAATTCAAATTATAGGGGAAAAAAATAAAAGAGGAATTTATATTTATAGTTGTTGACATTTTTAACATAACACATACGCGTTTGTTAAAAATAACAAAAAAATAAAATTGAAATTATAAAAGGATTAAAAATTAAATGTTAGAAAATTGTTATTCCTCAAAGAATAAAGATATCAAAACATCTCAATTTCAAAACCTTGGTAATAAACGAAAAAATTGAATTAGTATAAAAAATATAATTAATCTCAATTTTCCACTTGTCATATTACTGGTGAATGCAAAAAAAAAAAAAAGAAATAAATAATAATACTTATTTAAAAATCATAATTGCAGCCCATTTTACAATTTAATTACAAATAATAAAATAGGTATACTTTGTTAACACACAACTTTTTTACACATTTTAGGTTTAGCAGCATATTTTGTAACATTTTCATAGAAAATCTTATAATGGGATGATATTTAATTCGCATAATTTTGCATATTTTATACTTAAGAGCATAATTTTGCATATACTACACCAAAGAACATAATTTTAAATATTTTTCACCCAAACGAAATTTTTACGTAATTTGCCATTAGTAAAATTTTCATCTTATTTCAAATTTTGTAATTTCATAATGCAATGTATTAGCTTTGAATATATATAAGTGCAAAAGCAAAATATTGCAAAGAAATATCAAGTTGTTTTTAATGTCAAGATGTAAGTAGATAATTTAAAATTAAGGTAGAAAAAATAATATTTTGAGAGCATATTTTTCAAATTTTATGGAAATATTTTCTGATTTATATATAACACATTTTCTGTGCATTAAACACTTTTTTTTACTTTTGGTTGCCCTGGTTATGACTCTTATCATAATAGTCAGAGTATAATAGTTTTTTCATTATTATTATCTTTTCTTTTTGCTATTTTCTGATTTTTTTTTTCGAGCATAAGCAGAAGCTATTTTTTATTTTTGTTTTTTCGAGCAGAAATAAAAGTTATTTTATGATTTTTATTTTTTCTGGAAAATATAAATGATATTTTGTTATTTTTATTCATTTCTTCTCGAAAGTATAAAGAAAGTACAAAAGAACTTTAATTTTTGTTTAAAAAAAAATAAAATATAAAATAAAATGAGATATAATGAAATAAATAAATAAATATAAATCCAAAATTTAAAAAAAAAATTATAAAATAGCATTTTATTTAAATCAGTTGTACGGCATTTGAGTATTACTGTTTTTTTTTATTAAAAGTTCCAAAATAACTATTATTTACAGTTCCTGATTTTAATATATTTAGAATATTATATTTTTTCACAATTTGAACACTAGTCAAACAAAATTTTTGTCAAGACAAACGTCAAAGTCAGTGCAAATGTAAACGAGATAACCTCAGTTAAACAGCTGATTATTATTTTTGGTTGATACTTGATACAGCTGTCAAACTGCATATATTAAAAACATTAACGAATTTGTCTTATTGTTGCTGTTGCCATAAATTGGCATTAATTTTGACATGATAAAAGTTTTTTTTCAATTTAGACTACGTAATAAAAAAATGCTTTTAATAGGCTCTATGACAAATAATTTATTCTTGCTTCGAAAACGCGTTTTAAATTTATCATTTCTCATCCTGTAGTCGCCAATATATGGAAATTTCTGAATTTGGACCATTTTCTTTTAAAAGTTTAAATTTAAATTGATTTTTGAAAACTTTCTAAATACTTAATTAACAGTTTATTCTAAAATTCGTTTACCAGACAATAATCAAATATTTAATTTATGGATCTAAATTGAAAAATTTATTACTCAGATGTTTTTCAGTAATGTTTTGCTTAAACTGTCAGTAAAACTAAAATGAATATCGAATTTACAATTCGTTAAGAATTTAAAGTTTACCAGCTTATTTTACAAATGTCTCAAGCCTATAAAAGAAAATTCTTGTTCATCTTCAAATTATTAAAAAAATAAAAGTATTTTTTTATATAAAAGTATTAAGTTAAACACATGTCTATTATCTAAACTTTTAATGTAAATAAATACAAGTTTTTAAATATTTCAAGTCACCAACTAGCACAATTTAATACACCCTCTCATACAATATTTTACACTAATAGTGATTTCATCAAAAGAACTACAACTGATAACAACATACTTATTTACTAAAAAAGAAAGAAGTATAAATTGTATAAAAAGAAATAAAAAAATGAAGCAAAAAAGATTTTATAGCGATATCTTGAGCATACTTGTTATACATTTGTCAAAGCCAAGATGTGTCTGCACGTAAAAAATAAGTTTTAAAATTAAATTTAATATTTTTTTCTTTTACCTAACACCTTCACCGACACACTTTTGTATACACTTTCAATTTTTCTTTTAGTTACTAAGATCTCTTAACTAATTCAATATGTTTTTTTTTTAAATTGGGATAAAAAATTTGTTTTCGCATGGGGTGTTTTTCAGCGATTGAAAAACTAAGCTCCAAGTAGTCGTAGCAACAAAATATAACTAAAGTTAAAAAAAATATTTAAAACTTGTGGTCGTTCACTTGCTTAAACCACTGTTATTTTAACTTTTTTGTAACAGTATTTTTATTTGTAGTAAAAAATTAGAATTTTAAAAGTAGTGTAGTTTTAATTATTTCATTACTGCTGCTACTTTTACATATAAGTAATACTATTTTTACCTATATTCATAAAAGAAAACTATTATCTTTTTTGCTTAGTTGTAGAGGTAGTAAATATAGTAGCAATAGAAAGCAGAGTGAGAAGCAGAGGTAGCAGTCGAGGCTACAGTAAAGGTAGCAGTTGAAATAGTTTAGCAAAGAATTAAAGAGCTTAAAAATATCAATGAAAATAATAAAACTAAAGGTAATGATAAATATAGATTTTCATCCATTTACTATTTTCTACATGTTAACATTATTGTATTTTATATATGCAGTTTGACAGGTGTAATAACCAAAAATGGTAATCAGCTATTTAACTGAAGTTACCTTTTGTAAATTCACACTGATTTTTACGCTTGTCTTAATAAAAATTTTTATACTATAGACACTACGTGAAGGATTTATTTACTTGGTTATTAAATATGTTGCCAGATTTTTACGTGCTTCAATATATCATTACATGTTGTAAAAAAAGTATTTTTTTTTTTCAATATTCTAATTTCTCTAACAGCATTATTTTTAAATGAACAGAACCTTTTGTTCTTTCAAAATTTAGGTATAAAGTTTTATGTATTCAAAATTCTAAATTAAAATGTTTAAAGATTATAAAACAATCAACAATACGACAATGATGTTCACTTAAAAAAGTAAAGTTAAATATATTGGTAATACTGTAATACCAGTGTTTTTAAATTTTAAAAAGTAAAAATTTTGTTGTTTTTTTTTTATTTATTGTCAATAAAAAACTATAGAGTACATATCGGAAATAAAATAAATTCTGCTTCACATAGAATTCAAAAAGTGATGGTTTCTTTATAAAAATATTATTTTCACTTTGGTAAAAGTAAATAAAATACATTGAAATTTATCAAATTTAATTTTTTTAGTTTATTGATTTTTTAGAAGTAATTATTAATAACTTCCAAAAAAAGAAGAGTAAAATATATACTTAATTTTACTTTCGAAGTGGTGAAAATACCCATATTTAAGAGGAATTAGGTTGTATTTTTGCTGTGTTATCTTTTTTAGAATTTTATTTATTTTATACACATTTCATAAATATCTAAAGGTACAACTTGAGTATTTTAAACCTTAAATATGTCTAAAGTAGTAAAAAGAATTAGTTTAAATTTTAGTTAAAATTAAATAAAGGATTTTTTTATATTTTAATTTATAAAATTTCTTGTCCTATTTAGAAAAAGTTTAAAAATAGTAAGAGAAAAATACTAAAAAACCCATATAACTCTATTTGATAACACTAATTATCTTTATGAGAAATCAGTCAAAAGATTTATTTCTTAATTTAAAACACAAATTTTATTAATATATATTTATATGACTAGTAAAGAATTTAACGTAACGTATTTAAATGCAATACAAACTAAATAATTAGTCATTCATAATTTACAAGAAAGTTTGAAAAATTAAAAAATCTAATTAATATGTAACATAATGAAATAATAATAAGATACCATTATTTTCAATCAGTCAGAGTGTAAACATGTCATGTTTGATTTAAAAAATTCGCATTTTTTTAAACACAATTTTTATAAAAATGTTTTCTAAAATGTAAAAGAGTCATTAAAAATATTATTTTTTTAGTAATTTCCAAAATACACATGCACGCACATAAACAAACTTTCGTATATGTGTTTTTTTTACAGTTCATCTTATAGATAAATCTCATCAGAACAGTCTCATAATACTTCTTATAATACTAATATTTTTCAGAGAGCGACTTTGACACTCTCTAGCAGAAAAATCTTACATATTTTGTACCGTGTAGTTGGACTGTTAAAGCAAAATTAAAAATAATGTAAGGAAAATTAAAAGTAATGTTCCTTTATAGTTATGAAAATGTAATTAAAAAGGGAGTGGTAGCCAAATATTTTTTATTTTTTTAGCTACTGGTGCATTTGAACTATATGTTTTATAGCTTCTGCTTCATTTGAAGTTTTATTTTATGGCAAGCAGCAGTAGTTACAAAAATTGATAAATGCTTTCGCTACCACTACTGAAAATTTACAGTAGCTGTAGTTCTAAGCAATCTAAAAAACTTGGTAACAATTGGAGTTTTTCAAACGCTGGTGTTTTTTATATTTTCCCCTCTTTGTACGTTTTATTTCTGAAGTCATCAACAGTTGAAGAAGTTCTAAAGGAAGGTAACAAATGAATTTATAGGAATTTAAATTAAAGACTATATTTTTATATAAATTTATATTTAAATAAATTAAAAGTATGCTTAATTCTAACTACTAATTCTAACTCTAATTACTAGGATTATCTACTGTTTAAAACTTTTAAATTATTCGATGTTTTTAAATTTGCTACGTGTATATAATATTTAAATTCCCCAATATTTTTTGTTACATTCCTTATTTAATTTTTGTTTAACAAAATGTTAAAATGCGCTTATAGAATTTATGATGAGTTTCTTTTTTTTTTTTTTGCCTTACTCTCCTTCTTCCTTTCGTCCTTTTTTTTCTCCATTTTCTTTCCTAGCCTCCTGTGTATAAGTGGATACAAAAGTACAACATTCCTTTGAGAAAAATATGAGAAAAGGTGACTACATGTTAAGAGAAACTTTTTTTAACAGAGTAAAAAACAAAAATATTTTCTATAAAACATTTCTTTTTTTCTTTACTTTTTACAGTAACGATTGCAATTTGACCGGATATAAATTGTTGCTGGCAGCTGTTGAATGTTTTGAAACAATATACATTGTTGAAACGTACAAAAAATATTTATTTTCATTAATATTTTCCTCTGATAAAGGTAAAGTGTGTGTACACAAAACACTTAAAGAATATAATTGAAATGTTAAAAGTAATATAGAATTACTTTTAGAGATGGATAGATTATGAATATTAAAAAAATAGTATTAATAAAAATGAAGTCTAATAGCAGTAGGTCGCATTTTATATTCTAAGGATATTTAAGTTAATATAGGTATTATTACAAAGCTATTTTAATAAATTTAAAAATATTATAAAATTTGTAGCTTTATTTCAACCCAAAAATTTAACTTATAACAATTCAAAAATTGCTTGTAAATAAGTCAAAATTATAGTTCTAAATGACATTTAAAACACATAGAAGCTATTACAATGTTAAACACTACATTAAAAATAAAATTTATAAAAATTAATAACACGCTCTTACAGTGAAAAATCAATCGAGAAATGATATAAGCCTTCTTGAGGACATCATAAAGTTTTAAGAATTTGCAATGCACCTTAAAAATTTTGAGTCATTCCCAAAAAAAAAAAAACTGTTTTTCCTCTTTGTAAAGTAGAAAAAACTCCTTGGTGAATTTGGTTTGTTTTGGTTAAACATTAAAAGCAAATTTTTAAACAATTTCTAGGATAGAATAAAATTTTGCCACAGTTTTGCGAGTTTAACTACGACTTATTACAATTTTTTCTATAAAAGCCTACGCAACGACGCAATAATTTTAACGGCATTTTTATTGTCAATGTAGCCATAATAATTTTATCTGTAATAACGTACTAAAATTTTCCATACATTTTTAATTTTATCCTCAAAAAGTAAAAACAAAACAAAAAAAAAGGTAAAACATATATATATATATATATATATATATATTATATGAGGAATTTTTTAATAAAGAAAATGCTTAATACTTAACTTAAGTAATTTTTAAGGAAGCACTTTTTCATTACTTCCAAAGTTTCAATAAGTGTAGAGTTTCTTGTACTTAAGATGTTATATAAACTCTATCCAAAGATATTATTAAAAAGCAATTCAGATAAATTTTTCTGATACAAAAAATTGAGAATTTACAAGTACTTGTTACTTAATAATAACTATTTTAATCAAATGAAAAATGTCGTTATGCATATATTTTTTTAATAAAAAATATTTGGTTTATACAAATATTAAAAGTAATTTTCTTGAATTGATAACAAAGAGCATCAAAGAAATTAATTTTACATGACATCGCAAACACGACTTCTTACTCAGTGAATAGTTACCAAAAAAAAAAAAAAAAGAACATCTTCCAATGACAAGTCTATGTTAAATTCATTGGAAATGATCTGAATTTGCACTACTTCTTGATCACAAGTTCAGGATCTTATTTAATTCTTTAGATGTTGTTTTTTTGCTGGGGTCTTTTAGAAAAAAATCAGAAATATAAAAAAAATAGTTTTGGTGTAAAACGAGATGCTTTTTCCTAAATGCATTTTGCTTGGGCATATCCAAAGCCCAGCGAAAAAACTATCAACTCAATTGCAAGATTTTGTCAAGATTTATCCTAAAATCAAAGGCGTCCTTAAAAGTTACGAAGTTTGTAGAATTTATGGACAAAAATGCATTTTCGTAAACTCAAAAATGATGACGTTATGAAATCTTCTTTAGAACAATTTATTGGGTGATCTAAAAACTTCCTGGTTATTTTTCTATAGTTTAATCTCAAGATAAATTAAAAACTGAAAAATCTATTTGTTGAACTTAAAAAGGATACTGAGCATTCATCAAATAACAACCTACAAATATCATAGAGCAAATAGTTTAACAGAAGGTTTTTGGTTGGCAAGTAAGCTTTCTAAATAAAACTTAGGATATCAAAAAACCAAGAGCAAATGCCTGAAGAAATAAAAACAGCCTGTCGTAATCAAGTCAAAATATAAAAAATAAAAAGAATAATCGCATTTAAGTTCTTAAAAAATATTTGAAAAAAATTTTAGTAAAAATTAAAGGTTTGTACAATTTAAACCCCTGAAACCATTAAAAATGTTAAGATAAATTTTCTGTATTAGCCCTAGAATACTAATGTACCTAAATTTTTTGTATATTTTTTTTCTAATCATTATTACTCTCGCGAATAAAAACCTAACTGTATGAAGTTCTTTCGTCAAGCGTTTTTAAACATATATAAAAAAAAATAATAATACATCTTTTAACGTTTACATGTTTCGAATGCAAATACAATAACAAAAGTTACTACGTAAAATTTACGTGTCGTTGGTATTAAGGGTAAAATTTTATACGCAAATTTTGCGTGTCGTTATAATTAACTGTATAAATTTTAATATAAATTTAAAATGACAGAGTAAAAGTTTAAATATTAGACGGATAATTTTAATTTATTGAATGTAGTAGTTTATTCTAACTTTTCAATAAAACGAATGTAATAATTGAAAGAAAATTATAAGCTGCAGGGATTACTGTAACACCAAGAATTTTCTACAAAAAAAAAAAAAAAAAAAAAAAGAGAGCAAATTGTGTTGAAAATATAGCCATTATATTGAACAACGTACAAGAACCTACTCGTTTCAAGTCTATGGTGAACTCCAGATCATGATTTATCATGACTTTAAATAAATAAAATCCTGATATATTTTTATGGGGTTTTATATATTTTATACTTATCTGCTCTTTCACTTTTAAGATTTTTATTGGCAAATAAATAATAAAAATGCACTTAGCTGATAAAACAATAGCAAATAGAGAAATGGCCAAGTATATGTTAAATTTATGCATCGTTAGTATTAACGTATAAAAAATATCGTTAGTATTCTAGGGTTAAGTAAAAAATTTTGAGATTAACAAATTATATATTTAAAAAAAAAAATTATCCAAAAATTATTTAAAAATAATAATTTTACAGTATAACTTATATAGTAATGATTATATTGTCATTCTTTTTGCGTGTGGTAATAGTTGGTTTATTAATGTATGTAATTATAACACAGATAAAAATAAAAATGGATTTCAGTTACAAAATTATTTATATTGATTAATTTTTTATTTAAATTTTGCTCCAATTATCAAAATTATAATATTAATTAACTGAAATTAATGATTTTGAATTAAATTTGATGTATTTTTTAATCATTTCAATAAGCACCTTTATTGAAAATGTGCTACACATCTTTTAAATTATTTATTGATTTGATTCTTAAATTAATTATATTTACATTTATCATTGTACAAACACGTTTCATTCAAATAATAAATATGTATGTAATGTAATAACTGAATTTAAATCAGTCGGGAAAATGTTTTATTAAAATAATTTTATTATATTACAATCTACAATTACGTATGTCATAACAGATCAATTAACAGTTTATCGTTTCGATGCTCGAATTATATACAAGTATATAAAAAAAGAAAGAGGTAGTGAGCGGTAGCCAATTATAAAAATTTCTGAATTGCGTTCTTTCTTAAATTTGGGTGATAACAATACACATTAAAAATCGGAGAAAAATTTAATTAGCCAAAAAAAATAGTTATAAAAACGTGATATACCTATACGTAAATTTAAAGTTTCATAAATTTTCTTTTTATTTAATCAATTTGATTAAATTTACAAAACCACAAAATTAACAATTTTACTTGTAATAAAATCGGTGATAAAAAGATTTCTTTTTATCTGAAATTAAGAAACCCCAGGACAAACTCTTTTCTTTTCTACCAGACTATTTGTTTACGAAGTTATATAAGAGGCAAGCGGAGAGGTCTTCTACCTCAATAGTCTATTGCCAGTTTTTATTCATTTAACGCTACACGTTACATATGGTTCCTTCAACAAAGCAGAATAAAGCACATGTTCCTTACCGCTTGAACCTATGTATTTTAAATCATTAAAATCTACAGCAGCTACAATATCAGGGTGTCCAAAATATATAGGCCAAAACAACCAGAAATCATTAACTTACAACTACATTCATCATTTTTCCAGTTATCAGATTGTGACCAGTAAAAGTGCTAAACTAAAAATTATATCTCAACTTATAATGATATAATACATTATTCTAACACTTATCTAAGAATACATAAAAATTTTAAAAATATTCTAAAACTTATTTAATTTAATTTACATACATATATATTTATTATTTGATATTTTTTTTTTTTAAATTTTTTTGCCCTTGATTTTACACATTACTTTTGTTTTCTTTATTAAGTTTTTTTTTGTTTTTGATTCTTAAGATAAATGTTCCTTATTTTTTATTATTAATTATTCTCTGATTATAATTAACCCTAGAATGTTAATGTGATTTTTTTTTATATTATCTTATCATATTATAAATCAAGAAAAATATTAGATATGTTTATAAAATTTAAAAGAATTTGGAATTAAATGTGGTTTAGAGTAATATTTTCATGTAAAACTTCAAGACCTTAAGGAAAGGGAAAATGTGTATTAGGGGTTTTCCATTGAATTTTCTTCTGGCCCTGAAGGAAAACTATAGGTGGGAGGATAGAGAAGCCTAGAACCTTAACATCGTTGGTTTCATAACGTCAAAGCATGGGAAAATACCTTTTTTTGTTTGTTATTTTTTAGGGCATATAAGACACACATGATTTTTTTTTTTTTTGTAGATTTGTAAGACAGTAGATCAAATAAGAGACAAGATCCCCACCCATACCCCGAACTAGCTAGCTCAGCAAGCATGTGTGCAACGTTTCATATTTTAACCAATGGGGGATTCAAAAGGGTAAAGCAATATAGTATGTAGAAATATATGAATTCAATACCAAAACTTAGACGATTGGTGTTTCTTTCGGTTTCGGTTTTTTTAACACCACTACCCCACTTAAAAGTCAGAAGGACATTGGACTACAAACAAATTTGTATTACAGTAATACAAAAATATACAAAGTTAATAATATAAGTAAAAAAGTAAAATACAATGTGAGTACATTGTACGCATATAATATAACATATATGATATAAAATTAATTATGCAAATTTATTTAGGAAACTCTCGTTAAAAACGTCATTTGATGTCGCAAATAGAATTCAAGTGTTTCTATCCAACGTTGGGGACAAGATATTAATAAATACTGCACATTACAAATTTTCCGCGCAAATAAATTTGGCTCGTGTGGACCACTCTTGTTACTGTTTTGTCGTATTATACAACGATGTCTTCCAACATACATCAATTTTACAGAAACATGCTCAATTTTACAGATGTTGAAGCATCTGCATTATAGTGTATTGAAACGACACTAACGGCAAACAAAAAATTATGAATTTTCGGGACATGGGCATTTGCTTCCCACACCAAGCAACAAAAACATTTTTTTTTTGTCCATTGTTCTGGAAATGTCTTATTCATAAATGAACAAATTTATGGCTGTTGATGACGACAAGTTAAATAATTAAAAATTTCAATACATTTTCACTTATTGATATTTGCCTCAACCTTGGGCATCAATGAAAAGAACATCTAGAATAACAAGGGAAAACATTTCAATAAAAATCTCTCAAAGCATTAAAAATATATACACAAAAAATAGTTCTATATCCGCTTTCACTTCTGAAGACGTAGGAAATAATCCCTATATTCTATTTTCGTGGAAAATTTTAAAATAGTAAAAAATTATTGGCATTTTGAAAAGACATATACACATAATCTTCCAACCACTTTTTTTATTTTTTCATTTGAATTTATAGTTATCAAATTTTGTGGAAAAAAATTAAAAACAATTATAAAATTTATTGTATCAATAATTATTATAATTAAAATTATATATGAAATGAAATAACAAATTAATTGAACATTTTTTTCGAATATTTTTTCTGAGGATGTAAATAATTGAAATTTGAAATTTTGAGATTTTTTTTTAAATTTTCAATTTTAAAACACGATAACTTTTGGGGTCATCGCGAAAGTGATTCATGCCAACGGATTTTAAATGCTGAAATATTGCTTTTTGTTTGTTAAAAACGCTGTCAATATGCGGCAAAAAAAAATCGAAAAAAAATTTTAGTCGATTTGTAAAAGTTTTGTATTTTTGATCATATTTCTAAAGAGTTAATTTTCATGAATCTTAATTGGCAAAAAGAGCACGTTTTAAAATTTCTATATAAATTATAAAACTTTCAAATAACTTTCATTTCACAAAGACATGTACTACAAGTTTTGCATTTTATAAAAAAAAAAAATTGAGTATAAAATTCTCCTTCTACAAAAAAAAAAAAAAAAACAAAAAAAAAATAAAACATCTACATATTAATCCTTAAGGATATCATGCAAAATACATGAAAGAATTTCCAATTTAAACACAGTATTTTTCTTTCTTAAGTAAACAGCATCAAAAGAAAGACAGTATTAGTAATATGTATACAAAGAAAATTATTATTGCAAAAAATATATAAAACACAATACTGCCGAAAAAACGACTTAAGATAGAACATAAAATAAAGTATGTATAAGACGAATAAAAATGTATATAAAACTTGCAAATATTAATATATAAAAAAAATTGTTTTCCTACATACTTATTTTCAATGAATTAAAGAAAACTACTGAAAATAAAAATGCATTAAGAAAATTGAAAAAGTTTCACATATGAAAACGTAGAAAAAAGAAACAAATTATACAAAGTAAAATTATTATTGTGGATGCTGCTGTGGCAGTTAATGCAGCAGGATTAAATGACAAAAGGACTAAAACACTGAATCGTATTTTATGCCTTGAATTTAGAGTGTGCATTAGGGTTATAACTCTCCTTGGACCTCAAAATACCTTAGCAACACCTTATAGTCAATATTGTCCTGATAATAAAAACTGAACTTTTTAATAAATTTGTATATTTTTTTAATATTTTTATTTAAAATTTTTTTTATAAAGATCTAAGTATTTAAATGGTGGAACTTATTTATTAGGTCTAGATTAAATTCGCTTTATTTTGTATTACTCTTTCACCTACCCAGCAAAAAAAAACAAATGATTCCAAAAAAGTACTTTTTCATCACTTCAAAAGTAAAATAAAGCGTATATTTTTCACTTTTTTAGAAACTAATAAAAATTACTTCAAAAAAGCGAAAATAATAGGTCGATTATGTATGGAAACCGAACTGAAGTTATGTTGAAAGTAGCCGAAATTATATTACAGATGGCAACTGGAAACTCTCAACTTCACTTGCCACACAGGCAACTACAAATTTCTGTTTGCTGAAAACAAAAAATTTAAAACTAATTTTTTTTAAGTAGTTTTGAGGAATTAGTAGATCAATTACCATTTCCATATATTTAAAAGCAATTACATTCATTAAAAAGCCAAGAAATTGGATACAACACGAACATTAATCCAAGAGACATCTAAAAGAAATTTTGCATGTCTAAAACGCAAATTCAATATCACAAGCGATGTTGTTTCTGTGAGAGGATCCATTATGATAATCTCCTTTATCCAGGAAAATCGATAACAAAGCGGTGTATTTAGCTAGTTCTGAAAAGTGTCGTCTAATATGAGTTGCTAAAACCTGGTGAAATTATCACGGAAGATCTGTAACAAACACAATTTGTTCATTTAAAGAAAGAGTCGAACGAAAAAGACACAAACAAATTCACTTTCATTTTTGTTTTTTTTTTACAATATTTGTATATTAAAATTTTTTTCAGCTACTGAACTTTCAAGGCGGTGTTTTTGATAACTTTTTGGTTGTGTTACCAGTAGGAAACACAACTAAAGTTCGATTGCCACACATAATGTATTTTTAGCATGAAAAAAAGTGAATAATTTAAAAGAAATAAAAATTTCACAAATTGAAAAGCATTCTTATTATTATCTATTAACAAAGCAAAAACCGTATTTTATTAAAAAATTATAAATATAGTTTTGAGAAGTAATACAAAAGTAAAGAACGAGAAGCATAAAAGAAGAACTTCCTACCAATGATAACCATGAAATAAAAAAAGAACTTCTTCAGCCCTTTTTCAGCACTAAGTATTTCCTTCCAATGAGAAAACAATATTAAATTCATGACTTTTTTACTTCTTTTTTCGCTGGGCTAAATATGAAAAATGTGTTGATATGGTCAAGTATTCAAAAGAAATTTACTTAATATTATTAGTTATCGAATAACATATAAAAATCTCACTAGAAACAAATTTAGCATAGTTTTACCAAATTGGTAGGAAATGATTTTGGATTTGAATTTGCATCATAAAATCATAAAATGTTAAAGACCGACTATACCATTGCGTATGAGCATAAAAATTCGGACATTTTTATTTCTTAACATTAGAAATAACGTCGACAAAATAGCGGGAAAACAATTTTATTTTCAACTTTGTGTTTAGAAGTGGAGAAGACGTACATGAGAAATTTATATGTTCAATTGTCTTTTTTTTAACGAAAATGTTAATTTATTTCGCATTTCTATTCCTTTTTAAAACTGAATTAATTATTTTAATTATTTTTCTTTTTGTTAAAAAGGAGTAAAATTTTAAAAGAGAACAATAACTTATATTAAATATTATTGCTCATCTTTGTATTTAAACATTTATTGCGAAATAGATTGGGCAATAGATTTTTTATCGATCCACAAGTAACATTTTAAAGAGAGAGATAGAATTTGACAATTGCCAACATAAAAATGTCTACTACGCGTAGAAAAGGGATTAGTAGTCATATAAGATGTCTTCCAAACTGGGTTACTATAACTGTGAAGTTGAATAACAAAATTAATAAAATATTTACTTCCCCTTTTCAGAATCAATGCGCCAACTCTATCAGTCGTATCTGTAACGTTTGCGCGTTATTTATCATCATACAATTGCTGGTGGTAGGTGTGCATTCAATTATATTACTATCAACGATATCAGTAAGTAATTAATCAAAATCAATTACTCCCATTTACCAAAAGAACCTAATTAAATTTTATTAAATTCTCAGAATTTAAATAATGTTGCTACCGATTTATTTGCCTATACCACATCGAACCTCTTGGTATGGGCTATTTTGGCTCTTAATTTTCGTGCTGAACTTATTAAGCGTTATCCCTTGATAATGTATTACACCTTTGGCCAATTTACCAAATGTAAAATAAAATATACAAATACAAAATAATGCGTTGACACTAACATCTGGATGATTTTATGCCCTTTAGGACGATTCCTGGAAGTGGATTTATATGGAAGATATAGTAAATCAAGCACCGATTCTCATAAAATTTGATAATGTTGTTTCCACTTAACTTGACATTAACACTCTTATTGGATTTATGCACATTAAAGTGATTTTCTAAAGTGGGGTTTACATGGGAGCTATGGTCAATCGTGGATCGATCTTCATAAAATTTGGTACAAAGATTGATACTTGATGCACAGTACTTCTTTGTACCGAATTTCATTCAAATATTCTTATTTTTAAGACATTTTTGAGTATTTATACTCCATTCAGGGAGGACATTTGGGCGATAGGTGAAATAATCTACCGATTACTACTATTACTACAATAGACTTTGTCCTACGTGCCAAATTTCATTGAATTGTCTTTAAAATTACGATTCATACTTTGTGTACAAAATTTATATGGACTGCAGGCCTGCTAGACGAACGGAAGGACATCGTTAGATCGCTTTAAGAAAAGATTATGTGTCGATTGTTATACTTTAACGTGGGTGTTGGATAACTTTTTATAAGCGTTATAAACATCAGAACAAACGCTTAAAAAAGTTTTGAAAATTTAAACAATTCTGCGTAAAAATGTAAACTTTTTGATACCATAACAATATTATTTATAAAAAAGTGTTCATGGCAAAAATTAATATCATATTCCTTATTACTATTTTATAATCTACAATAATTTGCAGTGGTATTTTTGATATTTGCAAAAAGTTGTAACCCTAGTGTGTATATTATTTAAAGTAATTTCTCTATTGTTTGCACAAAATTGCATATATAAGAGAAAGCTTACAAATGTATTTTTAGAATTTTAGAAATTGCATTGTTAAGCGAAATGTTAATGCATTTTAATTCTTTAAAATTGAAAATCTATTAAGAAATATGACAGAAGATGAAAACATATAGATTTCATTTACTTTTAGCCTGCCTGATGTGGTGGAAATCTTAGGACTTAATGAAACATTTTTTTTTTTTTTTTTCTTTTTCTATATTTGACTTCGTTTCGTTTGGTAAAAGTCTACACAAACTTTAATTTTTTAATTTTTTCTGTTGTTTGTTCGAAACAAAATATAAATTAATTTGCTGGAGAAAACAGTATCACAAGCTTAATTGATATTTTCGCAACAATGTGTATTTCTTTTTTATTCGTAACAAAGTATTTTTTTAATCTCTTAAATATAATATAAAAACTTTTGTCATAGTTTTTAATAATGTTGCATTATTTTCCTGTTTATAACAAAAATTATTACCCATTACTGCCAGGAAATAGGATAATCCTTAAGTATAAAATATTTAACAAATTTAATATTGCTTAAAGTTAAGAAAATTTCTTGACTTTAATTGATTTCAAGTTCTTGTTATTAACTATAAATCTCTACACTATCGTACACCTAAACATATATTAATAAGAATCCCTGTGCTTGTGTTCGTGTTTCTCTTATCCTTAAAGCAAGAGCTCGTTGCGATGATGATGGCTATGTTGTTGCCGCATATAACAGCAACAGTGTTGCAATAACAAGTAGCAATTTTCATGTAATGGCACAACCTATGACACTATAACAGTACAACAAATAAGCAACATACTAACAATCTCTTAGTCTTCCTTTTAGAATTAGAATTAGAATAAATGGGTGATTGTGTAGTATATGTATATATGTATATACATAAGATGAGAGATATCAGAGTTGTTTTTATCATTGCTATTGTTAGCTGTTTGTTGTTATTATTTCTATAGTATATATGTATGTATGCACGTATGTATGAATGTATGTATGTATGCATGTATGTATGTATGTATGTGTGTATATATGTATGTATATGTATGTATGTATATATGTATGTATGTATGTATGTATGTATGTATGTATGTATGTATGTATACGTATGTATGTATACGTATGTATGTATGTATGTATGTATATATGTCTGTTTGTAAGTATATGTTGTTATTGTTATGTTAGAATTGTTTCTGCATGCATAAAATCACATTTGGTTATTCATGAACAGCATCAGCAACAAAAACCCAAAACAACAAGAGAAATAACAGCTCCAATAACAAACAATTTAATGGTGTCTGTTATTTTATACCCCATGGTAATCATTTCATGCCAAAACTAATGACAAGAATTTAGCCCACAAAGAGGATTGTGGAAATTTAAACTAAAAATTAATTTGTACGATAAACAAGAAAATATATAAAATAATATATATTATGAAAAGAGAATTATATAAATAAAACGTGCATTTATTTATATAATTCTATATTGCAGGTTAATATAGATAGCAAATAAGAAGAAGACCAGTGGCTCAACTGATATGAAATTTAATAAATCGAGTAAATACGGAAATATTTGTATTTGAAATGAATAATATGGAACCTGAGCCCAATTGTGGATCGATACTTTCATTGAATATAATGCATATTTTTACAAAACATGCATATGCATTATTGGTCGATTATTAATTTATATGGGATTTGTATACTTTAAGGTGATACCCGGACTTGAGCGTTATATGGGAGTCGTATAAGTTCTAGCACTGTGTTTTCTACTTGCATAAAACTTATTTGTTTCAAATAAAACTATGCTATGTTTAATGCATTTATAGTCGTTAAACCCCTATTCCGGGCTGGATAAAATAACGGACCGATCATAACCGGTTTAAACAGTGTTTTTCCTTGATTCAATAGAAGATAATGTGCCAGATTTCACTAAATTATTTTCAAAATTGAGACCTGTAGTTTGATTTCAAATTTTATGTGGACGGAAGGACGAACATCGATAAATTGACCCAGAAAGTGATTCTGAGTCGAACGGTAAACTTAAATATGGTAGTCAGATGATTGTTTCTATACGTTACAAAAATCAGCACAAACACATAGTGCCGCGACCATCTATGGTGGTGTAGGGTATAAAAATAGTTAAGGCTCTGGCTCTGCAAAATGTGGTCACAAAATATTTATATGACTATAAAGTAAAATATGAATATAATTCAAAAAATAATTAAGAAACTTTAAAAACTTTATTTGTAATAAAATTTTTATTAGTTAAGATATCATTACGTAGGTTATTAAAATATCGGCGGAGTTCGATTTGAAATGATAAAATAAAAAATAAATAAATAAAAATTGATGAAAGGAATTCATCAGTAAAAGTACTTACTCAAAAGGTTTTTTTTGATTAAATTTTCCCATAAGGTCCACAAAAGAATTAACAACATTACCGTTGCCGAAACCAATTTTTTTGGGATTTTAGAGCATATGGGCTAAAGTCAAAATTTTGAAAAAATTTGATCGGATGGATATAGAATGGCCCCCTTTAAAAAATTGGAATTATTTTCTTCTTTGGAATAATACTTTCAGAAAAGTATGAAAACTCTATATGAGTTCATGAATGTGACCTAAGTCTACCTACTAATACAATGTTAGGTTTCAAAATATATTAAATTTTTACGTTGTAAATTTATTTTTAGTTAAATTTATTTTAAAAATTTCTAAGATTTTTGAAAAAAAAAGAAAAAAATTAGATTAAGACAAGACTATTACGTAAAAATGTAATTAAGTTTTTATACCTAATTTGCTGTTTCCTTCGCATAATCACCAAATTTTCTAGCACCAATTTATTTATTGCACATAAGCATATCGATAATTGTTTTAAATCTTGAAATAAGATCTGAAAAAAACCTTCTTGCTGTGTTACCATCATTCGTATTGCATGATCCTTGTTTTGGTTAATCTATAATCAAACGATATTTGAAAATTTGTCCTAAACATGTTTCTAACTCCTTATTGGTGTCGTTGTTTCTTATTCATCCGGTGGGTTTAAACTCCAAATAATAACTGATTTTTAGAGTGTGTTCCATGAAAAAAAATTATAGACGCGT
The DNA here is from genome assembly GCA_932274085.1 of Protocalliphora azurea. Lineage (NCBI taxonomy): Eukaryota > Metazoa > Arthropoda > Insecta > Diptera > Calliphoridae > Protocalliphora > Protocalliphora azurea. Next base: position 130,272,390 of record OW026520.1, read on the forward strand.
CCAGATAACAAAGTATATATGGGATTAAAAAGGACACTTTCGCCTTTATTCCAGTAGTAAAATTTTACCCTCAAAAGTTCTATTCCACTAAAATTCAAATTTGAGTAAAATATAGTACCTAGGAAACGTTAAAATAACACAAAAGATATATACGGTACAGTGACACATCATACCATTTCTTAAAACTGTAATCCTACCAACATAACAAAAAAATGCAGCAAATTTCGATAATAGTTTGCAAGTAATAAGAATAATTTACTTCTGATCAAATTTATAAAAATAAATTTTTTTGTTTTTATAAAATAACCTTAAATATTTGTTTCTAAGAGCATGCCAAGTCCACAATTACAAATATTTTGACATAATTTTTTGGCCACCTTAGTTTCAATATATTTACTATTGAATGGCATTAAAATTGTTGAATTGGATTTTGAGCCAATGAATAAAATTCAAATGTAGTCGAGTCTGCCATACCGATTTGATTTTTAATGAATAGATAATAATCTTGCTTTTATCTGATCAATCTGAAGACGAAAATTTAAAAAGTCTTCGGACCTTCGTCTTTTAGGTCTTTTTTAATTAAAATTATGTGTAATGTGTAATTGAAATTTTTCAATTTCAATTACTCATAATTGCTATTGAAAGAAAGATAATGAGTATCAAACTTTTAAAATAAGCTGAATTATGTCATACAAACAATTTTAATTAATTTTTCCTAATAAATTCATAAAATAATCTGTTTAAATATAATTGCTAAAATGTAACTGAACATCGTTAATTAAAATTATGTGTAAATGTAATTGAAATTTTTGCAATTACCATTACTCTTGAAAAAATTTCAATAATAATAAAATTCGTGAATAATTTCAATTACAAGTAAAGTAATTTAGCTGAAAGTGTAATTGACATTCGCCAACCCCTTATGTTAGTTACATATTAAGTCAATTTTTTAGAAAACATTCTCAACTAAAAATTTCCCAACGTATCTAACTATTTTAAATGAAATAAAAATGTCATCGAGCTTAACACTTTTATTATTTTTGGTTTGTATAAAGTTATTGATTTAACTGATTTTATTCTTGTTACTTTTTCATTTTCTTCCTATGAGGTTACAATTGCATTTGCAAAATTCATATCATATACTGTTGATAATTGTTTTCAAACTAAAAAGAAGATAAAATTAATTCTTAATATTCACCCCTAGTTGTCGTTCACTTTCAAATTATAATACTTGTCCTAACCTTAAAGTCGAATAACAGCATAAAGTTAACTGCTTATGATTTGCTGTCTTAAGCACTATATGACTAAAGGACTCTTTTACTATTACTACTTTAGTATTTTCTTTTAATCTATATATTCCCATAGTTTGGTTTTGTTGTTTTTTCTCTAGTAATAATAATTCTATAGTTGATATCTCTTGCATTGTGGTTGTTATATTTTGTATGTGCCTAGCATTTTTAATATAAACTTTATTTTATTTTCTGTTTGAATTTCCTTCCTGTTTTATATTTCTATGCTCTTAACTTGGCCTTGTTTAAATCGATTTAGAAGATACAGTTTTTCTTTTTGGGAATCTTCCTTTTGGTTTTTGATAAGTTTTAGTATATTTGAGAGAAGAATATAATATTTTTTTTAGAATATTATAGTTTTAGTTTATTTGAGAGATGAGTACAGTGTTCTCAGGTGTTTTTATAGGCTTATTCTCAAACAGCAAAATTTCATCACCAAAATTCCCCTAAACGTTGTTTATATTATCCCCAAAATTTATCTAAGTAGTTAATACTGAAAAAGAAAAGTTCCTGTATGTTAAAAAAGTTAGATTGTATGGAAATCGTTTTAAAATTTTTGTCAATAATTTTTTTAGCTAAATAATTTACGTTATTTTTTAGTTAATGCAAATACCGAATGTTAAGTTTTTATGAAATTATGATAAATCTAGTTGCTTCAATTATTTTTGATATACTTTATATAACTTTATTTAATAACTAATTTTAATATGTAATTACTGAAGATGTAAAAATTCTTTATTATTATTGCAGTATCAATAATATTGTATCAATTGCTCAAACATTACCCTCTCAGCCAATCCATAGGACAATCATCTAGTTGCAGAGATAGCAACTAATTTTTTTTTTTAACTTTATATTATCATATTTAGTACAGCAGTTAGTTTTTATTGTCTTCATTACGCTGTTGTTGAATAAGTAAATAAATAAGTTTATCTTACTAAAAATTCACATTTGGCGTAACATTATGTTTTTTTTTTTTTTTTTAATTTTTCCTAGGTTAAAAAGAAAAAGTATAGAAATAAAATAAAGATCTCCAAAAAATTTCCAAAAATCCCAAAAACTTGAAATTCATCCCCAACAAATCCCTTAATCCCGAAATCAAAATCTTCATCACCATTTCCCCAAAGAAATCCCCAATTTGGTGATAAATCCCCTAATCTAACAACACTGGAAGGATATAATATTCTTGTTAGAATGCTTTATGGTAAAGCTAATAAATAGAGGGCGGCTTTTCATGCATTTGTAAGTTTAATATTGGGCCTTAAATTATGCTTTAAAAAATTTACACTTACAAAAGTGCATATTGTACATTTTTAAATATATATTTTAAGTATTTATTTTAAATCTATTAACGCATAAATATATGCTCTCCATACATAAGTATTTTTTTTTTGTTTTTTGTTTGAAAAAAAATGTTTATAGCCTTATGTTTAGAGGGCGGACTTTAATGCTTTTTTGAAAGCCCCTAAAATATGTTTTAAAAATTTATAATATGCACTAAAAAATTTAATAATATGTGTTTATGTAAGTGTAAATTTATAAAAGCATGTTTTGGGGACCGCCTATAAATCTATAAATGGATGAAAATCCGCTCTATAGTGATAAAGGTTTGAAAAGTAAATCTGTCCTTGTGTATATAATATTGAAGTTTTATTAATTCAAGAGCGTTTTTTTCATCATATTGATAAAGAAAAAACATTAAGGATTTATGGTGTATATAACTGGTACACACATTTATTTTTTCTTTAGATATTTTTACTTATTTTGTGGATAGTATGCTCAATATATTTAAAACTGTACATTTTTAACTGTTTAAGGTCATTCGAATTGGATAGTGAATGAAGATGCAGCAACCACGTCCATAAATAAGTGTCTAAAATGCCCGGTGCTGCAATTTGGACTTTTCAAATATGCATCAGTGCAAGCAAGTTTTATCGAATACCAAGTGAAAGAGACACTATGAGTGTTGATGAAGCGTTTTGTAAAATAGTTGTCTCTAAATATGATTTCGCTAGAGAAGCTATACACTTCTCTAGTTAGACCTATTCTTGAATATTGTTCTATTATATGGGATCCTTTCTACAATGTCCATTCTGATAATATCGAATCGGTTCAAAAACATTTTTTATTATTTTGTCTACGTGGTCTTGGATGAGATCCTAGCCTTCATTTATCACCTTATAAGAGTCGTCTGGCTCTTATAAAGCTTGCAATGCTTCAAAGTCATAGAAAAGTGCTGAACGTAACTTTTCTTCCTAACCTTATAAACGGCAACTTCCACTCTGAATTTCTCTTAGGAAAAATAAATGTAAATATTCTCTATCGCATTTCGCGTTACTATCAATTCTTCATTGTTAAATACTTCCGCTCAAATTACGAAAATTCTGATTTATTATTTTGTGTTGAATTCAATCAACTATATCATATTATAGACTTTAATAAAAATTTAGTTTCTATTAATAAAGACATAATTTATTAGCTCAATAATTAAATTATCTTTATTATTTATTTAATATTATAATCTGTCTCTAAGGATGGTATTTCCATAGACTAAAAGTAAATAAATAAATAAAATAAATAATAAATACAAGGAAAATTACCAACTTAAATAATATCGTAATATGTTAATATATGCTTCTTAGCTTTCTGTACTGCAACATTTAAATAAAAAGTGTTTTTATATTGCAGGGATTCGGAGTTTTAATTTGACATCCATATTGGGTCGATATAATCATTGTAAATACTTTATAATATTCTTAAAAATTGCACATCATTCGAAAATTTTCAGTTCTTTTGAAAGAAATTTTGACATCCTGGATAAAAAAAGTATATACACAGCTTTACCATGGTCTTTAGTTTTGTACATAAAACGATTTTTTCACGCGTGAGTGTGATTTTTGTAGGCTGATATATGAGCAACAACATAAAAATTTTCAAATTCGACTTTTCTTTCTGGGCACATTGATTGCGCTTTGTATGAATAAAAAATATTACTTCAGCGTTAAAAATCACTTTCGCTAGGAGCCGAAAATTCATAAAATTTCAAATTTATATTATAATTGCTCACATTCATAAATCCTATGAAAAACTATCACCAGATTCAAAAGGACTAACATTTGATTTAGAGAGCCAACTTTCCAACCAATAACCTCCTGTTAGAATTTTTACTCTATGATATTTTTTGGATGTTATTTTATGAATATTTAACCTCCTTTTTGAGTTCCACATTATATACGTAGATTTTTTTACTATTTTTAGCTTGATCTATAGAAAAATAACCAGAAATTTCTTAGATCAATCAATAATCTTTTTTAAGAAGATTTTATAACGTCATCATTTTTGAGGTTACGAAAAAAAATTATTGTAGATAAAAGCATCTCATTTCCGCCAAAACTGATTTACTTTGACAGATTGAAAAAATTATCAGTAAAGTAAACTACAGCTAGTCTTTCAATGTGATTTTTCTAAATGTTGAAGTAAAATATGAACATTTTGCTAAATTTTCAAAATTATTAAACATTTTGATTTCGATGCCTCTGATCATACGATGTTAAAGTCAAAAAAATTCAATTCACGCCGAAAACTAAAAAGTAGAAGAATATTAAAAAAACTAAAATTTTGGTTTCAAAGTTTACCATCGTAATTTTTACCGAATAGTGATAGAGTCATAACGTATAAAGTGATATTGTTCCTCTAAAATTCTTTTAAATTCTAACACCAGAAATTTTTACTTGTGGGAAAAAATCAAAAATAATGAAAAAATCCTGCTTCGCTTCAGTCAAATGTGTTTTTTCCAATATAATTGAAAATATATAGTAAAATTTAATATTTTCTAAAAGAAATTTTCATAGGTTTTTTGCTGCAACATTTAAATACAAAATATTATTAAATAGGAAGAATTCTTAGTTTCCATTTGACACTCATAGCAGGTTGACATAATATTCGTTAATATTTTATAATCTTTTTTAAATGTATATCCTCCGAAATGTTTCAAGTCCTTTTAAGAAGAAATTTTACGTCCGTGAAAAAAACTGAATATATAATATTTACTACGTATAGTCTCTAGTTTTATTCGTATATCGATTTCTTCATGTGTGAAAATTCCTGCCGCGCGGTGCAATTAAAGCTAAAGTGGATCAATATAACATGTCAATTAAAGATATTAAATGTTTTTTTTTAATTTTATGGCCTCCAACTAAAGCTAATATTGGACTAATCAAAGGCTTATGAGTGAACCTGATCTTAGACTATTAAAAAGTTTACTTATACATATATCAATTTAAGCTAAAAGGGGACCTTTAAATTCTTGGATTAAAAAGAATCGGAGACAATTTTAAAATATACAATTTAAGCAACTATTTAAAGATCTTTGATTAGAGCTTATACTGGACTACGAAAATTTGACTACTGTTAAATTTTCTATTCAATCTTGTTTTGAACTACTTATAATCTACTATCATTAAAAACTAAATTCACCAAATGGCTCCAATAAGAGATAATATAAGACTATTTTATTATACACTAGCTGAATGCCCCTGCATTGTATGGAATCTAGAAGGTTTCTCGTAATAATTCTTCTATTTAAAATTCTAGTTTTATTGAAAAATAAAAAAAATTAAGTGCGAAAAACTGCAATAATTTCGCAATTAGTTTATATTCTATAGCTTCTTCGGCCTTAAAATTCATCATTGTTTAAAATTTCATTAAATTCGGTTTAACCGTTTAGTCACGATTGTATCACAGACACACAAATAAATACACAAACAAATAAACACACATATTTGATTTTATAATATGATATAAAATTCAAGGTAGTTCCAATTGTCTCTCTCAAAAAATATTTTGAAGTTTAATGGTATTTTCTGAAATTTTATTTTTCTAAATAAATAAGAAAATCTTCGCCACATAAAGAAAAGCGGGAAATATATTATGTGAATTATTGCATAAAAATATGTGATATATAATAAAACTTGTATATTTAAATGAATATTTAGTAAATAACTATAATAATAATACTTTAAAGCTAATTTGATAGTATTTTTTCATAACTAAACAAAAACAAAAATTTTAAATTTAATAAACCTTTATTTTTTCATGTAATATTATTATTTTTTTTTTTTCATTAGCATTTTTTACATTACATTGGACTTCTATATAAAAAACGAATACAGAGAAAGATTCTGCCCAAAAGAAAAAAAAATTTTTTTCATATGTTCATCTGACAAAGAATTTGCACATATTTTCATAAATTTTGAACTTATGTCTAATAAACTACCATTTAATTTGAAAAACACTTGACTTAATTTTTATATTTTTTTCGAAAAAATCATTGGTCGACTTGTATAGACACTCTTCGGACTGTAATAACATATGTGTAATCTTGATTAATTTCTTCTGCCGTTCGAGATTCGTAATTTTCTAATCTCATTTTTGTTGCAAAATTTTCTTACTCATCCATCTCTATAACTTCTAACTCTCCTATTTCGCCCCAAAGTTTTACAGAACCCTGTTGTTCTATAATCTATTAAGAGATGATTATATTGATATATTTTTGATGTTGGTTATAAAAATGAGAATACTTTAAATAAACTACATTGTAACATTATTTTAAAATAAACATTTTTTATTCTAACAACTATTGAACTTAATACATAACACCTATCTGCTAATCTTTTAAGCAGGGAAAGATGAACCTTAAGTAAATGATATTTTATTTATTCATGACACTGGGGAACAGTCATTTTGCGGTCTGGAACTTAATTGCGAATTGTTGCTAATGGTCTAAAAACATTTAGCTAAACATATTTTGAATGAAATAAGCTTTTTTTCATTGTAATCGGTGCACAAATTTTGATATTATTCACAATTTACTGAGAAAACTGGATTGATAAAAATCTCGATTTTTTAATTTTAATTTTTTTGTGTATGTATGTTGCGACAAAATCGAACTTTGTTTGTGTTGACTATATATATATATATATATATATATATATATACATATATGTTTAAGAATGAAGAAAATTTTTGACCAGAGCGTTTAAAATAATTTTTTATGCTCAAAACACCTGAATGAAAAATATTTTTTTTTAGTTCACTAAGTTTTTTACCTTTCTTTTCCCTAAATTTCTTTTATTGTCAAAACAGTTATAAATAGAATACAGTGTAAAAGTTTTATTGGATACTCGTCAGAATAGAATGCATTTTCTGGTCCGCCATGACATTCATCAGGACTCTTCAGCATCACACAGTGGTGTCTCTGTAATCATCATTTATTTAATGATGGCTATAAAAAGAGGAAGTGATACCACCTTTTTTTTATATCATGATATTAATATGGATTTTTACGTTTTTGCCGTTTTCGAAAACGCTGTTCTATTTCCTGTAAATAAACCACGGGTTCTTTTACTTGCAAATAGTAAGACATCAGTAGAATTTGTTTTTAAATTTAAATACAGCTCTTTATTTCATACTTTTATACTAGCAAATTTTTGTCAAGGCAAATGTAAAAATCATTGTGAATCTATACAAGATAACATCAGTTAAACAGCTGATTAAAATTTTTGATTGTTATATCTGTCAAAGGGAATACATAGAAAACATAAATGAATTCGTTTTATTGTTATTTTTTGTGCAACTGTCTTTATCTTGCATATATTCGCATTGATTTTGACGTTTGTCTTGATAAAAAAAATTTTCTAATATAGACACTATGTTATATTATACAAATAAATAGTCAAACTTACAACAGAAGGGCTACTTTACGATCAAACTGCAATTTTACTGCTAAATTGTAACTTAACGACTGACTAAAACTGATTACTCATCGACTGACTAAATCTGCTTTTATACTAGCGACTTAGCCAATAGTTACTTTCTACAATCTTCCAGTAACATAAAGAGACATATAACAGCTTGTTCATAAAAAAAACCTTGCTTCTCACTAACGCACAAGCAATAACTTATCAGCTTATAATATACAAGTTTCTCAATAATACAAAGTTAACAGAAAGATTTTTTATCACTTAATAAGCAAAACTCTCTTAGATAATTAAGATAAATCACAGTCAAGAGTCTAGAATAAAATAAAATAAAAAAAAAAATAGACGTTACAAACTGGAAAATTCTAATACGATACAAACTAGAGAATTCTAAAATCGTTATTTTGAACTTATAAAACTAATTTAATTTTTTTAAGACCTGTTAATAAAACCCATTTAGGATTATTTAATAATCAATAATTAACATATAATAAAGAATTTGCCTCAATTATCTTCTTAATTATTTTTTAAGGCTGAAAAAATATTTAGATTTATCTATTTATTTTACAAAAAGTTGACCTAAAAAATTAATGAATTTTTATTTATAAACAAATATTTTTGTTGAAGAAGTGCTTAGCAAAAGTATGCATTTCACAAGCTTGGCTTTTGCTCACCGATTACGATTTTTTTGAGTAACATTTTCATACGCTTCTCTTCGGAAATGGAGAAGTGAATAAGTCGTTGCTTAGTATCGAGTGGGCATTACGGGGACGTTCAAAAATAATGTTAGTTGCTTGAGGAAGCACTACTGGATCCAGTTCCGGCAAATACCTTGATACCAGTGAATTACCTCGATCTTTTTGTTGATAATATAATGTTTTTCAAATTAAGTCTCCATCTGGACAAACCAAATCGTAGGATATTCTTTTCAAATCCATGGAACACGAAGTGTTACCTTTGATGTTGTTGCAACAGATTCTGCTGCGAAATCTCGAGCAGGATTTCTTGATATTTCACAAATTTCTATTTGTATGCGTCAAGAATTCCTGGGTCACCAATTATAATAACAAAGAAGTTTTCCCAATTTTATATTTTTCAGACTGGAAAATTATTTTAATTTTTCTATTTTCTTTTTGCAAAACCTTGACTTAAGAAAGCGAAGTATTTTTGTTGAAGAAGTAGTTGATGCAAACGCTATTAAGAGACTTCAGATTAAGGCTATATGTATTGAAATATCTGAACTTAAATTATGACCCTCGTTTAATACTTGTCTAGGATTATATAAGACTTAGGGTTTAGTGTTATATAGACTAATATTACGATTTTTAATTGAAGATAATACAGAATATGCAAAATTTTGTTTTAAAAACGAATCTCCATTAAGGACTTAATAATACTATCAAAGTTAATAAATTTAATTCTCCTTTAATTTGTTATTCTTGTTAAATTCTTCCGAAAATATCTACCTTTTCCTGCTGCTCATCATTAGCAAATTTTACCTTCACTCCTTCGTTTTATGTGTCATTATTTTATTCCACAATATAGTATGTCTGTCATCTTTATAGAATTTTAAATATTCCAGCAGAGTAAACAAAACATAAACAAATCATTTACCGAAAAAAATACAAGCTTATCGAAAGACATTTTGTAAAATGCTAAGCCAACAAAGCCTCATATTTTTCCTTATCTGACGCTAACGTTAAAAGCGGGACATAAGAAGAAAGAAGCAGCTGTAGGTAAATAATATTCTTAAGGTCATAAATAATACAAAAGTGATTGCGGCGTAATAAAAACAAAAACAAGTGATTTTTTTAAGGATGCCATATAATAAAACAATTTTGCAAACAATACAACAACAAAATGTAAAGAACACAAATAAACATGAAAAAGTCCGGTGAAATAAAACGTGTGTGAAGAAAAATAAAATATGTAAAGAATAGTTAAGGAAGGAATTTTTCAATTTAAGTCGATATAATAACAACAATTCAGTCTGCAAATTCTTTAAATACAGTTATTTATTAAATTTCTAGTAAAATATTTTTCTGTTCACTAAACTATTTTTTAAATTACCCTGCAATTATTATTTTTTCTTTGTTCAAATGTAGGTTAACAAGCTTAAAACCCAAATAACAAACAGCTGGAGACACGCAAAAAAAAAACAGTCTGTATAAATAAAATGGGAAAAAAGACATCTGATAAAATAAATGAAGTGAAACCAAATTTTCCCCCAAAAAGGAGCACAACGAAACAATAACACAAGTTATTTTTTGTTTAATAAACGTATTTGTCAAATGTCAAAAAGTTCAAAAAGCGAAATAAATTAATACGTTTGTCAGTCTTCAAGGCAACAGAGACAGTGCCAACGCCACTTCGCAGTGATGTGAGTTATAAATATAAAAAATTAAAATAAACGCAAATGTAAGTATATTTTTGTATGGATATTAAAGTATATGTACTTCTATGTATCTATAGGTCTGTATTGTGATCTTGGTTTTAAATTTATATTAGACTGCACCAAAATTGACCGACTTTTGAATTTTGACCGTAACTCCTTCCTGTTGAAAAAATATATTGTGTGAAATTTTAGTAAACTTTAGTAATATCGTTAACCCATGCCACACCGGACCTGAAGTTTTTAGGGTGCGTTTATATGGGGAAAATGTTACCTTTTTACAGTTTTTAGAAAAAGTAGGCTATTAAATACTTTGATTTGTATTTAAATGTTAATAAATTATAATTTACACATAATTATTTATTAAACGAGATATATAAAGAATAAAGCGGTTAAAATATTTTAAAGTTATTATGAATTCCCCAGACTATTAATGTGCTTTAATCATTTGTGTAAAGATTGTACAAACAATTTTTAAGTTTTTGAGAGAAGTTAAAATAAAATACTATTTTTAATTAAATTTTAACCATGATTATTGAAAAATAAGCTTTCGATTCTGCAGAAAAATTCAAACCTTATTAAAAATCTTTATTAAAAAAAAAATAATATTTTTTTTAAAGTTCTTTTTTTCAACAATTTGTTAAACAAATTTCAATACAGTTTAAATAAAAATCTGCGGTTTTGTAAAAAACAAAAACACCACAGGAAATATAACTAAAAACGAAATAGGCCAATACCTTGTACAAATAAGCCGAAACTTCGATTTGAATTCAATAATATATTCTTTCAACACAAATAATGATTCTAGTGGAGTTACGGTAAAAATTCAAGAGTCGGTAAATTTTGATGCAGTTTAATGTATACAAGTATTTGGTTGTTTTTAGGGGACATGTTGGTATGCTGAACTTACACATGAAAAAATAGATACAAACAAGTGGCATATGCATACTCACGTCTTGATTGTATGCACTTCAATTAATTAATTGAAATTTCTTTGCAGGCCAACATGCAATTTGTATTCAACTTTTCCCACAACTAGATGCTTGAATGTTAAAATATTTGGAAAGGGTGACCATTCGAATACTTTGAATGAAATAAGATCCATAAGAAGCAAACGTATTATTAGTTTTAATTTTTTATCATGAAAAATACTAACGCTATCTTCTTCAAAGGTAGGGGTAGTTTTTTGATTATTCGCGTTTTTTCTAAAATATATGAATTTTTGATACGTGATTTTGGAAAATAAGGAGATAAAAAAAATTTTCACCTACTTATGTGTATTAAATTTTCTGTAAGAAACAAATTGTAAGATTTTCTATTGTTGGTTCTATGAATGACAGTGCAGCCGATATGTGTAAATATGTAGTTGATATACCAGTAGAGTCTCAGCCTGTTTAAAGGATATGATGACAATGGCTTAGATAAAACTTTTGGCGTGGAATGGATTTGGATTTAAAATTGAATTAGGCACTAAAATTGTACTGAACTTCTTTTTCTAAATTAATTCAGAAGTTTTTCTGAATTCATAAATATGCATTATTGGATTTTAATTTACCCGTTTTATGAACAATGATACCCGAACATTAACAAGTTTAGATGATATTTTATGGCTTTATAAAAACAAAAGAAAAAATATACTTAAATTTTGATTACATATCATTTTTGAAAACTATTTCAGAAGGCCAATTTGTCGGGGTTAACACACAGTAATTTTTCTTGCTATAATTCTGACTTCGTTTCTTCTCTCTAACCAACGAATTCGGAATTGTAGCAAGAAAAATTGCTGCTTGTGAACCCGGACTTAAACCCTTTTTTTAATTTATTTTTTTTTTATTTTTCAATAAACATTCAAAAACGAGCAAGATTTTTAGGTATTTATATTAGCGTATTATGGCATAAGGGGTAATGAAGAAAATTTTCCTATTTTCGCGTTTTTTGTTTTTCAAATAAGATTATTTTTAAAAAATGTTGAAATTTTATACACACATAAAAAAGATTGGTTAGAAAATGCTTCGAGTTTTAAAAATTTAATAGAATAAACTAAAATTTTATTGTTATAAAAACACTTTTTTAATTGAAATATTTTTTATATTATTTTCTAAAAATTCAAGGCTATAACAGAATTGGTGTTCCCACGATCATCAAATTAGTTTATTCAACTATTACGCATCAAAGAAAAATAGTTAAAATGCATTCGGTAGAGGAAACCACAGAAAATTCATGTTTTTGTTCTGAATATTGGTGGTTCTAATCAACAGACAGTTGATATTATAAGAATTATATATACAATTAAATTTTCAGTTACTGTAATCAATAGCTCTCACACAAATTTGAAAAATTCAGTTATGATAAGAAAAAATAAATTCGGTATTCTCAACCGAAAATATTTTGAACAGTGATTGAATAATTGAAAGATTACTTCCAACATTTTCAAATAAATTGAAAAAATATTTTGCAAATAAAACGAAATTTTGCAAAATAAAGGAAATAAATATTGAAATATTAATATAAAAAACGAAGGGAAAAACATCAACAGGGTATTATCAAGAACATGGTATATAATAAAGATAATAAAATTAAAAAAATAAAATTAAAATAAAAGCTATAGAGTAAATCAGACAGGTTAAAAACTTTGTATAATGGCCCATATAGGAGAGCACATACAGCATTACCATTTGGCGACTTTTAAACTACCTGGCCACTTTTTGGCCACTCTTTTTTAAATGGAACCAAATGGCGACTTTTTAAGACTATGTGGTAAATGAGGAGAAAAACTAAGTTGTTTGAAATATATGGACCCATTCTATATATAAATTCCAATGAAGAAACTAATAATCTGGTGATTTTTTCAAAACTTAGTGATGTAAAAAAAGACCTGGAAGAATTTATAAATGAACTGAAACTTTTGAAGGCTAAAGCTAATGATAAAGTTTTTAAACAACCATTTAAAACATCAAATACCGAATCTTTTTGATCAGAACTAGGGAAATTAATAGATAGGTCTGATGAATACTTATAGCCTAATTATATTTTTACTTTGGCTTATAGCACAGTCTCGTTGGAATACATTTTTTCTAAATTATTTTATTTAGAACACTTTTCTGCATAAAGTTTATTTATGACTTTTTTTAAGCATTTGCGAGTGACCAGATTCTACAGTTATGAGAAATATGAACTTTTAAATCTTATTTCACTACATTAAGTTCATATATTTCCTTTAACGTTTTGCGAATAGTAGCGATTTTTTATTTTATTCCAAAATTTTTAATATAATTTTAGTTATACTTTACACCATCATAGATATCGTGTGTATAATGCTTGATTATATATGGTATTTGATTTATTTATCAATGATCTTTCTAAAGTTTTTAACTTTAGCAACATCTAATGTATACTGATGAAGTGAAAATTTTCTAGAGTTTTAAATACCATGTGAAATATGCTTACCTTTAATCAGATTTGGATAATTTCTTTATATGGTACACCCAAAATCTAATGGATATTAACTTTAAGGAATGTAAATGCATGTGCTTCTCAAGCAACTATATAACTATATTATTAACTAGGCGGATACCAACTAGAACTAAAATGAACCCCTAAAAGAAAAGGATCGCCAAAGTAGAAGATACAATGAAAGCTTAACGAATAACAAAAATACTTATTTTTCAATATGGAAAGCAGCGAAGGATGTTGAACCACCGGTAGAGGCACAAAGTTCTATAACGAAGGTTGACGGTATATGGGTCTGTAGTGCAGAAGATGAGGCCAATTTATTTATATGATACTTAAGCGCAGTCTTACAACCAATCACCTAATAAATGATTTTGTATTGGGATAGATCCCTGACACTACACTAAACTATGACTACAGAGGACATTGATACAATTATTAAAGAAAATATAAATGATAGAAAATCACCTGTATATGATTCAATAACACCATCAATGATTAAAAACCTACCGAATATGGCAGTAATTGTACTATCAATAATTTTCAACGCGATCTTGAAACTAGGAGTCATTTAAAAAATTTGGAAAACTTTTCTGATTAAAATAATACCAAAGCCAGGGGAGGATACTACTACACCATCTTCTTATGGTCCTATTAGATTACTTTCTTGCTTATCGAATCTGTTTGAAAAAAAATTCTACCATTCTTGAGCAATGGATTTAGCGTTCCAGTTCACCAGTTTGGTTTTTGTGAAAAACGTGGAACAATAGAACAAGTGAATCGTCTAACTGCATAGATGAGGAAATGTTTCGAATTAAAGATATATTGTTCATCTATTTTCTTAAATATCGCACAAGCATTCGACAAAGTTTAGAATAAGGGCCTAATCTATATAATTAAATATTTATTAACACCATGCACCCACAAATTGCTAAAGTCCTATCTATCTCATTGTATATTTAGGGTAAAGTATAATGATTTTGTGACAGAAGAATTTGGAATAATAACCGGTGTTCCATAAGGAAGTGTTCTTGTACCTACTATGTAATAAATATACACATCCGATTTGCTTGAAAAACTAGCGTATTCGCGTAAATGAAATGAGAATTAACCTTATTACGTTCACCCTGAGAAGAGGTAACGATCCTCCACTTATACTTAATGATAAAAGTATACCCCAGCCAGATCATGTTACATACCTTGGTATTCATTTAGATAGGCGACTAAATTCTCTCTTATAGTTTTCACTGGTTAATTTACAGTAATTCAAAACTAAGTCTTGGCAATAAAGTCTTCCTGCATAAAACCAATTTAAAACCAATTTGGACATACCGCATTCAACTATGGGGAACAGCCAGTAATACAAGTATCGATATTATATAGAGGGTCCAAAAAAAAAAATTCTTAATACCATTACGTATTCTCCATGGTACATAAGAAATGAGAATATCCATAGTTACTTAGAGGTACTATTTGTAAGAGACGAGTTTAAGAAACTCAATGAAAAATACATTCTTAAACTAGAGACTCACCTTCTTGCTGAAGTTCAAACAGATATAAGGATTCGCAGATGCAACTTTCCACCCCGTTAATAGTAGAATCATGGAAGAACGAATGATCTCGATAAAGTTTAAATAGTGTTTAATTTTTATATTGTGAGATCTAAAATAAGACAGATTCAATATACAAATAAAACGTATAGAAAAAATTAATATATTTGCATGAAATTCAGTAATAAAAAATAATATATTACCTAATAAATTAATAATTTGTTATATCAACTTCAATTCATTAAATTTTTTTGCATGTATTTATACATCATTTCTTTGAACTAATAGTATAATAGTAAAATAGTATATGTCAACTTTCATAGCCACCAATTAAATTTTAAGAATATACACAAAATTAAAAAATACACTGAAAAATGTAATTCCAACGAGTGAAGTACGTTGAGTGAAATTTGTTAATTTTTCCAAAAATTCTTTGCACAGTGTCCCATTTGGCAGTTTTAGAACGATAAAAATCCAGCTTTCGAGGTATTGGAATGAAATTTTATATATGGTCTTAGTAGACAAGGAAGTATACATTCCCACTAAGAATAAGCGAGTACAATCACTGCCATTTTTTTATGAATTTCGGACATATTTTTATAAATTTGGTTATAATAAAGATGACAGGCATGGCAGGATCTAATCACACCAATCTTAGTATCTATTTTTAGTCTATATCCTTAAATTTTGAAATAATTCTTAACAAATTGCTAATATGAGGTACCGTACATTTTTCTATGCGGTGTAATTTTATATACCAATCATATTTTTACATTGGTACTCGTTAAAACTTTTTAGTTCAACTTCATTAAAAATTTAATTTCAAAATTAAATGTATTATTATTATTATTATTATTATTATGTTTGTTATTCTTTGGTTTTGTTTGTCACTGCTAAATGAATGTGTTATTTTATACCATCATTGAGAGCAAGTTGAATCAATGAACTTATACGTTGAATTTTAAAATGGCATATATATGTTAAATTACGTCAATACATTGTTTTAACGTAACTGTATGTTAGGTCAAAATTAGGGAACAAATTCGTTGAATCAATGAACTTTTTCATTGTTTTTATGTACGTTTTTGATTCAGTGTAAAAATAATAACTAAAATAATAATAAAGATTATTGCCTAGGCTTTTATTAGTACCGGGCATGAGATTTTTTGCCAAATAAGGAAAGACCTAATAAATGTTATTTAAAAGAGAAGCCGAGAGTTTTTTAAATGAGCAGATATAAATACAATCTTCGAAATGGGATTGTTTCAAAATATTAATTTATATTTTAGTTTTATTCAGTAGATTTTAATATATTGAAATCTACAGAAAATTATTTTTTTTAACGATACCAATTACTTATATGAAAATCTGTTGCTATATTTGTTATTGGTATTCTGCTATGTGAGGTGTCCCATTGAAAAAAAAAATTGTACGAGAACCATTCTTTTACCATCTCAAGTTGTTTCGCGTTTTGAAGACTACACCTATTCCGTAAAAAAATCTTATTTTCTTTTCGGAAAAAAGTACTACATTTGTGATATTATTTTTAGTTTTTTTTTTTTTCTAGATCTTTAATATAAGCCTGAGAGAGTTTGATTTTAATAAATCCACATTAAAACTAGCAATGTTCGCTTAATAGTCAAATTATTCCCATTAGATTATTTCTTCAACAATGTATTGCAATGGTCACCTAAACCCAATTTTGTTTTTTCTTAATTCTTTACAAAAATTTTCTTGCTGCCACAACTGTTGTTGTACAAAATACAATTATTGCACCATTGCAATAATGTGCATATTCGTAGCTAGGCATGTGCGTAAATACTCTTTGTAAAATTTCTAATATCCATTTTGTTTTCTCCTCGAGCATAAAGGATATTAAGCGATATTACTTTCTGAAACATGACACATATAAACAAGCAATTTATTTCCACTTTACAGTGGTTTTTGTTCCACTATGATAACATTCTAACTTAAAACATCAGAGTCTTAGAAATAAAAGAATAAAAAATATATTTGGGATAAATATATATAGAATCAAAAAAAGCATTATGAAGTAAGGAGGGTATAAAAAAATTACCCCTTTAGAGAAAGAGTGGTTATAAAGTATTTTTTATTTAAAAAGAATAGGGGAAAAAATGGAAAGTTTCATTACTATAACCTGGGGGTTTTTAAGAGCACAAAATCAGTCAGTTTTTTTTTTACCACATGTTACTTTACACATACAAGTGCATTTGTTCATGCATACATTTTGTACATACCGTATACATGCATTTTATAAAAACATGCTTAATTTCACACATATACATTCAAAGTATATTGTACTTATAAGTAGTTTTGTTATGCGTGTGTAAATTTTCATCTCATATACGTATTTACGTATAAATGTGTAAATGATTGGAAATGTGAAATAACGTGCCTTCTGGGCTTTAAAAATATAGAATTATGACTATGTGTATAAGAACTAAGTAATACTAAGCAGGTTTATTGTTTTGCCTGAAAAGTTATTATATATAAATTCACTTATGATTTGTGATGGGGAAATTTAAGAAAAATCTTTGAAAAATTTACTTTGGTAGACGGTATTTACTTCGAAATATCATAAAATTAGTAAAATGAAAAATACAGAAATTAATAAATTCACAATAAATGTCAAACAAAAGAAGCATTTAAAATTTCCCGTAGTTATGGAATTAAAAAACGAACTTATCAATGCATGTAATTTTTACTATTGTATCTTTAATTAAATTAACTAAATAGACAAAAAAATCACACATTTACATCAATCTTTGATACTTGATGAAAATATAGTTATGTCAACCCACACTAAAACAGTAAAATGATCAATGTTTGTATAGTGTCTGTATGTGTTGTTTAACAATATGTGTATAGCATACATAATTCCTATGAATAGTCTAATACATAAAAAGGAATATATACGAAATTATATCAAAATGTGTGTGTGTGTGAATACATATTCAAAAAGAATCGTGCTAAAATCTTTTCTACTTGCACATGTTGTTTACCATCAAAATGATTGTGTATTAATTTGTGCAACATGAGCATTTTAAGTAATATTTTTTTATTTCCTTTTTGTGATTTTCAATATTTTTAGGGTTAAGTTAGTGAGTACTCCAGAAAAAAGAAAAATCTATAAAATATCATTATGCATGCATAAATGTTGTAAATTAATGAAATTATAAATTATTAGATACATATATTTTTAAAGGAAACAATCAAGAATGGTACATTCGGCCATACCGAATTTTAGATACTCTTCATCAATGTTGTATGATGCAATTTGGAGATTTTACAATTTTACAAAATTAGATATTCATAATTTTTATGCATATATGGCATATTTGATAATTATTATAATATTATTATTAATCATTATTTTTATTTCATAATAAGCCGACAATATAAAATTATTGTAATTTTTATTAACTTGTTTTTATTTTAAAATTTAATAACAAACAAAACAAAAGTTTCATCAAAAAATATAAAGAAAATGTTCATTAACATACAAAAAACCTAATTCTTGATTTTGATGATTTTAAATAGTTGATTTGACGATCTTTTTCAAAATTTGATGATTTAACATCAAATTTATATGGCAGCTATGATTGCAGTTAATCAAAACTGAACCAATTGTAATCTATAAAGTACAAAATCTCCTTTAAATATTTTTCTTAACAATTTGAATGTGTTACAGATCATAGTTTTTCTATATACAACTTCGAAAAATAACAAAATTCGTAAAAAATAAAATTGCCAACATAAAAATAATGGTTGAATGCAAAAATAAAAAATTTGCTAGTTTAAAATATTCAACTATTATTTTTCTCTTTTTTCTGAAATTTTTAAGGTACAGAGAGTGAATAAAACTGAGTAAGCGTAATTACCAAAGCAATCAAAAATATGCAAAATATATTTTGGTCTTCAAATGAATCAAAACTCCTAGTTATTTATGAGTTTCAAAAAATTTTAAGGAATTTGGCCTCAATTTTTACAGTATATTTCTTGTCCGAACAGCTTAGCTTTTTGGGCTTAGCAACATATTTTTTTATATTTTCGAATCCTTATTTTAGAGCATATTTAGTAATTTAAATGACATTGTTTTGCATATTTCCAGAGCAAATTTTTCTCACCCCTTATTATGAAATTTTTAAATGAAAAAAATTAAAAAAATATGAAAAAACATATTTTTTAAAGTTACTACTTCTAAGTATTTTGTTGTAATTCTCATATTTTTCATTTCTTCGTTTAAGATAGTTTTTTTTTTATTTCCCGCAGTTTTCTCAAATATTTTGTAAAATATTAGAAAATTAAAATTGCACCATATCCAATTTAAATTAATTTTATATACCGTCCAACAAAAGAAGAGAAAATATGTACAGGCGTCTTATTAATTAAAATTTTCACCACTTCAATAGAAATAAATATATATTTTACAGTTGTTTATAAACAACTTATAACCAAGGACAGGATGTTCATATAAGTGCATGTTTTTACCTCTACTTCTATTAAAAAATTTGCTTTAAAATGGCACCGATTTGTTAGTGCATATTTTGTTGAAAATGCACGCTTTTGTATATTTTGCCATAAATGCATATATTGTATCATACTTATTGCTATATTCCAATTTAAAATTACTTTGTGTAGAAAAAATAATTCTGTGGATTTTTGGTAAAACGACTTAAGTCTACATTTCAAAATTTTCAGAAAAACTAAGAAATGTGTTAAAATATTAAAAATACCTTGAACAAATTAATATATCGTAAGCTATTTCTCCAAAACTAACAATCACAGAAGGACATTAATTATTGTAAAAGGTGCGTCGTCAGAATTTTCTTTATTTATTTCGTATTAAGATGCGACATTACACAGAATAAATAGTTTCATTTCGGAGAAGTATTGTCCTAAAACATTCGACAAAAAATTTTTTTGTATATCAGCTCTTGGACGGCCTAAAACATAGAGTTCCAGGGTCAAATTCCATTCATTTATCTGAATGTAGAGCAAGTTCGTTTAATATCGAGTTATGTATATGAAACACATGTATTGGTTGTCATACGTTTTTGTGAAACATCGAGAATTGATTAATTCATTTTAAAGAAGCTACCAATGAGATTATTCTGTCTAAGAGCATAACAAGCTGTATGGAACAACCTTTAATATCATTTTTGAAAAATCGATAATCTAGAAAAATCATTAAGACCATAGCAATAGGAAGAAGTATTGCAAATACAGTTGTTAAAATTTCAGATTCAAACAAAGAAATAATAAATTTTTTGCACATTGTTTAAAAATGCATCCATCACATCTATTGATATCGAACGGTAATTTTCTATACACAAAAGCTGTCTAAGGTCTTTACTGTATATTTATCTTTAATTTAAAATTTAAAATTTTATATTCTTTTTTTAATAAAAGTTAAGAAATAAGTGCATATTTTATTTGTGTTCAGAGATGTTTTAACATTTTTAGTGTATTTTTTAAGCGCCCTGTTTATAATTAATTTCAAAAATTTAAAATAAAAAGTAAGTCTTTAGTATAAAATAAGGCTAGTTATTTCTAAGAAAGCTCACAAAAGTAAGTAGTTTCACTAACTTTTAATAAGTTAAAATAATATTTAAAAATTTATAACAACATCACATTAAGAAAAGAACATTCTTTTAATGACAACCATTTATTAGCTCTTTTTCAGCACTAAGTACTTCCTTCAAATAACATAACACTATTAAAATCAACGGTTTTGAAGCTTATGTTGGATACTTATATATATTACCTATTGGAAAGATATTTTTTAAAACATTGGTCTAAAATATGATAAGTATATGTAAATTCTTTTATAGTTTCTAAGTTTTTTATTTGACTGATCTATTTTAACGAAGTGTAGTTTATTCTCAAAATTTTATAGAATCAGATTCTAAAATGCAATAGTAAACTTAAAAATACACATATAATTATTTGAATAAATTTCCAATATACAAAAAATATTTTATTTATGAATTATAATTAAATAAATGTATATCACATTTGTTTCACAAATTTTCGACATCAGAAAAAAAAATTTTTTTTTTTGGTCAGGGAATATAACCCTCCTAGGAAAATTTCCTAGCGACGGTAATGCATATTTTATACTTAAGAAAATAATTTTGCATATAATACACTAATAGTCATAATTTTTTATATTTTAAACTCAAAATTCCATGTAAACTAAACACAAACTAGCAGTTTTTGTTCTTATTCGGTTTTTGGTTGAAAAAATACAACAATTTTTCTAGCTTTCCATACAAATCAAGAACCCTTTTCAACTAGTTTTTGTGAAAACCTATATAAAAATTACTAAAACAGGTATTTATGAAACATCCTATTTAACTTTTTTCACAATAGTAACCTTTAATATAGGTTCAAAAAATATTTTTTGTTTTTTTTTTATTTTTAGAAAAAATTTATTTGTTCACGTCAGCAAAACCTACACAGGATGAAAACAGGTGTGGAAACGAATTGGTTTTTGAGTTTTATTTTGGTGTAAACGTAGTATAAGAGAAAAATTTTATTCATTTTGCATCCAATCGAATTTTTTGTATAACTTATCATTAGTAATGTTTTCTTTTTACTTTTATATGCACTTTTAAAATCCAATTTCTTAATAATTTTCATCTTATAAATGATTAGAAATTTTGTAATTTCATGAATATTTTTAAATGAAAAAACTACATCTTTTAGCTATTTCTAATTAAAATCATGTTATTTTTACCGTATATGTAAGCAATTTAAATTTTAGCCAGGGAAAATATATATATATTTTTTTTTTGAACTTATTTGTTGGCCAGAAAAAATAGATATTAATACTATAATAAACACTAGTTAACAATAACATTTTATATACATACTCTCTCTAATCGAGCGCTCTAGTATTTTTGATATAATTATAATTTGCTTTTTACAAATGTAAATTAATTTTTTATTAAAAAGGATAATATGTTATATTTACAGTCTTAATTGCAATGAAAATATTAAAAAAAAACATTGCTTGTATAAGAAAAAAAAAGTAAAGAAAAAATTTTTTTTCTGCGAACGTTGTCAAGGGATAAAAATTAGAGAGAAAAAAAGAAAATATATTTTATTAATTATTTGAGTAACCACCAAAATTTGTTGGACTTCGTATTCTTTTGCACTAAGTGCAAATCTTTGTTAGATATACTTGTACTAAATCTTAAATCCATTTGATCTAAATTGCAGTAAACCGCTTTAATATTACCATGGTTGTGGTAAAAGACTGAAGTGCCATTTTCAGCTTGAATAATGCTTTTGCTATCAAGGTAAAGAAAGGCTTCAGCGGGAACAAAATCCTTTAACTAAGGATTCTACTATATATTCTTCGTTCGTATAATAAGGAGCCATTATAAGGTTATTATCTAGATACTGTGAGCACCTTAAGATATAATTTCTAATTAAATTGATTATGAAATTGTCTATACGTATGATGTTTGCATTACTATACAGCTTCTTATTTGAAATGTATTTTAAATAACCACTTTGTGGGTTTCTATGTAGCGAAGTACAAGCTCTTAAACATTTCCTTTCAAAAACTCTAAACTTTTCCATGATATGTTGAACCAAATTGAACATGCGTAAGTTGAAATTGGTCTAATTAGGGATTGAGACATTATTATCTTAACCCTTTTTTCTATATACTTTGAATAAAATAAGGGTCTATATATTATGAAAGCTTTTCTTGCCTTTGTAAGGGTTTCTTTGACATATTGATTAAAGTATAGAAATTTGTCCATATATACACCTAAATATTTAACCACGTCCCTGTTGGGAATTATACAATCATATAGAAGTGATTTAATTTCAAACTGCTTCCAGTTCTTTCTAATGTTATAGCAACATTTATTTACAGGAGTGGAAAATAATGTTTTAGGAGTATATCTTATGCATAAGGGCATACTTACTAATTTTAAAAGCATTTTTTATGCCCATAAAACACTTTTTTGAAAGCATATTGTTGGTTACCCTGGTAATAACTGTCTTTCGTTTCACTAGGACTATTTCTTAATTTTTAAAATTTTTTTGTTTTTTTTGTTTTATTTTGATTTTTTTTTCGTTTTGTCGCTTTTTGTTATTTTGTAAAATTTTTTTTTTTCATTTTGGCGACTTTTTTAAGATTTTTATTTTCTATTTTTGTGTATTTTTTTTTTTTTTTTTATTCTGTCGGTTCTTGTTTATGTTAGCGTTTTTTTCGTTATGGTAATATTTCTACTTTTTGGAAAGTGAAAAAAGCTCTAGCTCACAGTTTTTATATCATTTCTGTAAAGTTTATGTAAAGAAATAATTATAAGGACACTGCTTTCACTTGAGAGAGTTGTCTGATAGACATGAAAAATAAAGTAGAGTAGAGTAATAAATAAATTGAGTCGAACTTTTGTTTGAGGCTTATAGACATATATGAGAATTTTGTATATTTATTAGTATCAATTTTTACCGCTTATAACTTCTAAAATATTGAACATATTTTAAAAATATTTGTATTCCGCATATCTGTTAACAAATGCCATAGATCTGGAAAACCCTTGCTAATTTTATTTTTTACTTTGGTGTTTTTATAGTGAAGCGGTTATTTATTATTTGTTTGTTTTTACATTTTGTACTTTAGAGATTAATCAGTAATTTTGCAACTTTTGGAACATTGGATTCTTTTTTCGGTAATTTGGCGATTTTTTAATTTTTGTTTTATTTTTTGTTTCAGCGTTTTTTTTTTTAATTTGGATTCTTTTTTTTGTATTTTAATGGTTGTGGTTTTTTAATTATAAACTTCTTTATATACTTTTTTTTTTTTGTATTTTAATTTTAGTTTTTCGTTTTATTTTATTTTTTTAGTCTAGCTTTTTTTCTAATTTGCAAATTTTTTTTACACAGCTATACACAGTGGTCCCAAAACGATATTTTTTTTTAATAACTTTATAACTTATCAACCGCTTTAGGTAGCTAAATAAAATTGCACATGATCAGAGCTGAATATGTATTCTAGTTGAATTGGATGAGTACAGGCCCCTAGCGCGACGCTAGCGTTGAGGGTAGACCTTCAAAGTTATTCACCTTGGGTATGTAATTTTTTATTATTATTTTTTTTTTTAATTTGGATTTTAAGCATATTTTTGAGAAATAATGTTAACATTTGGACCTAAATAAAATTTAAACAAGTAGAGGTATTCCAATTTTTAAAAAAAAATTTTAGTACAATATAGATAAACTTATTTTAACATTAGTTAAAATACCCAATACCCCGGACTGTTATTTTGGGTATTTCTTGGAATAACTTGTTTCAAAAATTGACTTTTTCCATTAAAATTATCACCTAGCCGTTGTAAAAGGCTTGGCTCAGAAAATATTTTTTGTTTGTTTAAACAATATATGGGGATATAACTAATATATTTTTTTGTTGATCTCTGCTGGGATAGTTTAGAATTTTACAAAAAAATAAAAAAAAAACTATTTCAAAATTGACAAACTTGCCCAAAGCGACTTCGATTTTTCTTTACACGCATCACAGTGGGGCCAAACGCAAATTTTTTGGTAATAAATCTGAATCTCCTAAACTACTGGTCGGATCAAATTGAAATGTATGGAAGAGTTGTAGAGGAGGACCTAAGCTTTCAGAAAAATCATCCTGTAGTCACCCTGTGTTAACACGAGATAAGCTACAGGGTGTCAAAGTTGACTACCTCGAGTATGTAAAAGTTAAAAAAAATCGTAACTTGTACAAATGAAGTCCGATTTTAAAGATTTTTATATTTCTGGAAATTGCTTGGCAAGATAAAGAAAAAATACGCTTACTCATCTAAGTTATCTCTTATAGTTAAAAAGATATTTACGCTTGAATTTTGAATTTTTGATTTTTTGGCTCGACTTTCTTTCGTTTTTCGGGAATAAGTCCGGAGATATAGGAGATAAAAATTTTTAAAAATATTCTGTAATTTGCTACATATTTCAAAATAATATGCTGAAAGAATTTTTGGATTATCTCAATTCGTCTAGACGTGAAAAATATTCAAAGTCAGCACTCTGAAATTGTCATGAAAAATGACTATTTTTTTACAAAAATATAGTACAATTCATTCACTTTTTTCTCAAAGTTCCGTTAATAAAAAAATTTTTACCTTATTAATTTCAAAAGATAAGACTTCATAAATGGTTAATGAAGAAATTTTGAATTGATTTAAGTTTGCACCCTACATCCAGCATTGGCCGAAAATTGTCAATTTTAAAAAATAGTTTCATTTTTATCGATTAATAAAAAAAATGTCACGCGAGCTTTTTTAACTTTGGTACCCATATTTTTTATAGAAATAGACTTAGAATGATTTAACACTAAACTGCTTCCCGCCTGTCCAAAAACGAATGCAAGAGTGGAGATTTTATGTTAAAAGTCAGTTTTTTTAATGACTATTTTTAAAAGCATATTAAAAGCATATTAGCATAATATTTTTAACATTATTTCTTATGTAATGTATAAAACACAAATCAAGCTTTCATTCCTAAAAAAATCAATAAAATAGCTCCAATAACCTATTTTGGGCAATTTTTCAAAAATAATTTTTTTTTTAATAAATAGCTGAAAATCCAAAAAAATTTAATTTTTTTAATAAAACTACACTAATTTTGCAAACACTTTAAAAATGCTAAAAGAATATAAAGATAGACTTATTTACCAATTCAACGATATATAAAATGTTGATATAGGTCATTTAATAATAGTAATATAATGGCCTCAAAACTACCAAGTCACGTCAAAAGTTACAAAATTCACTATTTTGTTCCGTATTTCCATATGTGTGTATACGTAACACTCAACTGCATTGCTTATTTTTGTTACGAGATAATAATATTTATTAATGAATTTATTTAAAGTGTTCATAATTCTTTTCTACTGAAAAGGTTTTTAAAATTACCTAAGTACATACATATATAAGTATATTTTCCTTCGTTTTTTATTACATTTTTTAAGTTTTTAAATAATCTACCTAGCTACTTAATTAATGTATTATAACAAAAATGATTTTTTTACAATGGCATAGGTACATTTTTTGACGTACCTGTTTAACACTACAGGTCATAAAAATAAACTGAATGAAATTGGGGGTTTTGAGCAAAAATTTACATTTTTTAATTCATTTTTGCCTGTCACCATTTACCTGATATAAATATTATTTTTCTATATATAAGTATCCTTATAAATATGCAGATTTATTAGTGAATTTGCCATTATGGAGATTACATTAAAATACTTTTCTATTTGCAAAGTAATCTGGGATAATCTATCTGATATTATAAATCTTCCAGAAAAAATAAGAAAACTCATTGATACAGTAGTATCTTTTGGTTTAACTCTTACTGTAGAAGACAGTTTAGAGCTCGAAAATTTTTATAAATCATACGAAAAAAGGATGCAAGCTTTAGATTGGTCAATACCAAAGTTCAAGAAGAAAAATGAAGAGTGGTTGGAGGGAGAAATACCAATTTTCATCGGAAAGCAGAAAAAGGGTCGACCAAAAAAAAGTTACGATGAAGTTCAGCTAAGAACAAAGAGGACCAAACAGGAATCTGTTCTAAATTCACATACGAATGCCGAAATAAAAGATAAATTTAAAGCTTTAGTAACACGTACGCAACCAAAGGAAGTAGAAAAAGTTATAGATGTGTTACCAACAGCTTCTCCCAATCGATTACATCGGATAATCCAAAGCATAGTGACACCGAAATCAACATCGTCCTTTACCTCTGAAGATGCTTTAGCTTTAATATTAAATTTAGGATTATCAAGAAACCAATACGAGATTTTGAGAAAAATTTTAGCGAAAAAGGATATGATATCTTTCCCAGTAGCAAATCAGTGAGAGATGTGAAAAGTAATATTTTACAGCCTATGGAGCACCCGGTTAATGCTTCTGTTAAAAGTGCTAAAGTTAATATATTGCAATTACTTGAAAATACTGCCTGTAGAATTATATCTACCTTCAGCAATGATAACATTGAAAAATGCAAAGACTCTGAACTTATTTTAATATTCAAATGGGGCTGCGATGGAACATCAGGATTTTCGGAATACAAACAATTGGATGGAAGTACCTCTGGAAATAATTATTCCTCGCTGTTTATAGCGTCTCTGGTACTACTTCGAATGCGCTTAAATAAGCCTTCCTCATCGACAAGAAACGACTCGCTTTTTGATGATATATGGATAAATTTAACTCCAGGTTCCAAATTTTTGTGCCGTTCAATCCTTTTTGATTACACAAAAGAAACCACGGTTACAATAAACAGCATTGTCAACCAATTGGAAGAACAAATTAAAGCATTGCCCCCAATATATGTAAAAGTATCAAACAGAACTATTAAAGTTACATTTCAACAACAATTAACGATGATTGATGGAAAAGTTGCAAACGGTATAACAGATACAACATCTACATGGAAATGTAATATATGTGGAAAAATAAGTTCACAATTTCAGGATAATTCTGAAGTCCTTGTTAATAAAAATTCTTTAAAATTTGGAATATCACCACTCCACGCAAGGATAAGATTTTTGGAGTTCTGCTTACATCTTGCATATGATATGAAGTACAGAAATATTCCCGGGCAGGAAAATGCTACAGTAAAAAACAATTTGGAACTTCACGAATTACGAAAAGAGGAGAAGAAAAGAATTCAATTAGAATTCAAAGAACAACTCGGATTAATAATTGATAAACCTCTACATGGCTATGGAAGCTCAAATGATGGAAATACAGCAAGACGTTTCTTTGAAAATCCGGAACTCACATCTTCAATCACAGGCATTGACTTAAATATTTTGAAGCGTTTTAAGATTATATTGGCAGCCATTAATAGCAAAAAACAAATTAATGCGGACAAATTTAAAATTTTTGCTTACGAAACTAAAGAACTACTTAACATTACATACGCCTGGAAATCAATGACTCCAACAATTCACAAAGTATTGGCTCATGGTAAAGAAATAATAGAAAATAGTATTTTGCCATTGGAAGAGCTAACAGAGGAAGCACAGGAAGCCCGAAATAAAGATGTTAAACATTTCCGACTCTTCAATACCCGAAAATGTTCGAAAATAGCGCAAAATATGGACTTAATGGAATATTTATTAATATCATCAGATCCAGTTATATATTCTATAAGAACACGATGGCTACCAAAAATCAGTCTTGAAATAGAAAAAGAGGATTCCGAAGCTAAGGAAGTTAAAAATTTGCTAACGTTTGATGTTTCTGATTATTTTCAAGAAAATCTCTAATAATATCTTCGATAATATATTCTTAATAAAATAAATATACGGGATATATGTATAATAAGTATGTAAATATGTAGAACAAATTAAATAAACATTACTCAAATAAAGAATTTACTACTTTATAATTACAAATATATACCTACATAATACATTAGAAAACTAAAATGTTACGTATACACACATATGGAAATACGGAACAAAATAGTGAATTTTGCAACTTTTGACGTGACTTAGTAGTTTTGAGGCCTTTATATTACTATTATTAAATGACCTATATCAACATTTTATATATCGTTGAATTTGATAATAAGCCTATCTTTATATTCTTTTAACATTTTTAAAGTATTTGCAAAATTAGTGGAGTTGTATTAAAAAAATTAAATTTTTTTGGATTTTCAGCTATTTTTTAAAAAAAAAATTATTTTTGAAAAATTACCAAAATAGGTTATTGGAGCTATTTTATTGATTTTTTTAGGAATTAAAGCCTAATTTGTGTTTTATATATTACATAAGAAATAATATAAAAAATATTATGCTAATATGCTTTTAATATGCTTTTAAAAATAGTTTAGTGTTAAATCATTCTAAGTCTATTTCTATAAAAAATATGGGTACCAAAGTTAAACAAGCTCGCGTGACATTTTTTTTATTAATCGATAAAAATGAAACTATTTTTTAAAATTGACAATTTTCGGCCAATGCTGGATGTAGGGTGCAAACTTAAATCAATTCAAAATTTCTTTATTAACCATTTATGAAGTCTTATCTTTTGAAATTAATAAGGAAAAAAATTTTTTATTAACGGAACTTTGAGAAAAAAGTGAATGAATTGTACTATATTTTTGTAAAAAAATAGTCATTTTTCATGCCAATTTCAGAGTGCTGACTTTGAATATTTTTCACATCTAAACGAATTGAGATAATCCAAAAATTCTTTCAGCATATTATTTTGAAATATGTAGCAAATTACAGAATATTTTTAAAAATTTTTATCTCCTATATCTCCGGACTTATTCCCGAAAAACGAAAGAAAGTCGAGCCAAAAAATCAAAAATTCAAAATTCAAGCGTAAATATCTTTTTAACTATAAGAGATAACTTAGATGAGTAAGCGTATTTTTTCTTTATCTTGCCAAGCAATTTCCAGAAATATAAAAATCTTTAAAATCGGACTTCATTTGTACAAGTTACGATTTTTTTTAACTTTTACATACTCGAGGTAGTCAACTTTGACACCCTGTAGCTTATCTCGTGTTATCACAAGGTGACTACAAGATGATTTTTCTGAAAGCTTAGGTCCTCCTCTACAACTCTTCCATACATTTCAATTTGATCCGACCAGTAGTTTAGGAGATTCAGATTTATTACCAAAAAATTTGCGTTTGACCCCACTGTGCGCATTTGCGTTAAGATTTCAAAAACTATGTAGTCTAGAACAAAAAAAATAAAAAAATAGAAGTGAAGAAATATTACCACCTTTTTGGAAAATAACCTAACAAATGTGAAATTTTTTAAAGTTTAAATTTCAGATTAATGTAACTTTTTATTTATATGATTCTTGCAGAATTATTACTTAAAAATTTTCAAGAAATCAAACGTTTATTTTCAAGAAATTTTAATGCCATAGTTAAGATCTCCAAGTTTCAAAAACTTGAAAGAAACGAAGCTAAATATTAGGGTAAAATTTGCTTCAACTTAAATATCTTTTAAACAGAAAGAAATAACCTACACATATAATCATGATTTGGGACCACTGTGCTATGGAGATTCTCTTTTCGATGTTTTGTAATTTTATGATTATTTTGTTTTTTTTTATTTTTTTTCGTATTTTAGTTTTGGTAATTTGGCAACTGCTTTGAACTTAAGTTTCAGAATTATAATATTTTTAATGTATTTTTATTTATTTTTTTTTTTTTTTTAGTTTTTCAGTAATTGTGGGATCGATTTTTTTTTTTTTTTTTTTGTAATTTTGTTTATTTTAGTGATTTCTTTTAGTTTCTGTATTAAAATTTTTTTTATTTAGCGTTTTTTTTATATTTTTTTGATTTTTTTATATTTTAAAAATTACCTAATGTGACATTAAATAATGTCTACAAAATGAATTACTCATTTTCGTTTCACTAATCATTTATTGATGATCCATCCAAATTTTAGACTTACAGTTTTCATGTAACTGGTGGTAGATATGGAATTCAAAAAACAATTTTTACTTAAACTATTTTCTATGACTACATTATTAATTTTTGGAATTTATAAAAGATATTGTTCAGTGATATAAATACGCAGAGAAAAAATATGGTTATGCCATTGTCACTACAACAATATTACATTCTTATTGTTAGTTTTTGTTAATTTTCATAATATTGTGTTCATGATAATAATGCTTTTGTTTCAATTTTATCATTTAATGTTTACATTCAATAAAAAATCAAATATAAAAAAATATTATGTTTTGAATATTTTTACCAGAAACAAAATTTTATTAATATGCAAAAATATCACTATTTCTACAACCATTAAACCATTATCAATATATTTTCTTGTTCTTAAATCATATCTTGTTTTTAAACCATATTAACACTATTCCCATAACAATATAATATTACAAATAATTATAATATGTATGCTTTTTTAAAAATATGTTTGAAAAAACACATAACTTGTTTATTTTTGGATATATTTTGTTTTTAGTATTTGCTTTCCAACTTCATTAATTAATTTATACATGAATAAATATAAGTAGACAAGGTTTTGATGTATCCGGTATGATTCAAGCAGTTGAAGATATTGATTAACTACTACTAGTTAACAAAAAGTATTTTGTATTATATTGCAAAACATATGTAAATAAAATAAATAAAATTAATCAGTGAACCAATAATGATTCATCACTTTAAGATTAATATAAAGCATGTTATGAGTAATTTTAGATATATTATAACATTTTTTATGGTAAACTGAATCATAATATGAGGAAATCATAGCATAATTCTATAAAAACGGATCATAATATTATAAATTATTTCAATACAAGATGGATGCAAAAACTAGTATCATAATATGAAAAGTTAGATTTTTTTATTATTATAATGTTCATATTTAGTATTATTATTATTATTATTATTTTTATTATTATTATTATTATTATTATTATTATTATTATTATTATTATTATTACCATTACTATTATTATTATTATTATTATTATTATTATTATTACTATTACTATTACTATTATTATTATTATTATTATTATTATTATTATTATTATTTTTATTATTATTATTATTATTATTTTTTTTTATTATTATCATTGTTATTATTATTATAATATTATTATTATTATTATTATAATTATTATTATTATTATTATTATTATTATTATTATTATTATTATTTATGACCATACCATATTTTTTCTCTTACTGAACTCGATAACAATTAAGGTATGATAAAAATTATTATTGGTGCATAAGACACCAAACTTCTAGGGATCATTCACCTGAATCCTAGTTGATCGGAATCAATTTATCTTTCAGAAACGTCACAAACAGCGACTCTATAGTGTCCGTGTAGTATAAAATATTCATTTAGTGGTCTTTACAATAAACCAACTTTATTTCTGTATAATTTTATTTAATTTCTACTTAGTTTCTATTAACTTTAACAAAATATTCTGCATTAATTTCCTTTGTCATTTATGCAGACAAATCTTTAATATATTTCTGGTGATTCACGGGTATTGACCATACATATATAAAATTATCAAAAGACGAAATAGGCAGGACGAAAAGCACTAAAATAAAGCCCGAAAAGAGAAAGTCTAGAAACATAATTACCAATTATGAGAAGAGATTACTTTTAATAAAAGGTAAAATTTCTAGCCTACTAAAAATTAATTTTAATAATTTCTGATAATTCAACACTAATTTAATTTAAATATTAAAATAAATCAAACACTTAGACTAAACATTTACAAACTTTTACCACTAATTAGGGAAAGAGAGATTATATTTTCTATTTAGTATACATAGACATTACCATTGTGATGCTAGTTGTATTGTTATAATTTTGTTAAAATAGATATTAATGAAAATATTTAGTAAGATAATTAGAATTAAACAATGCTATTTCAACTGTTGCTAAATCCTTGTACATGTTGAGCTGCATTCAAAGAGAAAAAAAGATGGAAATTTTCTTCATAACAAATTAAAAATTCTGTCTCGGCTACTTCTCCAACCAACAACATTTCCGGGCACCACCTCTTGCTACTACTTTACTCTGTTCATAGCGGCATACTAAAAACAATACTACAAAGTAATGACTTCCAAGTATTTCATTTGCAGCATTTAAAATATAGTCAACAACAAATGGCTTTTAAAAGACGACAGAATAAAAAAATAAAAAAAAGAAATTTTAATAATAATAGAAATGCAAACTAAAGACAGTTGGTAAAGAAAAAAAAAATAATAAAAAACAACAATACTATACTATATAAAGGAACAAAATTAAACTTAAAATACGAGTTAGTAAGTATAAGAAATAAAAACAGACAATATAAATGTCTTTGTTAAATGTTAAAATATTTTTCCTGCACTGAGATAATAAAAAAACAAGTAAGAAAGATATAGTCAGTCAAGCCCGACTGTATAATACTTTACACTATTGTGTATATTCGTGACCAATTGTGGACCGATACTTATATTAAATGTAATACAAGTATCTGTATTCCCTACAGAATACAGATTATTACACTGATACTAACATGTATATGAATATATGGACTTTTGGGTGATTACCAAAAGTGGGCTTTATATGGGAAATATGGAAATTATAGATCGAACTTCATAAAGTTTGACACTGTCGTTTATACTTATACAAAATTTATTTGTTTCGAATATTAGTTATTAAATAATTAATTATTAAATTTCTAAAATATCAAAACATTAGCATGAAATATTTTTACGGGATTTAAACATGTTAAAGTGATTTTCAGAAGAGGTGTTTATATGGGAGTGAAATATAAACGGATCTTTACGAAATTTTAAGATTTATACTCACAATACTATATCTAAAGGTTTTGTTATATCATTAACAACTATTCTTGGAAAACATTTGTATGGGAGCTAGGAGAAATAATGGACTGATCAATTTCAACAGGCTTCGTCTTTGTGCCAAAATAATTATTCGTATCCAATTTCATCAAAACATCTTCAAAATTACAACCTGCACTTTGTTCTCGAGGTACTCAGAAAGTGATTCTGAGTCGATTGGTATACTTAAAGGTGGGTCATGGACTAACCTTATTGTGTGTTACAAACATCAGCACAAACGCATAATACCCCAACCACCTATGGTGGTGTAGGTTATCAAAATAAAACAAGTATTAAAATGACTACAAAAGCAAAATAAATGCGTAAGACAGCATAAAAATCAACAATAGTAAAGTGGTCATTTGTTATTCAAAACTGCAGCAGCTCTAGCTTACTGTTAACACCTTACAAAAGAAAACTTTTTAAAATTACAATACTTAAATAAAGATGTGTCCCCATTCCCCTAGATAAAATACATAAATTTTATATTTTTTGTGAAATCAAAAAAAACAATAAAGCAACCACTCTCTTTGAAAGTTCTTTCCAACAACAATGATGCAAGTCAAGAATGAACGAATTTGTATAATGATAAAATGTTCTAATTTATGTGCTGCATTCAGAAGTTGCACAAGTTTATTTTAAGATATATAAAAATATTGTTTAAATTTTAATTTTGCAATTGTTTTTTTTTAACAGGAAATGGTAGAAGTATTTTTTTTTTTAATAAACTAATGTGTTAAAATATTCCTGATTATTAAATTTGAGTTAAATATTAAAGTTATCGATACAATTTCTGTCCAAGTTATGATATAGACAAAAATTTTACAGTAGGCGCTTCACTATTTTTTTTCTGTAGATAATCAAAGTCATCGAATAAGTTTCTATAGATAACCAAATTTCCAGATAAATTCTTTATAGATTCAAATTTAAGCAATTTTCTAAAGATTATCAAAAATTTAGATCAGTTAAAAAGCACTGCCAGAAAATCAGCATTAAGAAATAATGTAAGCTTTTGAAAAATCTGCAAAAATTTCTAAGAGAAGTAAGTGGTTCGGATTGTGGTTTAGTTAGGAAAATGTTTAAAAAAATTATATGTGATAGATATAGAAAAGTATAGTACTGTGCAGAACATAATCAACGAAATATGGGTTACCATAAAAGCTGGTTTATTTTTCAAAGTACTCAAATTGCAACACAAATAATTTTATAAAAAAAGTTAAATTTGGAAGATTTGAATCTGTTCCTGCTGTTCTGGTGTGAACACCAGAAGCAACAAAATTTGCAAATGTTAAATACGTGCTAAATTTGTTGGTATTTTTATTAAGTTAATGACAATTTTGTAGTAAAGTTATCTAAGTGCAATATTATTTTCATTTATTTTCGTTTTTTTTTTCTTTAACAAAAACATTTTTATAAAAATTATGGCATATGATAAAATATTCCTTGGCACTAATTTTTTTCCTTGAAAAAAAAAATGAGAAGTACTCCACGTTTATACTACAAGATATAGAATATTATTTATTTAAGTTTTATTTTAGGCAAATTACTTTTGGAAGAACAATTTGGAAAAATATCCGTCTTTTCCACGATGTCGAATGAAAAATTCGTTTCGGCAATTTACATGAAAACATCAAATAAATTTTATTTCTATTTTATTGTTTCCCAAACAATTAGTCGAAACAAATTTGAGGCCTGCAAATGACGTCCATATAATATAGTATATATCACATATACTTCAGTGATAATATCAACGATTTATTTGAATTCATGAAAAGCAAATTGTCTCCTTTTTACAACTTCTAAGCTTTCAAGCTATATTTTCACATAGAACTTTACCTTACCAAGAACTTCTTTAAAGTACTTAGCCACGTAAGACAAAAATCAAAGATGACATATATGTGTCAATATTCGTAAACTAACAACCGACGGAATTCCTAAAAAATTTTTAACATAATCGCAAACAATGAAGAGTTTGTTGAAAAAATAACACAAGTTGTTATCTGGATATCTTTAAAACTTAATTTACTTTGGACAATATTTCAAAAAAATACAATAAAATTTAGGGTTGGACTCTAATACACGAAGCAGATCCCAAATAATGAGAAAGATTCCATTTGACAGATCTTTAGTTTCGATTTATCACATTTTATTGAATAAATTGGTGATCGGTTTTCGAATATAGTAAAAACGTTTTTTGTTTATATCTCTAAAACTAAAACCCGTTTCGAAAAAATTAGTAAAGATTCGAATTCTGCATTCTAAATAACCTCAAGTACAAAACCTTGTATGCCTGTGTTTTTGAACTAATACTAATGTTTATAATTCGATTTAAGCAAATGATTAGACAGATGGATTAAGGTAGTTATATTGTAAAACACTTTGTTTTAAGAAAAAACAATTTTTTTAAGACAATACTTTAGCGTTTTTAGAGTACATTTTTTAATTTTTTCTGCCAATTTAATGTGCATAAAATAATGTTTTGAGCATATTTATGATTTTCCTGATTTTAACATACATCTCCGATTAGAAATCTGATAATGTATCAGCTACTCTAAAATACATAGAAATGTAACGGTCTTCAGATAATATTCTCGGATCGATTCCAATATCAATTTTCTACTCGTCAATGAAAGTTGCGCTTGCATCCTCTTAAATAACATAGTTTCCCTCCTAACAAACCCTATTATGTTTGTATACTAATTCTAAAATACTTATCGTCCTAGGGACTTTATAATCAGCTTAAATTTCTAAGTCGCTCTCATACTCTATTCATATATAAATATGTTTATTTCTTTCCTAGAGAGCTGGAAAAAGACTTAATTCCCAACAAAAAGTGTAGATGTTACTCAGGCCTGTATAATGTCTCATATCACAATTATTTACGTCTTAGTCAGTCCCAAATTAGAATTAAGAACCCTATCCTTATGCATGTTTCCCGTCTATTTGATAATTCGTTGAACTACTCCAAAACTCTGAAGTCCTGATAGAGGTTATATTTACATTATTATAGACGTCTTCGGTATATAAAATCGCTGCCGTTAAATATTGCTTTATGTCAGGTATATCTGCAATAGCACCGACCATGTTCTATGTTTAAACTTCAACAGAATTATAATAAGATAACATTAGTCTTATAAAAAATCAAATCAAGCATCAAAACAAAATATAAACTGATCGTTTTAGGTGAAGAATAAATAAACTTCAATTTAAATTTCAGCAAACATTTATCTTTAAAAACATACAGTATAAATAAATACGAAACTTTATTCTTCCATTGCAAATATTTCCTATGAAAATGTCTAAAAAATTCCATTCAATCATTTTTCCTAAACAAATCTTCAAGAGCTTGACTTGATCCCCTAAACTCACTGATTTATGTTTCCTTTGTTTAATGTTCATATACTCTATCTGAATGTTAGTGTGAGCCTAACTTCTTCTATATAGGAGAGTGTGAGTGTATTTTTAAACGTTAGAAAAGAAATAAAAACAAAAATGAATAATGATGTTGGCAACAATTAAAAAGTAGTGAAAAATAATGTTTTATATTTATTCAACACAGCAAAAGGAAGGAACAAGTAAAACAGAGAATGAAAGCGGAAAAAAAAACAATACGAAATGAAGAGGTAAATTTTATGTTGCAAAAATCTTCAGATAAATGAACAACAATTTTATGCCACCACATTAT
The DNA here is from genome assembly GCA_932274085.1 of Protocalliphora azurea. Classification (NCBI taxonomy): domain Eukaryota; kingdom Metazoa; phylum Arthropoda; class Insecta; order Diptera; family Calliphoridae; genus Protocalliphora; species Protocalliphora azurea. Next base: position 130,309,930 of record OW026520.1, read on the forward strand.
GGTTATGAAGAAAAAGAAGACGAGTCTGGCTAGTACAAAAAAATAAATAATAAATAAAATAAAACAAAAGAATTATCTCTGCACTCTTGTGTGCTAAGGTACACATGACTAGACTATACGGTGTAATTCAGCTATGTTTTATTTTAGACTAAAGAAAGAATTATATACTTTTATTTCTTAAACCCTTTAACACAGATGACAGCTGTTCTATAAAGTAAAGACTTATAAACAGGATCAAAGGAACGATGATGATTTGCCTGTCTAACCGTTCATCAATTTACGGAAAACAACCTTCGGAAATCAAGGTATCGGAATTGCTTTTGAAATATTTCCGAATGTACAATACCTAACTTGTTTTTCTTCTTACATACCACTGTGCATTTTTTTCTGTCATACTAAATATACTAAACCATAGTATATAATAATCAGTAAAATTTTTGCTACTCCCTGCAATTTATTCACATTTCACGCGGTCACTGCGGCTATTTCCAATTGTGTGTTGGTTGTTACAATGAAAAATGTTCGCTGCTCTAGATAGATGTTATTGTAAATAAACTATTCTAGTTTTTATTGTTGTTACTGAAATTACAACAATTCAATGTATGTTAATGTATGTTACTACTGCATTCACTTATACAACGTAAAATGTAAATCCATATTTTGTAGAGATTAAATTAAGAAAAAGAAATCATTTACGTGGTAGAGAGAGAGAAAGACAAACCGAGAGCGAATAAGAGGAATGATGTTATAAAATAATCAAGGAAAGTTTACAATTATTTTACTTCTACAACAATGTCTGATGAAGATTTTTGAATTGGTATATTGCAGCTGTCATTGACTAATAACTTAAATATTATATGAATACACACACAGAAAGATAAATTGTAGTACGGGTATTGTAGTTTTGTGAAAGTTTATCTGTTCAAAGTATTAAAATAAAGCAAGAATAAATTACAACTAGTTGGATATCTATCTATTTTGTACATGTATATTTCAGAAAATTATAAATGAATAGCGTTATTTTACAGAGTGCCGAATATATTTGTTAACAATATTTTTTAGAATAGTAGAGAAAGTGTTAGAGAGATAATGAGATAATGTACAATCATAGGGTCCGATTTTGTCTCAGATGAGCTTTAGTAGTAGATTTATTATAAACCAATATTAATTTTAAAGATAGATTCTGAATTAATTCTTGAATAGTTTAAATGAAAGATTCTGAAACAACTCAGATTTGATTTAATTCTAGATCTTTATATAGTACTTGATTGAATTTAATTAAGGATCTGAATTTAGTTCAATATTATTTTGATTCAAAGATTTTGATATAATTTTAAGTTAGTTCTATATAGTTATATCCTGAACAAATATTTTAATATAATATAATCTTGACCAAAGTATTTATGGCAATTCTAAATTAAGTTTAATCCTAAGTGTTTGTCTAGTTCCAGATTGTCTTTAATCGAGGTCCTGGATATAATATAAGATCACCTTGATTTAAAAATAAACACGAGGGCAGCGAATCCAGTTTTTTGGATAAATTCGTAATGTAAGAATATTATTTTTGGAGTTTTAGACATTGCTGACTACGTAGCTGAAATACAAATTTAAGATCTCAATGTATCCACTAAGTTCAAATTATTACCTCATGTAATTTTTAAATGCGTTTTATATAGGCTTGTTGTCGCTAATTCCAAATACAAAAACATAATTAAATATTTAAAGTGCTTAATTAAATACGAAAAAAAAAACAAAAAACGGTTGTTAATTATATTTCTTCAAACTCGTTTAATTTTGTGGATCAACAATTTTTTAAAATTTTTACTTTTAAACGCTATTTAGTACCAATATTAGTTGGCTTTAATGCAACACAAATCTGTTTGCGCGAAAGACTTCTAGCGAACGGCGTTAGTGCTTTCGTACGATATTTTTGATGGCATCGCAATCGTAATGATTTTTTAACATATCACTAAAAAAAAATTTATCATTATTATATTTTTAATATTTGACAATCAAAAAGATTTTTTAAATTTATATGAAGGAACAATAAGTGAAAAAAATTAAAAAAAATATGAAAAATTCCATTTCTATCCCAATATTAAATATAAATGCATATATGTAAACTCCACAAACATTCCTTTAGAATATCATGTGAAAAAGAAAGTGTACAAAGATTTTTAACATTTTTTTAATTGCATTTAATTTGTTGATGTATTTTTCACATCTAATCAAAAAAAAAAAAAAATAAAATTTAACGGGTTATTATTTTTGAGTGCCTTTTGATTCCGATATAAGCTATCGTTCTACTACAGAGAAGTTTACATTTTTATCGATTTCAATTAGCGCCTTGGGTGTGCCTATTAAAGACACTGCAATCTCAGGGCATGAATACTATTTATGTAATTTTTTTGTTTGAACATATTTTTCGCTTAATTAAAACAGAGTAGATGACTTATTACAGATATAATTTCACATAAAATGTAAAATAAGTTCGTAAAAATTTAAATCTGTTTCAAAGAGTTATAAGGTTTTTGAAATTTGATATTTTATCGCGCCACAACGATTTTTTTTTTTTGATCACGCAATAATTTAGATTCATTGAAATTACGCTATGAATGTGTTGGAGCCATTCAGATTTTTTCTCCCCAAGTTTAAGCACTCCTTAGAGCACGTTAACGAAATGTATCTCAAACAATAAAGCTCCATTTTTTACTTTACAACACTCGAAACGGCGCAAATTTTCTAATCGAAAAACTGCCAAAATTTTAATTTTTAAAATTTTGGTTTCCCCACTTCTCCACAATAAAATTTAATACTGGTCAACGACGCATTGATTGAACAAAAGTTAGCCTATTTCTATAAGTGTTTGTAGTTTACGTTAGAGAAATTTGACTCACCAAGCAAAAACTTTGCTTTTCGGTAAGCTAGGAGGTATAATTGAAAACAAAAATAAACTAGTTATTTTTTGCCTGAAGAACTAGTTATTTTTCTTCGAGTTGTCCACAAATTTATGTAGTTATTTTTAGACTCTCAAAAATATATACCTAAGCGAAAACAAAAATAAGAAAAAGAACAACAAATTTTATCGTCAGTGAGATTTAAACTTGGGCACAAATTAACCATTCGTTTTTAATGACAAGCATCTTACTCAACACCACCTCACACTTGATATTTTAAGGGAGAAAAATTGTTTTTAGTATAAAATATCTTCTTGGACATTTTGTTAAAAAAATAAAAAAAACTAATAGCATCAGAATGGGGCTGAACCAACAACCCTCTGTTTGTTAATCCGGAGCTCTAGACAACTGATCCACGTGATTATTACTTTGTTATTATACTGTTTAGTATTTAATTATGTAAAGTAGAGAAGGCAAATAATAATGACGCCTCATTACCAAAAAAACTACTTTAATAAGCAGTTACCATTACCGAGAACCAAGAATTATTTGCTTGACATAAGTGTTCCTAGAAGGTGAGGAAAAACGAGACTAAAGTGGTCTTTATAAAGGTCAGAAAAAGCTAAATAACCCCAAAATACAAGGCCAAAGTATACCTAATAATAATTTATTTAAAAATTTATATATATCTTTTTTCATTAGCTTTTGATACTTTTTTTTACAGAAACTGTAAATTTAAAAATAAAACATAGAACAGCTGTCAGCAAAATGATTCACGAAAAATCGCTCACAAAAAGGTTATATTTCATATGAAAAATTACCTACCTAATGTTTTGAAGTGATTTTTGATCATTTTTGAATTCTTTTTAATACTTTTTTGATTAATCATTTTTTAATATATATAAATATTTTCTATGCTTAAACAAATAATTACAACAATTGATTGATGATTGATTGATTAAGTAAGTTCATAAAATGAGATAAGTTACATGTGATTTTGAGAAATGAAGTGCCGCAGGTAAAGATAAATAATCTAGATTTTTTGTACGAACTGATACACAAAAATCTTTAATTGATGATTCTGTAAGAATAAAATTTGTGAAAATGCTAAAATTTTAGAAAAAGGCTAGAAAAAAGTTAGAAGCTAAAACGAAAATTTTGAGGCTAAAAGCAAACTAAAATTTGTCTTAAAAAGGCCAAACCGGAAACAATGGGCATAAGCTAAAATTCGCAATTACAAAAATCAAAAGAAAGGAAAACACTCTTTTTATATTTTAAGACTGAGTGCTTGCCAGCAGTTTTTCCAGGAGGTGAGAAAAAAAGAGGCTAAATTTAAATTTAAAAAAAAAGACAAAAAGGCTAAATGCCCCCCAAAAAAGGCCAGAAAAAAGTTATTTTTTTATTTTAAAAATTGATTTTTCCACATTCTCATCAGTTTTTTTTTTTCTTATACATTTTTTGCACACATTGTAACAAATGAATAAATTAAATCTAGATAGAATGAAAAATCGCGCAAAAATTTTAACACAAATTTGGCTCATATTCTATATGAAAGAGGACGTAATATATTGAAGTTAGTTTTAGCAATTTTTAAACTATAATTGCTATTTATTTAACTATTTCCAAATGCTTGTATAAGAATCATGTATCTACGTATAATCCATAAAATTAGTTAAGATATAGGCAATATGGAGGAGGAAGCGCCGTAGCTGAGAATTTTTGTTCAATATAAATAATAAATTCATTTGGAAATCATAGAATTGATGTAGAAGATCATATTTTTTGTTGCCCTGATAATCAACAGCGACCATGTAATACTTTACTCTATCGAGTAAGTGCTTTAAAGTGATTTTAAGTCACAAAAGAAAATATCTATATGGTATTTCTGCGCGTTGAAAGAAATTTTGTTGTTATAGGCCGATCCTTGCGAAATTTGACGGCATAATTTGTATTTAAATACAAAATTTATGCACACTGAATTAATTTTCGGGAGAGAGCCTCATGTGGAAACTATGATCAATTATTCACCCAATCTCTTCAAATGTGACTGTGTGGCTAATGCCAATAAAAAACGCATATGCCTCCATTTTAATATAAATCTTCCCATATTTAAGAAAGTTATAATCACTAAAGCAGTTTTCTGGAAAATATTTTTAGGAGGTTTGATGAAAAAATAGATCCATTTCGAATTCAAAATACGAGCAATAGTTCGTTCTGTTACCGATAATTCCAATTTTTTTACTTCCTACAAGTCAGATGACACTTGACCTTTTCGTAACGTATTTTACATTTCTAGTGCAATGATGATTTCAAAAAGTTTCTAGTTTTAATTTGTTCCATATGATTTTCCTTTCCTTGAATATAATTTTTGATCACTTCTTCACAACATTTTAAGATGTGAGCAATTTCGCGATTCAAATAACCTTTCTTCTTTAGAGTAGTAACCAGATTCCTTTCTGTTTGATTTATTTTATATTCCGAATTTTATTTTCACAGAAAATATTTCATTATAATTTTCGACATAAAACTCATTAAATGCCATAATTCAAAAGAATTTTGATATTTATTGTTATTGCGTACAAATGATTACCTCAAACACTTATTTAAACAGCAAGCATTAATTTGTACAAAGCAACAGCAGCTTATATAATGGTATATCCTTAGAGTCTTAATTTTAAAAGTAATTAATGATTAATCAAATTATTGGTTTTTTTATGAAATAAAAGGTGTTATTACCAAAAGCAGTGACGCATACAAAGTACTGTATAATCGTGATTTCATAAACGAAATTCAAGATATAGTAATGAAATGCCCTTCTAATCCAAGGTCAATTGTATACAATATTCTTTATCACTTTCATAACTTGCAACTGTATATAGTTTTAACAAGGAGCTAGCTCTAAAATGAAAAACAAACCATGAAAATATAAATCTTAGGAACAAGTAAATTAATTTATTCTAAAGAGATTTACAGATAAAAATAATCAATTTGCTAGGGTTGTTTGTTTAAAATACTTGTAGAATGTATGAATAAATATCTAAAATTAACCCTAGAATACAAATGTATGTAAATTTTACGAATAGTTTTTATAAATTGTTATTACTATCGTGTGTAAAACCTAATGTTATGAATGTTATGAAATTCCAGAAGTTCTTTCATCAAGTGTTGATAAAAATACATACAGTCATGAATATATATTACATATATATAAATTTACAATTTTTTGAATTTCTTGAAAATTTGGAAATAAAGCAAATATATAAGAAATTTTGAAATAACTGTTTTGTTGTTGTAAAGCCTGAAATATGTAGATCAGACTATGGTAATTTCTGAAAAAGTCGCAGTATTTATTTCTGATATTAAAAAAAAAACAATTCATATATATTTTCATTTCAAAAGTATTTACACACATTTTTTATATATCAAATTACGCTTATCACTGCCAAAGGTGGTTCCAAATTTTCATATTAGAATAGTATAAAATATGGTATAAGATTCAAACACAACCTTAGTGGATCTCAAAAATATAAAAATATTGCCAAAAATTATGAAAAAAAACTACCAGAGCTAAGTTCAGATTTAATTTAATGTTTAAAAAGGGATATCGTTATTATGGTTTGGAAAATGGAATGGGAATAGTTAAAGTATGTTACAGTCCTTAGTTAAAAGATATAATTACATAAAAATAAAAACAACTTAAAGAGAAGTTAGAGAGAAATTAGTAAAAATCTGTCAGATAATTAAACATCGCTTAGAATATTTTTAAAATTTTCTGCAGTTGTTAGTATGTTCGGCGAGAATGTATGATTTTTATAAAAGTTATGACGATTTCATTATAGAAAGTGTAATTCAATATTTCTAATTTATAATTAATTTTGCTTCTGTGTTGAATTTTCTATGTAATTCAAATAAATTAAATTTTTGTACCTAACTTTTTTTCTAAAATCACGAGTGTTGCTAAAAAAACAAAAAAAAAAAAAACAATTATAGAAACAGTGTACGAGATCAATAAGTCCGTGACTTTTTAAACATCCCTCGCAGTTATATTGAATGCAACACTGTTCCCATCAAGTACCACCTGTTAATAGACTACTGTCAAATTTTGTCGTCATTTACTTTGCGTTTAAAAGATGTTCAAAATATACAACCTCGTGTATTTTTCTAAAAATGGAAAGACGTGAATTTGAAGCGCTCATTAAACATTATTTTTTGCGAAAAAGAACCGTTAATCAAGCATATTTTTACAAAATTATTTACACAGTTTGTTTGTTTACTTGCTTGCGCATCAATCAAGTTTATACGGCTGAACACTAAAATTGACACACATAGTACCCGATAAATACTATGGGGACTCTGCATCATCGATTTCAATGGAAAAAAAGTGGTTTACTGACTTTCGTTGTGGTCGCACAAGTACAAATGACGCTGAACGTTCTGGACGACCAATTGAGGTCAGTACATCTAAAAATGTCGGAAAAAAACCCACGATATGGTGTTGGCCGACCGAATAGTAAAAGTACGTAAGATTATTGATGCCATAGGCATTTCATATGGCAGTTTGGTTTCGATTATGATCAGCTGGGTTTAAGAAAGTTGTCTGCAAAATGGGTGCCGCGTTTGCTCTCAATTGACCATAAACATAAACGTGTGATAACTTCAAAGTAATCCGAATAAGTTTTTGCGGCGTTTTGTAACTGTGGATGAAACATGGATCCATTACTGTACTCCGGAGACCAAGCAGTAGTCTAAACAATGGGTTTCTCTGGGTGAACCTGCTCCGAAGAAAGCCAAGGTAAGTTTGTCGCCCAATAAGGTGATGGCAACAGTTTTTTGGGATGCACGCGGGATTACCCACATCGCTTACCTTAAAAAGTGAAAAACAATAAATGGCGAATATTATGCCAAGTCATTAGACCGATATAATGAGGATTTAAAAACGACTCCATATGGCCAAGAAAAAGTTCTTTTTCATCAAGATAATGCACGGTTGCATACGTGTGCACTCTCAATATTCCATATTCTCTGGATTTAGCCCCTAGTGACTACTTCCTATCTCCAAACCTAAAGAAATGGCTCGGTGGAAAGAGATTCAGCTCCAACAATGAAGTTATTGACCAAACAAATGCCTATTTTAAGGACCTCGAAAAATCCTATTTTTTACGCAAAGTAAATGACGACACTTGCTCAAAATTTGATAGTAGTCTACTAACAGGTGGTACTTGATGGGAATACTGTTGCATTTCATATAACTACGAGGGAAGTTCATAAAGTCACGGACTTATTGATCCGCCCTCGTATTACACTTCTTGTAATCCGAATATCACAACTTTTCTAAATATCATACTTTCTCGCTGAACAAACAGATGAGTACTGAGAATTTTTGAAATACTTTAAACGATGCTAAATTTTGATCAAATGTTTGTATTTTCATATAAGGTATTCTTTGTATTAAATATTTCACGACTTTTTAACCCTATGCAAACCCTTTTACAAATGCTAAAGATGCTGTATCATTTTAAATCTTCATTTAAATACCACATTGACTCTAAAACTATTTTTCTAATATTTTTACTAATACTTTTAGATTTTTGCGATTTATTAAAATTTTTATTAAAAGATTTTACACTTTTTATAGGCAAGATTTAAAACCATATTTAACAAAGCTAAGCGTAAATAATTGACTTTTGAAGCTGTGTAAATAATTTTGAAGTATAAAAAATGTGCTTAAATACTTTTTAAAGGAAAAATGCATACGAATTTTGCTTTTAATATCGGAAATAAATTATCGCTTTACAACAACGAAACAATTGTTTTGAAATATTTTATAGCAACACAAATATTTACCTTCTCTTCCAAGTTCTCCAAAAATTTAAAAAAGTGTAAATATATATGACTACACAGAAAAAAGTTTTTGCATAAATATAAGAATTTACTTTCATTGATTTTAGTTCATAATATTTAAGAATAATGTGTTAAATATTAACACTTTTTAAATTCTTTTAAATGAATCAAAAGTCAAGAAGACTTATAATAAATTGTTTAAATTTTCATTTATATTTTCAATTTGTAAAAAAAAGTTTGAAATTTTCTTAAGAAAATTTTAGGTTTTTAATGATTTCTAGCTACATTATAGGAATAGAAGAGAAGCACTGTTTATCAAAATGATGTGCTGCAGAATGCAAGCGAAATTATGCAAATTTCTAAACATTATTTTTTACAGATTTTCCTTGGAATTTTGTCATTTTAAGGTGGTTGTTGTTATTATTTTCATGTATAACTATTTTCATTTACCATCTGCAAACAAATTTAATAAAACTAAACCAAAGATTTAACTAAATTTTTGCAAAATTATTAAAATTTTCATTATGAACAATTTAATAATATCTATAAACAAAATTTTGTTCTTTATGAAAAAAGTTTGGGAAAAAAGTCATGTTTTATTATGAATTGAACATGACTTTTTTTGAAATAAACTTTTTATGAAAAAAATTTCAAATATATGATTTTTTTCTATGTATGAATGTGTATTAAAAATAAAATAATATATTTTTAAACATGATGTGAAAATAAATAGTAAAAATTTAAATATTCGGAGTATAATTTGAATTTGATAGATTAAGTAGGCATTTTTAACTTTTCAATCAAACTAATATAATAATTGAAAGAAAATTATGACTTGCTGATATTACAGAAAGGAAACCAAAATCTTAAAATTTTTGCAAAATGAAATATCTTATGTCTCTAGTGAGCACCAGATCATAATTTATCATAACGTTTCATAAATAATTGAAACAACATAAATAATTAAACATTTTTTATACTATCATATATAAATTTATGAATAATCTTGTAATCACTTACTCTCTGTCTTTTACATCCAAACTCTGTAAAGATAATTTAAAGGTATTCTAACTATTGAAACTGTCTACTGAACCATAATAATTAAGCTTAAGGCCTTGTTGCTATAACTTTATAAAACTGTATTTAGTATATACATTTTATATTTTATACTAAATTCTTAATAAATAAATAAATAAATTAAACATTTTTAGAAGTTTTTAATTGTTTCATTTTTATTTACTGAATATGCTTTTCACGTTAAGCCTTTTTAAAAGATAACTTAATAATAAAAATGCATTTAGCTTATAAAACAACAATAAACAAAGTAGTTTATAGGATAGCCATGTGTACGTAAAATTTATTTATCGTCAGTACTCTAGGGTTAAAAAAAAATTGTAACAACATTTTTGATTAATAAATCTTTTAATTCATTTTAGTTTGTCCATGTTTTGCATTATAGTTTTTAAATCTATTTGTTTTCCCATTTAATTGGCTCTCAATTTATTTTTGTTTATTATTTTTTAAATATGTGTCTATTATTTTTCTTTCTTATCTACAGTGTTGCCGGTAGGTGTGAAAAAAAAGAGGATAATTTTATTTTAAAAAAGGGCAAGAAAGGCAAAATGACCAAAAAAATAAAGCCTGAAAAGAGCCAATATTTTTTTTATTTAAAAACTTATTTTTACTACTGTGCTGTAAATTTAAAAATAAAACATAGAACGGCTTCCAGCAGAATGATCCAATAAAAAATCAGCCACAAAATTCCCACACAAATTTTTGGGTTATATTTCATATGAAAGATTACCCATCCGATATTTTGAAATGATTTCTGGTCATTTTTGAATTACACTTAATACATTTTTGACTAATCGTTTCCAAATTTTTAGGCAATTTTTCGTTTTTATGTATTCATAAATAGTATCTATGGTCAATTAACTTTATTAAAAAAATAAATATAACAATTGATAAAGTTCAAAAAAAGTTCATAAAATAAATTAAGTTATATTTGATTTAGAGAATAAAGCGCCAAGGGCAAAAATTTTATTATATATAAATAATCTAAATTTTTTTGCGAATTGATACACAAAAATGTTTATATGGATGAATCCTTAAAAATAAAATTAGGAAAAACATATAAGGAATTATTTTCTTCTTTGTTGAATTGCTAAATTTTTAGCCTTTTTAAGGCAATTTTAAGAATCACAAAAGGACTAGAAAAAGCCAAAAGCTAAAATAAAAATTTTGAGGCTAAAAGCAAAATAAAAAGGGCTAGATTTAGTCTTAAAAATGCTAAACTGGCAACACTGATTATTTAATTGAATCTTTATATATATTTAAAAAATGAAGCGTAAGTTTGTTTGTTTATTTGCTTGTGTATCAATAAGTCTAAACGGTTGAACACTAAAATTGACACACATAGTACCCGTGCAGGAGGTAGTTATAGACTATGTTAGATATCCATCGCCGGGTGTCACGCCCACATTTCACGCCTACTTAAAAAAAACAATTTTTTTAATTTGTAAATTTGTCACACAGTGTCAAATTGCACTGGGAAATATTATAATCAATGATGGATCTCGATCGGATGCCACGCCTATATTCTACATCCACTTTTTTAAACTCTTAAACGGCTGAACCGATTTGCTTAAAATGTTCACAGCATTATTTTGTGTGTGCCTAAATTCAAATATGATTTTGTATTTTTCGATCGGAGTAGGGGATGTGGTACCCCCCATACAGAGCAAATATTTTTAATGGCATATCTAAAGAACTATTATAGTGAGAGACCACAAATTTTTGGGAACTACCTTTTAATCATATTGCATTGATATAATGACAATAGGACGGATAAGGCATATATTAATTTTCGCATATCAAAAGCAGATGTAACCCACCTCTTCATGCTTCATGGACCCTTTTAGAAATTTTTGTTTTTCGCGGACCCCTTGCCACATTTTGATTTCTATTATAGTGGAAATGAAAAAACTCAAAACTTATTTATTTTAAATACAACAGCGTTACCAAAATTAATTTAATTTAAATATAAACTAAATTACTAAATTTTTAACATTGGGAGAAATTTCTAACAAAGTATATCATACTTCATTTTCTACATCCAAACGTGATCTTAATTTAGATTTTATGAACTGTAGAAAAATCAGCTTTGAAAAAATATCTAGATAAAAACTGTTTAAACGCTTCATTCTCAACCAATACGTAAACTTTGTAACATTTTAACCAAAAATATTTAACCAATATAAGTTCAAAGCCAGCTTTGGCAAACAAATTACTTTTTAGTTCTATTGCTTATTCTTAAAATATTATTGAGTATGCCATCAACAGTAATGTTGAATGGTTTGCGAAGTAAATTGGTTTGGCAAGAATTAGTTTTAGGCTTCGAATAATATCGGGAAATTTATCGTGAAGTGAATTCAAGCATATTATTATATTTTTCATATGTACTTTTTGAACACTAGATGAAACCAAATATCATTCATTAGTGGAAATGAGGTATAATTTGGTAAATTGGATTAAAGACGTATTTTTCATAAACAAATTTTTCACATAAAACCACTTATTGAATCAAATTAATTTAATATATTTACTGCCTTGTAGTTTACTGTTAAGGTTTTTTTAATATCTCGAAAATTTAAAAAAAAGCAAAGTATTGTATAAAATTAGTTTTCTCAAATTTTTTTTTAAATATAAAAATTTTCATTTTTGTATAAAAGGAAAATCTCTTCATTGATAATTTTTTGTACTTTCAACACATATGGCTTCAATAATTCTATTCCTTAAGGCAGTAGTTTTTATAAAATTTACTGCATCTGCAGTAGTTTAAAGTGCACTTTTAAGTACGTGGCGGTGGATTACGCACTGAGATTTAAGTGATCTAAAAGTCTCCATGTTTACATATATGGAAGTCGTAGACAATGATTTAGTAAACTATACTTCTTGCAATAAAATATAAGATGGCTTAAATTAGAAACATCAATCGTTTCCTTATACTGCAAGCGATCAATCCTTTTCTTTCAGAGTCATCTGTTAGAAGAGTCTCCTGACTTTTTCTTTTGTGAACTTATCTAACAACGACAGCAAAGGAAGGCTTTATTAAAAGTTCACCGATTTTTTGTAATTTCTTTGCTTTAGCAAAGCATTGATATATTGTATAAAGCTTCAATAATTTTTACCCCAACCCAAATGATAGGCACCTGTAGAATCTAACTTTGGCATAAATATATATGCTAAAAAAATATATATATCATGCACAATAATTCCACACACATTTCCGTTCTCCCTCGCGGACCCCCTGGCGAACTTTGATTTAAAGGATTAATTTAGTCAAAAGTCTTAAAAAGTTGTAGAAATAACTTTTACATTACTTTTTGAATTAGGCAGATAGGTCGTGGGAAAGTAGTAGCCCCATATAAAGTAAATATTAGTTATCGCATCAAATGGGGTATCGAAGCGCACCGAGAAAATTTAGTTCTTTATAAAATCTCTATTAACATTGTTTAAAAAACTAGTTTTTTCTATTTATAGTTTTGTTTTCTTATATATATATTAAAGCTTTTTATATTATTCTTTTTATATACATATTTTGAAAAAAATCAGTTTAAAACTAAGTCATTTATATTGTTATTATACTATTTAAATCTGTATTCGTGCTGACAAATGCACTTTTTTATGATTCCTTTATTTTTTTGTTGTTGCAGCTGTCTCTATGGATATAATGTTCATAGAAATTAATTTATTTTTCTTGCTTTCTTTTGTTTTGGTTTTTATTTTATAAATTCAGTTTTAGAAGCATCTAGAACACATTTCAAATCTCTGTTATATATGTCTTCATTTTCGTCGGAATTATGAAATCATTTTTTATTATTGTTGTTTTATACAAATAACATTGTATTTGATTTTTATTTAACATAATTGAATGTAATTTTTTGTTAAGAAAACATTGTTAAAACAAGATTTTTTAAGAATAATTTAGTGTTATAATGTTTTTTTCAAAAAAAAAAAAAAGGAATAACGATAACCATACCAAAGAAAGGTGACCTCACTCATTGCAAAAATTGGCGGGGAATAACATTATTAAATACCCCAAATACATCAATAATTTAATGAAGTTCGGCATAAATAAATTTCATATAACTGTGAATATGCATCCAAATTTCATGACGATCGGTCCATAATTGATCACAGCTCTCATATAAAGTCCTATACCGAAAATTACTTTAACGTGTATAAATTCCATAGAAATGTTTAAATCAAGTTAATATTTGACACATATAAGAAATATCAGCGCGTGACTTTATGAGCATCGTCCCATAATTTACCACAGCTGCCATATAAGTCTGCTTTCTGGGAATCACTCATTAGTACATAAATCTAATATAAATATTAATATCAACATATTATAATTCATATCATCCCTGCGCAGACTTGCTTACCTATGTAAAGATTTTCGATTTTCTTTTTCTTTTTTTTATTACTGCATTTAGATCCTCTACTAGTCATACAAAAGGCCACCAAAGTAATTGTCGATATCTTAGCTGATTTAAAATTTAAAAAATAAACTATTTAATATCATATATGAAATGCTCCAACAAACTTACCTATGTAAATCATTTTTTATATTAGTTAATATACCACTCTTAGGGAAAACGATAATATTAAATATTTTAATTTTATGGTATGAATAACTATGAACCTATCTTCATGAAATTTGATACATTGACTTTTTAGGCCTATTTGTATCGAGTTTTATTAAAAAATTACAATATTTAAGGTATTTAAAAGCTTTAAACCGCTATTTCGGCAGAACATTTGTTTGTATAGCGGCTTGGAGAAATATTGGACCGGTCCTATTTGTCCTTGACCCAAAATTTCATTAATTTATCTTTAAAAGTGCGACCTGTAATTTGATAAAGACAGACGGACTTCGAAAAGTCGACTCAGAAAATGATTATTGTATACTTTATGGTCGATTATCTTCTCTATACGTTACAAACATCAGCATAAAATAATATTTCAACCAAACAAAAAATACAACTTAATTAACGAATTTTTAGCAAACCGCTAATTTTGTCCTCTTGAAAATTTTTTTTATGGAAAAACCTGAATTATGGGTTCATTAACTTTTCTTCGTCTATTGCTTGATATATATAACACTAATATTGGTGGGTATATACAGCATTATCATTACAATAATATGTTCTAATTGTTAATTTTATTGAAATTTTTATAACTCTGTGTTCATGATAACAATGATTTTGATTAAATTTTGTCATTTAATGGTTATACAATTTTAATATGAAACTTTAATAATTGTTTGTTTTTAAATATATATATTAATAATTTTTTTTCTAACTTCAATGTAAAAATGAATGTCCCCTTAGCGACATATGCCAATCATCCTTCCATAGTTCAGACTTCTATTATGAGCTCAGAAAGAAGAACACAAACATATAAAAATTATCTTTGTATAGTTTTCGTTTTTTTTTTTTCTCCCTAAAGCGTCAAAAATTTAATTTTTTTTTTTTTTTTTTTTTTTTTTTTGTTAATAACACACATTAATTGCGTTAATAAGCCTATTAATTAACGAACACTGGACCCATTTAATATCCACTGGACCCCACTAGAGAACTGTTGGTATAAAGTTTTATATTGAAAATATTTCAGTGAAGTCGGGAATTGTTTGAACTAAAAAATTGTGTGTTTATATCAAAAAAAGAACGGTTTTGATCTTTAATCGATAACAATATTTAAAATAAAAATTAAAATGTAATAAAATGAATAAATTCACGGTTTAGTGCCTACTATAAATTATCAAATAAACATTACAGTTTGATTGCTATTCTATTGCCATGGTATTGTCTATGATAATATTTATATTGAATATTCACTAATAAACCGCTTGGTTTTTCCAAATAAGTGTAACATTTTAGAAAATACTTACTTTAACAATTATTTTGTTAAAATTTTCAAATTCAAATTAAAATCATTTTATAGTTGTATTTTACATTTCTCTCTCTTTGACCCTCAAATATTCAATTGTTGCAATAACTTTATCAATTATTTTTGTTTGAATGAACTAAAATGTTACGAGTATTTTTATTTTCATTTTTCTAACCTTTTGTAAACATCATGTTGTTGATATATGAACAACTAAAAATTGTTTTTGTTGTCAGTTTAATTTGAAAACACTTGACCACCGCCAAAAATTTGTGCGAAAATAAAACTAAAAAATAAACAGATAAACATGCTGCAATATTTGTTGCAATTGAGCAGCCAATTGTTTAGTTATAAAAAAATGTGTGCCTTTTAGTTTTTTTATTTTTGTTTTTTAATAAACAATAAAAAATAGTTTTATTTTGTGTTTCTATCTTAGTTAGTAGTTAATTGATACATTTTAAAATATAAATTTAATAATATATATATATATATATATATATATATATATATATATATATATATATATATATATATATATGTATATATATATGTATATATATAGATATATAAAGGAATTCATAAAAGTTTTACGGAGGTACTGATTTTAATTTGAACAGTTAATTTTTTAAATTGAAGCTATATGCAAAAATTCCTTTCTCTCAAACAAATTCCGGGGTTTAGTAATTTTTGAACCTACTTATACTGGATTAATACCTCTTTGAAGTCATCATTACATATATATAAAGCATGGTCCGAAGTGTTTTTCGTCATTTTTTAATTTAATGCGACAATCCATATTTAATTTGCGATTTTGTCTGGAATTTAAATTACCTTAGTTGAATTTTGGGATTATGTAACCTTTTTACTACAACGATAGAACGCCAAACATAACCAAATAGTTTTCGTGCTCTATTTCACACGAGCGACAAACTCTTGAATACTGTATTCTTTTAAATGCATTTGGCTACAACATGAGCGATAATTTTTTAAATATTGTCATCGATTTTGAGGACTAGTAGAAAGACTATGTCTTAAGTGTTGTCTAATATTAATTTTTTTTTTTTTTTTTACGATATTGTCTTCAATACAGTCTTCTGTTTCTGCTATTTATTTTTAAGATGAAAAGGAGGGCGACAAAGTCTTAAATGTTTTCATTTGTAAACTTTGTTGATGACAGGTTAAGTGACAGTTTGTTTCATATCGTGTTTTATAAAACTGAATTGATGACAACGTTTAAACGTGAATATCTTAATGTTCAGGAAACAAAAAATTTTAAAATTTGGTAAGCATTTTTACTAAAAAGGAATTTATCTATTATTAATATAACTTAATATTAAAATTATTTTACATATACATATTTTCAGATTGCATCAATAAAATGTATATAAGCAGAAATTAATAAAAAAAAAATGGGTATAATTTTAATCGAAATCCTCAACATTTCATATGACCCCTTTTTTACATAAAATTGTAATTATATATATTTTTTATTTTTATTTTACAATAATTAATTCAACGCTTCAGCACCAAATTGTCATTTAAGTGGCTTGTTGGCAAAGTAAATTATATTTACAAATTTTCAAAAATTATAAAATAAATTTAAATAAAAAAAAAAAAAAAATCATTTCATATAATAAATATTATATTTTTAATTTAATTTTAATTATGAAAATAATTCTTTAAATTATTTCATTTGTCACTGATGTAACCGTAGACTACAAATTGGATAATATTGTCATCCATGTGATCATTAGTGACAAAGACCAAGATGCTGTCATCTATAAAATCGTCTACAAGTCTAATGATACTATACGACATAATATACGTCTTCTCCGTTTATATAATCGATGTAATGTAATCGTTATCAATAATATTATGGAACTAATCATTTAACAAGTTGTCTAATATATAGATGAAAGTTTCGTTTATTTTATCATTATTTTACTAACAACAAGATGGGCGACATTGTCTCACTTTGAATCGTGCACACTTGTTTGAAAAACTATTAACGCTTTGTTCTGGCTGCCTTGTATACTGGTACATAATCCTATAAACGCACCTATTTTTTTAATCAAATTACCAGAAATGGGATTACAAAATAACTAAGGTGCTACAGATTAATTTTTTAAATTATTTATTGACCACTTAAAAAATTAATAACAAAAAACTTAAAATGTGAATTAAATTTTATTCATTGTAATTTTAGTAGCCACTTTTTATGGTATTTTCCTATATATGCACTTAAACTAATGAACCAATTTAGTATTATTAATAATATGCTGATGAATCTTAGTTTTGGATTGATTCGACTAATTTTAAATGAAAATCACTGTAAATTTTTCCCAGGCTTATTTAATTTTTAATTTTAACTCCATTATTGTCATTGTGGTTTCAATTTGTGCATTTCTTGCGTAAACTTTACGGGCCATTTACCCCACAGATTCTTCATTGGATTTAAGTCCAGACTGAAAGCCGGCCAGTGGAGCACTATGTTCGTTAAGCCACGGTTTAGATTGATTCGGGATATGGATTGTAGCATTATCCTTTTAGAATATGCAATCTTCATCCATTTTTTCATCCATAAATGAGAGTAGAGCATCTTTCAATAATTCATTATAAATTGTACTTTTCATTTTAGTTGAAACAAAATATATTTTTGATTTTCCTACAGCAGAAAAAGCTGACCAAACCATATAACTGCCTCCACCGAAATTGCGATTCGAAAACGAATTTTGTTCGATCTAAAATCATGTTAATCATGTCGGAACCGTTCAAATTGGATTTATTTTCATCAGAGACATTATTTTATTCCACTCATCTGTCCATTTCATGTATTTGCGTTCAAATTTTAAATTTGTACTTTTGTTAGTTTTTATTACCCTTTGTTGATTTGCGCACTCCGTATTTCTGCCCTTTCTTAAGAGGGCCTCGAATAACTCCTTCCTGACGGTTATTTTTTGTCCAGTTTCTCTGTTAGAGCAGTCTTGATCACATTAAAATTTAATTTGAATTTTTTCCTGGTGTATAAGGAAAGTTCTTTTGGACAACCTTTAAGCTGACGAAATTTATTTCTAGTATAGAGTCTTTCGTTGCTACGGCTAACATATCATGCTTCGCATAATCTCATCATAATTATTACTCAAATTTGTTCAGTATTAGTAATCCATTATATTTCATGCATGACTGTAGAGATGTATGTACTTTTCTAGGAAAAATTACTCTTATTTGCTCTCTATTGATCTTAAGATTATTTTTAAGTAAAAGTTACTTATGAATCCTAATTTCCAAGCTGTAACGGTGGATAAATATAAGAATTTGCATAAAAGTTCCATGACCTTGCGATTTTATAAAAACTTGGAAAGAATTTGGTTGAACTGAGTAGTTTTTCGTATTTAATTGACAAATTTTTTATGTTAAATATAAATACATAAAAATTATATTTGGGTTCATTTTAAAAAACTTTTTAATTTTTATAAAAATATGTCCCAAAGATATTTTCTCATTTCTTCCTATTATTTCTAATATTTCAGTATAAATATAATCTCGATATATATAAGATTTGAAATAAGTACTTCAACCGATGGAGATGCAAATAATAATTTAATACAATTTTAACCAAAATTTAAATTTAATAGAATCTAAATAGAATCTAATTAACAGAATGTGAATCTCAATTGTAATGTTAAACGAAGTTTATTAAAAAAATAAAATAATAAAATAAAAAATAAAAAAAACATCTTGTTTCTTGTTTTTTATTTCGATTGGGTATACATTTTCGTTCTAATATTTAACGGTTAAAGTCTAAAATATAAGGGTTCTGGAGCATATCGAGATCCGTGCGATTTTCTTATCATTTTTATTCAGATATTTCTGCTCTATTCTGAAGAATATAGATATTTGGGTTGTTCACGGTTACTTGGTTATCGGGTTATGTGTTTATAAAATTAAAAATAACCTCTGCTTTTTTGTCCATATCTGTAACGGTACCATTTAAATTTTTGGGTAGACAAATAACATTACATACTTCCATCCTTTTGGCTAGCTATCTACATATGTAAACCAAGTGATTAAGGTGCAGTACAAAACGTGTAATTATCCTGGTATTAGGAGGAAGTTCTAGTAAAAATATTTCTTAAAGAGTTTTAAATAAATAAGCTTAAGGTGTGCCAGACCACTTAGAGTACGTCCTCTAGAAGCACGTACCGAATTGGGGTGTACCGCTACCCCTATTATATAATTGGGGTGCACCGCTACCCCTATTATATAATTGGGGTGCACCGCTACCCCTATTATATTGAAATAAAAAAGTTTAATGTAAATAAAACTTATTTTTGGTACACAATATTTTGCACAAAAAAAAACCGGCTTGTTAACAATTTGATACAAAATTTTGGTCAAAACGCTTAACGATTGTAACTAATGAAATACTAAACTAATTGTAATATATATATATATACTTTAAGTTTATATATGAAAATTAATCGCAATTAGAATAGGTTCGAGATATATATTTCTTAAATCAAGTGCATTTTGGGGGAAATTGTGATCCGACTATACTTAAATCACTCTTATTTATGTCCACTTTAAGCATGGACTTACGCTAAAGTCAAGCCAAAATATCATAAAAACTTAAGTACGATTCGCATTGATGTGTACTTTAAACAAGTAAAACGGGATTGATTTTCAAATTCAAGCCTAAGTTATATAGAATGAAATACGTGAATTAAGTATAAAAGTTCTAATACTAAGTACAAATTGTACTTAAATCAGATAATTAATTGATGAGCATATGAGCGGAATGAAGTTTGTTCTCTCTGCTCGCTCGTTCACTATTTTAAAAATTCGTATATAATTCATATATAAACATAAATTAAAATAATTTTGTTTATTTCAAATTTATTATTTATTAATAAATATTCATTATTAAGACCTTACCAAATCGGCCTCTCGAAATGAAATTGTAATCCTGAAAACAAGTATTAAATAAAAAACTATAACTACAGGTTTTCGTGCAATTGATATAAAAAATTTATATTGAATTTAATCGATATATTTAGCTTAATTAAAGCATGTTTTCCTTCGAAATCATCCTCCAAGCAATTTTCAACTTTGCAGTCGATTGAAATATTATCCTCGTCTATGTCAATCTATGATTGAAACAAATAAGATATATTATAATCAAACAGTTTTAGCTATATTTTATTTTACTAATTTTCAACTCCTACTTTTCTTATTTTTGTTTAATAAATTTTGTCTTGATTTAAGTACAATTCTTACTTACATATTTATACATGTACGTACATATATTTACAAATACATGTAATATACCGAAAAAAACTTACATACTTTTTTAAAACAATAAAGAAAACTAAGCATTTTAGCATTTGTAGTAACAATAAAAAAGAAAAATTATTTGTAAAAATACATATACAGATATGTAAGTAGAAATTGTACTTAAATCAATACATAATTTCTTAACAAATAAAGAGGTTGTTGTAAAAACATAAACAAAAGTAATTTGTTTCTAAGAAAGAATTTTTCTTTTCTGTGTATGCATTTTTGGAAATAAGTTTACATACTATGTACAGTTTGCTATTATTTATTGTTTATTTATTTAATTAAAAAGTTATTTTCAAATTGCTTCATGTAAGCCTCAAGTCCAAATTGTTTTAAGCAATTTTAATTTGCACTTATCATTTAAATAATCAAAATCAGCTTCTAAATTAAACTTTTTAAGTAGTTGGATCAGGTGTAAATCAATTTGGAGGTAATGCTTCAAAAGATGTTAATTTCACTTGTTGGTCACACATTTATAAAATAAGTATTGAAAACAAAAGACTAATGCAAATTGCGTGACGAATTTTTTTTTTTTTTTTTTTTTTATAGAGGTCGACCCACCCTAACATACATTAATTTTATGAGTCTCACATAAACACAAATATATTTAAATTAAAATACAAATAAAAATTTTCTGTTTATATATATATCTCAGAAATTTTATGCATAATGGGAGTACAAAAACACAAACATAAACAAGTATTTTAAATCCACCATCATCATCAACTGGGAGTATGACACTGTATAATCGCTCTTGGCCTACAATTTGTTAATAATTCTTTATTTTTGTATGAGTGAGTGTGTGTGTTCTTTTAATTTATTTGTATGTTAAAATCATGAATACATAAATACAATTTACACTCACTATGAGCAGTTATTATAAAATGCACATGCAGGTACTACCACATTTATATAAATAGCTTTTAGTGTGTATTTGTATGTGAGTGTGTTTTAAAACTATTCATACTTCATTATTTATGTATTTTTACTATGTATATGGGCCATCATCAAAAATGTTTGTTTTTAGGCCTTACATTTATTATTATTTTTTTTTTTGCTGTCACATTAAAATCCATTTGTATAAATATAAAATTACTCGAATACATGTAGAATCAATTCGCGTTAATTTCAAGCAGGGCACGCGAAAGATATAGCGGTTTTAAGTTGAACATATACAAATTTTTGAAAGCTAGAAGTATGAAATTATATTCTATAATGCTATTTAACCCATTTTCTAACACTGTTGCGATTTAGCATTAGTAAATTTAGCTATATCCTAACTAATTTAATATTCGGTTTATGATAACATTTTATACATATATATTTATTTTTTAATTTTGAGAGAAAATTGGAATTACATTGAATTTTTACCGTCCGTATAGTGGGTCGAAAAGAGGCCTATAAAGTATACCTTTTTTTTTTTAATTTAAAAAATAATTGGAAAAATTGTACAAAAAATATAAAATAGCTCTTCAAACTATATGACATTATGACAAATAGTTTAGTAGGAAAGATCACCCAGCTCCTAAAATTTGGTGTTGCAAAAACGCATCAATGGTCAGTTAGGTATAGTGTGATTTAATTACATTACTCAAGATGGCGCACCGCAAACATGGAAATTGTTAACGTATAATGTTGAAATTATGTAAAATAATATAGAAAATATGTAATAAAAATATTGTTGATAAACGAACGTTTGTTTGTACTCTAGCCTTACAAAATTGTATTGTTTAAAATTTTTTTTAACATATCTGTAAAAATACTGATAAGTTTATATTTTTTTCTTTTACAATCTCTGACAACAAACGTTAGTATGGATTTCCATTAAAGGATCAACGCTACGTGTATATGTAGTGCATTTTATAGAGCAATAATAATTTAATGAATATGATCACTTCTATACGAAGAGTTACCTGTACGTATGTATGTAAGTATGTATGTACGTATGAAACTCAAATTGGGAACATAAACTTCCCACACAGATCATAAAATTGTTTCATATTTTTTTTAACAATTTCTCTTATAAAAGGCCTTGCTCTCAACTCAAAATTCCAATTAAATTTTATCTTTCAATTCAGTGAAATTAAGTGAATAAAAAGTGCTTAAAGGATTGTTAAAATTTTACAAAATATTGTACAATCAATAATTCCTTCAAAGTGTCCAGCAGGCAATACATAGAAGAAAATTCAAAGCATAATGGAGGAATCATCTGAAAGAGAATTCACAAACGAAAGTGAAAAACTTTTACTCTTTGACCGAAAAATGTCATGGTCCAATTGCAATACATCAGACTATGTACCACTACATTTGGGCTTTGTCAGAACATAAAGGATGAAAATTTCTCTTGGGCATCTAAGTAGAAAAGAACCGAATTATCATCTAACACTTGTGTTTGAAGCAACACCAAGTGGTGGCCATTTTCTAATTATTTCATAATTTCTACAGTAAACGCAGCAAAAAATAGTTTCATGATTCCAAGAGTTGAAAATACATAACCTATTAGCCAATTTGAAATGAAAAACAAATAAGCTAAAGAAAAGCTTGAAATTGGTTTAAGGCGCTTGTACGAGGGACCAAATAATACCAAGGTTCGGCGTTTCTAACAAACATATCTTATTGCTAATTTAGATGATGCAGAAGCAGTTAATCAAATACGATTAACGAATAATTATTTGTTATATATCATGGAAGATAATTTGGTCTTACGCCGTAAACGCTATGTAAATGCTTTAATTTAACTATTAACCACTAAATATATTTAATATAACAAGTGAAAAACAATCATAAAACAGAATTTAACTAACAAATAAAATATTTTTCCTATAAGATTTTTTTAAAAGTCTGTTGCTTATATATATACATATATATATATATATATATATATATATATATATATATATGAACGTAACAACTAGAGTGATGGACTCGAATTTTCAAACATTTTAAAACCGGTTTTTTCGGCTTAAGTACCAAACCGTTTTTTAAAACAAAAAATCGGTTTTAAAGATAGCTATTTATTGAAAAAAAAAAAAAAATGTATTAAATCTAATACTTGAATTGAAATTTAGGAAAAATTTGTTAAATGTTCAATTCCGCATGAATAATTACTTATGTTATTTATACCGAAAAAAATTCGAAAATAATTTTATAATATACATCGCAATTAATGCGATATATAATATAAATATTTTCTAACTAAAATTCTTATACATAGTTTTCGATTCTTTATAAAAAATATTCAAAATATATGTAAAGAGATTTTCATAGTCATATTATTGACTTCTGAATTTGTTTTTTTTTTTAAATTATGTTCAAAGTTTAAAAAAAGACGAAATAATTTATACAGATTAGTTAATCATAAATATTAAAGTAATAATTATCCTGAATGAAATACGGATAACAATGGAATTAGTTTTTTCTCTTGTAACACCTTACAAATAATTTAAATATTTAAGGGTTATTGAATTCAATATTTGCAATAATAGCTTACTTAAGCCTTTAAAGGAGTTGAATATATAGAAGAGGTCTACCTTCAAAATCGACTTCGAAATATTGAGACATGTTTTTTTCATATTAAACCATACTTTCTGTACATACTATATAAAATTTAGTCTCATTTTTAATGATTATTTTTTTACCTTAATTAAAATTTGTTACTTAAAATAATTATATGCATTTAATCAATTTTAACTTGATTATTATAAGAATAGTTTTTTAATGATATAAAATATTTTATTGAAAATATTTACCTCTGTAAAAAAACGTGTTTTCGGAGTTTCAAAAAATGCAACCGGTTTTTTCAGATTTCTATTCGAACTATTCGAAAACGGGTTTCTCCAAAAAGTCGAATAATCGATTAAACTTACAACATACCCCTAATTGACCATTACATATATATATACCCAAAATCTGTAAAAATTGCAATTAAATATATAAAAATACAAAAACAAAAAAAAAATACGCAAAGTAACAAGTATTAATAACTTTTTCAAAGTTTGTTTTCCGTTGAGGGGCTAACAGACTCTGTCAAAAAACTCTCTCAAAAAAAAAAAAAAAAATTGTTTGTCATCAAAATTCGACTACCCTGCATTTAACTGTAGAAAGTCTGTACAATTATAAAATAAATCTATGGTCCTAAAATTTTTGCGCACCATAGGCGAGTGAGTGATGATTTGTAACCCATTTTGCTTAAAATAGTATTACCACAAAAGATATTAAGGATTAAAGTCAATTTTAGAAAGGTTAAAAATTTTTGATCATGACCCATATAACTGTTTTTGTGTGTGTTTTTGAATACTGTTAATTCAGACCTGGATATTGTGGAATAAACATCCTTATATTCTTTATATATTTGTTTCATTTTAGTTGCCATTGTTTTAAGTAATTGTCGTTATTGTTGTAGCAGTTGTAGTTGATTTGTTGCACCACTAGTTGTTGTAGTTATTGCTGTTTTTCATGTTTGTTTTATGGCTTTTTTATTTTCCGTTGCATGCTATGAACTCAATACATTGGAGGTTTTTTTAATATATCTTTTTTTTTTTTTTTTTTTTTTTTTGAAAAATAATAAATATGTTAAAAAATATATATATAGTATACAGTTTGATTATTTATGTTTGTTGTATATTTTATTTATGATTTTTAATTGCAGGTAAATTTTTACAACATATTTCTTTCCACATATTTGTAATTTATATTTATGTATGTGAAAAATTTAAGAGGTTTATTAAAATTTTTAACAATGGTACAATTCAATGGTTTTTAAATAAAGTTTAAATAAAATTTTATAATATCAAGAGAATTTTAATTAAACCAATTATATGAACCAATCAATTTGATCTAATAAAATGACAAAAAAAATTTTTTTGAAATGTTATTTAAATAATATCCTACCAAAAGAAGAATATATTGCACATTAAAAAATGCAAAGAATCTTTAAATAAAATTCCGTCTGTCTGTAGGAATTACCCTAGTGTTTAACCTGTTAATACGAATTAAACGAAATTCGCTATAAATGTTTAATGTTATACTCAATGAGTAGTTATTGAAAATCTAGTAAATTGGCTTAACAGATAAACAATTTTTTTTTATTTTGTAGCCCGAAACTTTTGTTAAACCTTCAGTTATTTTCTTATTTATTTTCATATGTTGTTTAGGAATTTATTAAATAAATTTGAGATTATATAATATTATTAACTAAAAAATAAAAAAAATAAAAACTAATTTTTGTAGAAGCACCGGCAATTCAATTGTTTTTAGAAAATATTTTTCTCTGCTCATATTATATTTCAATGTCTCTGTTATATGCAAATATTAATATCAGTATTTAATTAATAATCAAAATAAAAAATTGCTCTTTAATATATTTATTTCTTCCTTTGTAATATCAATATTAACAACAACACTACTACCAACAACAACAGTGAAAAGTCAATATAAAGTTGTAAATATAAATTTGTTTTTATATCCAACTTGCACAAACAATATTATTTAATTTATGTCCTTTTCCGCATATTCAATTAACTTTAAATGTTACAACAATTTAACGGTAAATATCATTTGCAAACACAACATATGTACGTATTTTTTTTTTTTTTTTTCATAAACATATAAATATTATAATAAAAACATCAACCTGCAATTTATTTTTTTTTTATTAAAAATATATAAAATACATGCAACAATGAGTTAATAAAGTTAATTGAATACCGTGTATTTAACCCTACGGTACATGCACGGGTACCCTGGCACCTTTTTTGAAATTAAAATGCTCGTATTTCTTTAATAATGGAGGTATAGTCACGAAACTTCAGATCGTCGCGATATATACGCTTACAAAATTTATGGGCCTAAGAAGGCATAATTATGTTAACTTGGTCTATATATAAAATGGTTTTAAAGTTAACACCTACGAGAGTCAATACCCAGGGCAACCGAGTAACCGCATATAATTTTTTGTGTTTTGTACTACAATTTACTTTTCTTTTCAGCAATTATTATTTTTATTTCCTTTTGCTTCATTGGTAAAGTTAAAATTAAAAATTATTTTTGTCTAAACTAATGAATAAACTTTTCCTTGTCAGGAAAAAATGTCATTATATATAGAATCTGGGTCCGTTAGGATTTGAAGCAAAATTTGTTTCATAAGCAATCTAATTTAAAACTTTTAGATTAGAGAGAGGGATAAAAGATAATATATGACAATTGTTAAATATTTCTCATCACTATCACTGAGATTTTCGTGATTATTTTTCCATTCTTTAAGCCGTTTTTACATCTTTCAATATTGGCTGTAGTGAATTCGTTTTGTGAATTCGTTTTTTTATGATTTTCGAAGAGGAACTTATATGAAACCTGTGCTCAATTGTGGACCAAGTCAGAGCTATAACTGACTGCTCTCTTTATGATTATAAAAGCGTTACCGATTTTTGGAGAATTTTTTATATGAAAGCTTTGTTTTATTGTAGACCAAGTCTTGTTGTAAAATATAGAATTACAATTTATACTTTATAGAATATTACATGTACAAAAAACATAGTGTCTACCAATATTAATTTATGCAATTTGTAATGATTTTCGGAAGTGGGCCTTATATGTCAGCTATGGACTTTTTAGAAGCGTACCTAATAAAAATTTTCTACTGTGGTTTTGTGCATTCATAAAAATTATTTCATAGAATGGGTTTTTAACTTTTGTATATACTGAATTATATATGAACGTCGAAAAACTGTTCTATAGGAAAATTTGTATGGTAGCTAGATTATAGTAAGTATCCATTGTTAACTAATTTGAATAGAATTCGCTCTTACATCAGAGAAATCAAATTTCATTCAATTATCTTAAAAGTTATGCCTTTCAGCTTCATTAAAACTTCAAAGCAAGTTTAACAACAAAGTTTTTTCTACGTGTTTTGACCAGTTTGCGTTTAACTTTATAAATAATTAAATAATTAACATTAGATTATAATTTTTTATACAAAATCAACGAAAAACCTACTAAGGTAACTGGGTAGCCCGGGTATTGACTAGCGTTAATTTTTTGGTATGTAGGGTTAAAAAATATTTCAATGGAATTTATACAAACTCAAATACAATTGATACACCTTAGCTACTATGAAAAGATTAATACGATTTATTTGAAATTTTTCTAAAAAATGTTTAACATTTTTTAACCCGGTAATTTTTTGGCTTAAAGAATTTTTATCTATAACCCACAACATTTTCAGAATTTGCTTGAATATTATATACAAATATTTCTTGCCATAAATGTAGGGTATAAAATGACCTTTTTTGCTTGCTTTTATCTTATCTTATTTTTCTTTTATTTTTTTTTTTTTTCTTTACATTATATTACAATTTATTTATATTCAGCGATGAATAATATATTATAATTTTTTTTATTAATAACAATATATGTTATTAAATATTTTAACATTTTAAATAATTTATTTAAAATGAATACATTTGTGCTACTAATTTTTTTTACAAAAATTTTTTTTTCTCGTTTAGGCATGCATCGTTTTAATAAAGAGAATCCAATGAATTATTTTATTAAAGAGCTAAATTTTTAAAGGTAAATAATTGGAATTTATACAGTTTGTAAATAGAAATTATAGTTCATATTATATAAATTATTTGGTATAAATTTACAGACATTCTCTAATTATTCTTTGATGATAGTCACTGTTCCGTAAAAATATGAAAAAGGCTCGAAGTAAAATATTGTCCCTGTGGACGAATTTTACTTAGTAAAATTTATTCAATTTATGTTTACGTTTATGAATAGGATAAGCAGTTAATATTTATTATAAAAAAGACCGATTTTTTGAGCTTTTTGAAGAAAATCAACAAACACTTCTACATAAGTAATTTTATAGAGCAATTTTTATTAATATATCTTTGCGCTTTTTTTTTGAAGTTGTTAAGTTTATTGAAATATATGTTTGAACTATGGAAGAAGGTAGTATTAGTAATATCTTGGTAAAATTTCAACTTCCTTAGATGATTGGAACATGTCACTAAACAGTAATTTATTAATAATCTCAGAAACAATCTTAAAACAATTAGATAAAAATCTGCATAATAATAGTGTAAATCATATCAAACTATAGCTAAAGAAAAATTAATGAGAATTTAGGAAAATAAAATTGACGATTTGCTAAAAAATCGTTAATTCAATTAAGTGCATAAATTTGTGTGAAGGCAAAAAGGTTATAAATGTACCCCACTAAAATTAAATACTAGTCCCCAAAATATTTAGAATCAAAATTATTTCGCTTTCGTGAGCTGGGCCAATTTTAAAATACACCTAAAAATTTTATTTTCGATCAGCATTGTACGCAACTTATAATCTTTGATCAAAATAATTTCAATGTACAAAAAGTAACGCTTGGATGTCATTGACATTAAAGTCTTCCGAATTTTCGCTTGATTTGATTTAATTTAAAAAAAAATAAATGTAATTTTTTACATATGATTGTGATAGCCAAGCTCGATTAACACGATCTATATAATCATTTATAGAGTATATTGGCAACTGAAATATTTTTTTGAAATAGAGAGTGTTCACTTTCTTCATTATATGTCCCTTTTCAAAAATGAATTGTTTAAACATGATCTATTTAGTTAATTAACCTTAAACGTGACATGTTTTCTTGTTTGATTAGTTCTGTTTATATTTTCTAAGTCATCGTTTAAGACAAGTGATGATTTTACATGGTCAATATGATAACTTTTAATAATATTACCTTTTTTAATTTTAAAAATATTGTCTTGTTTTACAATAACGGAAAATGGTCCTTCAAATGGTGAATTTAGTCTAGATTTATTGTTAACTTTGACATATACGTATTTACAGGTTGAAAGTTCTTTTGGTAAAAATTGTTTATTAACATTATCACAAAAATGTTTTCTGAGATTTAACCATAAACAACTTCAGCAGGAGAGCATTTAAGTTCCAAATTTAATGAAGTTCACAAGCCTAGTAAAACAAGGGGAAGCATTTCGGACCACTTTATCGAATTAGGTGATGATATTAAAGCAGATTTAAGTTGTCTATGAAATCGTTCAATTAGTCCATTCCCTTGTGGATGATATGGTGACGTATGAATTTTATGAGAACCGAGTAATGAAATTAATTCGCTAAAAAGTGTAGATGTAAATTGAGTACCTTGATCTACGGTTATTTTGAGAAGCACACCAAAACGCGGTACTTAACTTTCAACGAAAGTTTTGGCAACAGATGGAGCAGTTATATCACGTAAGGGATAGACTTCCGATCAACGAGAATATCTATCAATGACTGATAAATATATCTGTACACATTAGAAACAGGAAATAGTCCAACCAAATCAATATGTATGTGATCAAAACGATTATTTGGAATATCAATAGATTTAACTGGAGATTTCGTATATCTATTGATTTTTGAACATTGACTTGAATGACAATTCGCAACCCATTCATTAATATCTTCTTATATTTGGCCATAAATAATTATTTTGAATTATATTTCTAGCACTTATTGTTCCAGGATGAGATAAAGAGTGAACTTTATCAAAAATCGTTTTTCTCAGAGTTGATAGAACGTTTAGGAGATATTTTTGAGACATCACACCATATTTTGATGTTAACATTTGGTATAGACATCTCTCTCAAATTAAATTTCGAATTTGGTTTAGACATTATTGCTTTTAAGTCTTTGTCATTTTGTTGTTCATTATAAAGCACATTAATATTAATAGCATTCGTTGTTATAACATCAATTTCATGAATACGTGAAAGTCAAACGCTATAATCTTCTTTCCTGTAACATACTGAATATTGTTTGTAAATAGGGCTTTATAATCTAATTGTCTAGTTTGTCTTGGAGATCTATTACTTTTGGAATCTAAAACAAATGTTAATGGTTTATGATCGGTATATACAATTAAATCATGTCTTTCTCAAAAATATGCCGAAAATGTTTAATTACTCTATAAATAGCCAAAAGTTCCCTATCGAATGTAAAATATTTCTGTTCTATTAAGGTAAGTTTTCTTGAAAAAGAGACAAATAGATCGTAATGACCATAATTACTTGTTTGTTGTAAGACCGCACCTATTGCAAAATTTGAAGCATCTTCAGATAATTATTTATTTATATTAAATATTTTATGCATAAAATTTATTATTAGCATTTTCTCTGTGAAAATTAGCAGTATTAACTAATATGAAAAATTATTTACATAGGTAATTTTATTGGAGCATTTTATTTATAATAATAAACCATAATAATATTACATAGCTAATCTTAATAATAATAATTAATCTTAAACTAGTTCAGATATAGAAAATGCTATGGTGGTCTTATGTATGACTAGTAGAGAATCTAAATACGTCAAAAAAATTGGAAAAATTTTGCATAGATAATTCAGTCAGTGCGGGGACGGTATACAAAAATTTCAAATTGATTTCTTGGTTTTATTACAAGTGATACATGGAAGGACGCACATCGATAAATCAACTCAGAAAGTGATTCTAAGGCAATTGCTATACATTTTATTGTTTTTTTTATAGATTAACTGAATGTCTCTGCGTTGTACGAAATATAAAAGATTAATAAAACATTTAACAAAACGAAAAAATATATCTTCGTCCAGCTATTTTCAAGTATCGATATTTCCCGTAACGTTTCTTCTATTAAGACTTCCAGTCTTATAAAAAATTAAAAAAAATTAAAAACATTTAATTTCTTTTTCTTCAAAATGAAATTAATTTATATTTTCCACTCTTAAAATGCACCTATATTTAATATTTCATTAAAATGGGTTCAGCGGTTTAGGCGAGATTACGTCACAAACAAACACACACTTGATTTTATAATATTAAGATGAAAATAAAAAGAAATAAAAAAATATCAAATTATACATTTATTTTTAGGTGTAAGAAAAAAATTTGTATGTTTATATAAGGTGTTACCAGGAGGTGGGAAAAAAGGAGGCTAAATAGGATTTTAAAAGAGGTCAGAAAATGCTAAATGCCCCAAAAAGCTAAAATATATATATTTCTTTTTTTATTTAAAACTTATTTTTTTCTTAATGCACCAAAAATCCAAAATGCGTTTTATGATACAATTGTCGATACCAATCACTTATGTTAAAATACCGCGGTATATTTAATACCACGTTTGGCATACCTTTGCCCCAATGTGCAATGCTTAGATGTGATTTCTCGTCATTTTTGAATTGTAATTACTTTTTGATTTATCAGTTCCAAATCTTTGAGAGATTTTTCGCTTTTATAAGATTTTTTTTTGTATGTAAATCTTTTCTATGTTTAATGAAGTTTATTAAAAAACAGCTACCTATTATAATAAAATTAGTTCATTTATATTTGATTTTGAGATGTAGCGCCGCAGGCTAAATAATTCCTTTTTTTGTGTGAATTCATACACAAAACTCCATAAGTGGATAATTCTCTAAAAAGAAATAGTAAAAGCAAGTAAGAAATTATTTTTTCTTTGTTTAAGTAGTAAAATTTTAACCTTTTTAAGGCAGTTTTAAGAATTAAAAAAGGATTAAAAAAAGGCTAGAAACTAAAACGAAAATTTTAAGGCTAAAACCAAAATAAAATGGCTGGTGGCAACACTGGTTGTCAATTATTTGATATTGAAGATGATCGAATAAAATTTCATAATTTGTTTAACTATTCTTGTGATTGAATATAATTTTAATTTTCTTTGATTAATCGAATGAAAAATGAATAGAATGTATTTTTCGAATAATTAACTACAAGTCAAAAAATTGCAAAAACTAGTATTTCTTAAATAAATTTTTGCTTTTATTAACATAAAATAAACCTAAAAATACTAATTCATTAATAG
Source organism: Protocalliphora azurea (assembly GCA_932274085.1). NCBI lineage: Eukaryota > Metazoa > Arthropoda > Insecta > Diptera > Calliphoridae > Protocalliphora > Protocalliphora azurea. The sequence continues at coordinate 130,342,817 of OW026520.1, forward strand.
AGAATAAAAAACTATCAGAAAATTGAGACCATATTTAAATTACGGATAAATTATATAATGAAATTAGAAAGATTTTTCTAAATAAAGTCAATGATCATCAATACTGCTAAAATCTATTTTTTTTTCTAAACTATGGTATTATTTATTTATTGATTAATTGAGTTCAGTTAACAAACCATGTTATATATTTCAGAATCTTCGGTTATTTCCAGATCATTAGGATCATTAAAATAATTCCTTAAATAAATAATAAATGAAAAATTCTCAAAAATAAAGCATTTGTATATAGTTTTGTTTAATTTTTTGTTGAATATTTAAAAAAGATATTATGCGCTAGAAAATTTTCAGAATTTAATAGTAACCTATACGTCTCCCATTTATTCTAACTTTAAGGAGTTTGGTTAAATCTTTAAAAAAGCTATTCTATTTTATCCAATTAATACTGAAAAGCTATAACCCGAAATCATTAAAACGTGGTTTAACCATTTATATACCCTAACGAAATTTTGAATTATTTTCAACAGGGTTTTCCAAATAAACAAAACTTTTTACAATTATAATTTAAAGAAGCATAATAATTCGACAAAAATTCGTTTTGTTTCATATTTAAGGATAATAAATACATCCATTTGACTTATGTGTAAAAATTTCTAATTTATCCACTTGGGAAATAAGTGCATAAAAGTGACCATCTTGCCCTTACGTACGTATATATCAGAATAGACCATTCCAATGGTACATTAGAACCTAGTAGATGTTGAAAATTGTCCGAATAATATAAAATTATTATTATAAATAATTAATTATATAGATAATATGGCAAAACACGTTAGTAAATAATAAAATATTCCGTGACTGAAAAGAGACATAACAATTGTTTAAATGGATATTCCAGGCCTTATCATGTCTCTCTTACAAAGTTAAAAGTTAATTTTCTTTTAAAGAAAATTTTTATAATGATATTGAAAGAAATGTGTATTTTTAGAGGTGTTTTTTAAATGGTCAAGGTCACGTAAATTTAAACATTCAGATGTAATATTCTGCGACTCTTATAAGAACAGACCAATCTTCATTTACAGAGGGGTATATTGGTAACTTTTTAAGAGACCCCTTAAAGTGTAGTCTACTTCGCCCTTCCACTATTTTTGTCCTATCAGATCACCAATAAGTTATCTACTTGATTTTGATATGTAGCTGCACCAAGAGAATAGATAATTTATAGAATAAATTTTTAAATCTCTATTATTTTACAGAAGTTTTGCATGAACTTTTTATTTTTTTACTATTTTATGTATAAAAATAGAAAATAAAAAACATATATCTGACGATTCTGTCACTTGGCAAATTTAAGCTATGGGTGTTGTAGCATCGCCGTCTTTAGTCATTTCAAAAATTCGTACAAATTAGCAAAAGGGGGAGGTAATAAGTACAAAAAGGATTTTAAATAAAACCAACATATTCAGGTCTTTAAGAGAAAATAAGTTTACAAATATCGTTTAGGTCACATACTGCAGACAGCTACTGCCGATAAATCCTCCTATATGTGCGTACTTGACGATTTTGCTACACATACAGCAATCATAGGAACAAAAATACGAATAAAAACTATAAAATTGACAAAATTTTATTTTTTTTTTAGTTTAAAAAGTCAACTAAAATGTTGATAAATGCTAGGAAAAAAAAACAAAATCATTCGACAAAACTGTCTGCACTGTGAATTCGTTTTGAAGTCAAAACGATCTGAATGACGCACATATTATTAAGCTCTATCAATTTTACTAGGAAAAGCTAATGGCCCCCTTTCTACCCTACATGTAAATATGTTAGTTTCCTTCATCATGCTCTCACTGATTATACATTTATGACTTTAAATTTAAAATATGAAAATAGCAATTCAATAACAAATAATTATATTATTAAATGTAAGTATTATATTGTGTAAAAATATTAGTTTTTTTTTATAATAAATATAAAGTTATGTTATGGCAATTCAATTGAATACTATTTTAATAGAAAAAAATAAATATACAATTTCTATGCAAGTGAAAAATGGCTAATTATTAGAATTTTACAAATATTTTCATTAAACTTAACTGTTCATATTTATACATACCTCTTGATATTTATCATTTATTCAGATTAATCTGAAAGTAAAATTAAAATAAAATTAATTAATATCACCATAATTATTATTAATATTAACATTTAGATATCTTATATTCATAAAAAATAATTAAAATTTCATATATGTATGCATTTTTCTTCAAATCCATTTAAATTAAAGAGTGTTAAATTATTTCTGTCATTTATGTATAAAAAAAAAATTAATAAAAATTAATTAATATTATCGACTCTTTAATTATTAAAACAATACCAGGGATTTATAATATAAACACAATGCTCTTACTTACATACATATGTGCATATTTACATATGTATACAGACTTTGTGGTTAAAACAACCCGGCAGTTTTATTAACAGCTGCTAAACTAGAGGTTTTGATTTCTATGTTGCTCTTTAAAATATACAAATAAAGTTCAAAACGTCTAACTGTAATCACTTGCAGGCAAATAAATCAAAGATATGTATGTACACAAAAAAATAATAATAAATAAATAAAATATTCGAAAAATATGTTCGATTAATCCATTTTTCGATTTTTTATTGAAATTTAATTATATTATTAATTAGATAAGTTAAACTTTTAATTGGTTATAATTTTTCTTTTGCATAAACTGACAGCTTTTAAGAAAATCAAAACAAGAAGAAAAAAATTTAGAAAATATACGATAAAAATAAGAAAAATAATAATAACATTTTTAAATAAATTTAAAATTTTTTACATATGCTGTGATGACCAAAAGTCTTTGAATTTTGACCCATTTAATTATTAGGAATAACATTTTGAAATGTAAACATAGTATAAGAAAATAAAGTATACATTGGAGTTTTTATTGGTCGGAAGATGGATTACATCTATCTAGATTGGGAGCGAATTACATTAGCCTATGTAACTCTTTTCATTTCAGATGATCCGGAGGTCGATGGGTTATACAGGAGAAAAGCAAAAAGTTGAGGGGCAAATGGTGGGTTTGATCTTAAATAACCATGCTAGCCGTTGAAGGATTAACTATGAGAAAATCGCAGCTGGTAGAAGTAGCAGTATGAAGCAGCAGGGAGAAAAGCCGAGTGAAGACGTCAATGCCTATATCGTCACAGGTAGGCGAGTAGCAGATCTGACGAATCACGGAGGTAGAAGCGAGAAACACAACAGCATAGAGAAGACGCAACAGGGAGAAATACACACGAGTGTAAGAGTATCATCGAGCAGAGAAACAGATGAAAGATTCAAACGCAGCAAGCAAGAAGGAAACAAAATAAGCAAACAAGAAGCCACATACATAAAAACTCACAACGAAACTGTTAAAGCAGCAAACATAAAGAAGGCAACAGAAAGGAAGGTTCGATGCAACAACCGCTATCAGTTGCAGGAAAACTACAATAATATTAGTTGTAAGAAATGTATATAAGCTAGCATGTATATAAGGCTCTTTTCTTTCTTGGGTGCTCGACAGTGAATAAGGCAGTCGTGGAGAGTAGCCGATTAATAAAAAAAGAAAAAAAAAATAAAAAACTAACAGAGTAGTGTCAGGGGAAAAATAATAAAGTTGGTTGAATTGATTACATCGATTCAGTAAGATTAGAAATTTTAACAAGATTTACAATCTGGTAGAAGTGGTAGGAGGTAAGCACTGATCAGGGCCAAGTGATAGAATATTTTCTTGGAAGTTTTCACTTCAAAATACAGTAGCTAAAGAAATCTCGAATTACATACAAAATTAAAGAATCAGTAGGAGATAGTAAATAGGAGGTATAGAACCGGCAAGGAAACACTGAGATTTCAACGAAGCTTAAAAAAAATTAATTTAATAATTTTTCATAAATTAAAAACCTACAGCCGACACAAAGCTTCACGATACTTTGAAACTAAATCTAGCTTAAATATTATTAATTTCGTTAAAAAATTAATTGAAATTTATGTAAAAAATCAACTACTTTCACTTAATTGATATTATCATTTTGATGACTGGAACAAAATCATATAAAATTTTAACTTATATGAGTAATTTTGTAATTGAAATTTTTTATTTTTTCTGTGTACGTATGTATATTTACTATGTATATTGAGTTAACAAAGTTAGCAAACTTATGTAAAAATCTGTCAAAAAATATGAATATCTTAACACTCGCTGAACTGCTGGGCTTCTGAATTGCCAACATGTGTATAGGCAGGTCAACTAATTACATTCTTGTGTGGGAATGCATATGTATGTGACTTTATAATTTTCTGCTTTTTATTTTAATATCTTTAAAGTAGTATGGAGAAATAAGTATGCTATTAGTATGAGTTGATAATATGTTTCAAATATTAATTAATATGTGAAATATTTGTTTATATTATTACTGGTTTTCTTTTATTTTATACCTGCTCTTTTTGTATTTCATATTTTGCAGGCAGTGCTTTTCAAATAAATTTTATATTAATATATGCATATTTATTATCCTTTACAAAATAATGCCGTACAAAAATATTAAATATAAAAATGAATTAAATTTTTTATGCATGCGTGTTTGCGGTATAATTGATGAGGTTGAAACACGTTATGCAAAATGAAATAAAAATTGAATTAAAAATATCTGCAACTCTGGCTTACGTGATTTTTTTTTTTCATCAACTTAACAGTTTCGGAGATATTGGAAAATTGTGTGAATAAATCAAATTTCTTTCAAAATTCAACGATCTTTGTTTTTATTAATATCGGAAAAATGTAAAGCTACAAAAAGTTTTACTTCATCTCTTTTACGGCTGCATAAATGAAGAATTTATTTACAATTAAGTGAATCTCATTTAAAATTTATGAAAAAAAGAACAATAAAATATTTACAAAAACGACATAAAAATTTCGATTGTAGTTAGGAAATTCATTTTTTTTTTTTTTTTTTTTTGTTTAATGAGGTATTATCTTTTAATTGTGCAAAAAGTTGACTTTTATATATCACTGTTAATGAAATATGATTTTTTTTTAATTGTAAACAGTGTTTCCAATAACCTTAAGACATTAGATCGTTTTTCGAGCGACAATAAAAAGTGAAATTTTATAGCAACGTGTAAGTTTTACCAAATTTCGTTAAGATATCTCTAAAGTTGCCAATTAACCCACTTTTTTCGATTTACAAAAAGTTTTGTATAATTACAAATCTTTATGCCAATCTTCATAAAAATCAGTTCATAATTGACCATACCTCCCATATAAACCTTTCTTCCGAAGATCAGTTTAACATGCAAGAATAAGCAAATGTTAGTATCGACTTAATAACACAAATAACTTTTACATAAGTTGCTATAACAGCGCCGAATTTTATGAGGATAGGTCAATAATTTACCATAGTTCACCTGAAAATTCCACTAAATTATAATATATATATATATGTATATATATATATATATATATATATATATATATATATATATATATATGTATATATATATATATATATATATATATAATTTATTTATATATAATTTATTTATAATTTATTTTTATTGTTTTTTCTTAATTTTGCATTTCCAAATTTTTGTATGATTTTTCATATTTATAAGATTTTTTTAACTTGTTCGTAAATAATTTCTATGGCTTATAGATAATTATAATAATCGATAAAACAAGTCCATAAAATTATATAAGTTATTTTCGATTTGGAGAGTGAAGCGCTGCAGGTAACATTTTTTGTCAAATGTAAATAATCTACATTTTTTTATAAATAAGCATAAAAAATGTTTAAACTTTTTGGTATTTTACTAAATCACACCAAACAAGTCGTTCTCGAGATATGTTGTAATATTCCATTTTTTATATAATCAAGTTCACGTATACAAATTTACTAAGAAATCCCTTTCCGTAGAACCAGTATTGCTCTATCTTTTTTTATGTCAAGTGGTATATTTTTTTTAAATACATTTTTTTAGTTTTTTTGGACCATTTTTTTTTTGTTTTTTTGAGCAGTATTGTTTTGGATTATTTGATTTATTCTTTTAAAATATTCCCATTAAAATACAAAGAAATTATAAACTTTTCCACTATTTTTTTAACATAACCTACTTTTTCACATTTAAATGTCCTTTGACCTTTTATTAAAAAATTTATTTTTTTTATTTTTTTCTAATTTCTTATTTTATAAATAATACCCAATAACAGTGAATAAATATTAAAAACCATGTCCCAGTCTTTTCTATATCTATGGCTTATATTCTGTAATGGTTATAGAATTTTCAAAAATATATTTTTTACGTTAATATCTTTCATTATGTGCCTTTGGAAAACGATATTAATTTTTCTAATTAAAAGCTTTTAAAATTTCTATTAAAAAAGATAATTCGAAAATATAAAAATTACAAACGATGTGTTACTTAAAAGAATCAAAAGATTAATTGAAATAATCTTAATATTTTAATCAAATCAATCAATGAAATGATTGAATGACATAGCATGTCAATTGTTATTTTTTTCCATTTCTCTTATTTTTTTTTATTTATTTCATTTGTAATTATTTTAAATTTTCGTACAAATTTTTTACTTTATTCTTATTGTTTTTGTCCTGTTCCATTCCTGGAATCAAACATTTGCTGAATAAGCTCGACGGCAGAACGATATTAATCCATATTTGTTAATATAAAAGAAATAAAGAATGATTTAAAAGTGTAAACTATGTAAACTCTAGATTCATGACCATAATTTCCTCGAATTTAACTCTTACCAACCTCAGGGATAACTAGTAATGTGCATATTTGTTCCAGATAAAAAAAGTTGCTTTTATTTTTTAAATGTTTTTTATATTCGAATTTCAATTATAAGCTTCTAAAACTAATTAAAAAAAGATTTAATCAATTAATTTTTTAATTAAGCTTAATATAAAATCAAAAAGTATAAAAAATTTTAGGCAATATTTTTTCTGTGTTTAAAACATAATCTTTTTCATTAAAATAATACACCGACAAAGTATTCTGGGATATTTATTTACAATAAGAATTAGAAACACATTTCCATTCTTTTGAGTACTCACACCTGTTATTTTACAGTTGTAACGTTTGATGATTGAATTTCTTAAATCTTAATATATTATAAGTTGAATATATTGTTCAATTTTTACCAAAAATCATTATTTGTTATTCAGAAAATTAACTCTTCGAAAAAAAAAACTTATCGGCAAATATATTTAATAGCTTCATCTTGCAATTAGTTTTTCAATAGTTAAGTTAATATTTAGAATATGGTTTGCACGAAACCAATAGCGAATTATACATTGTTACTAATAATATATTTATTTGATTTCTAGAAAACGTAATTATGATGAATTTGATCATGATAACTAATTTATTAAATTTCTATAGCGTTTAAATTATTTTCGTTGGAACCATTTTCATCCTGAAGAAGCCTAATTGTGTCCTGAAATATGATCATTTGATGTAGTAATTTTCATAACAGAAAGTGTTATTTCGCCCATTTACATTAAAACATTAGACATTATGATAAGCAATAAATTTTTAGCATTTATGGTATAAGTATCACTAACACTCAATACTGTTAAACACTTATTCTTCACTATTTTTCCAACTTAATTTTTCTCACCTTCCCACAGTGATTCGTTTCATAGGCAAAAAAAAGTAATAATAAATAAATAAAATAAAAATTCAGAATGGATGGAAACTAAGTTTGCAGAAAGGTAACAACGGCCACCAGAGGGCGCGTAAAATCATCATTTATTTGTAAAAACTGCTTTTGGTGAAAAAAGCGGAAAAGAAAATAATATTTTTTTCAGTTTATGAAATCCTATTTTTTTGTCATTCGCTCACTAATAACATCAACATCTGCTAACATTTAACAAAAAATACAAATCGGATTACACAGACATGTTTATTAGAAATCCAAGCAATTTTATGCTAATTTTCCAAAAGAGGCAAACTTTGAGATAAACAAACGAGGAAAATGTGTTAATATTTTTTAGGTTTTAAGATTTTCTAATATAGTCAAGGCAAGCTCGACCATATGATACCCTACACCATCGTGTATGTTCACCAAAATTCAGGGAAGTGTTATATTAGACCTGTGGCCAATAGTGCACCGATACTTGCATTAAGGTAAAATAAAACAAAATTATACAAAGTATTAAGTTGATACTAATATTCATATGAATTTATGCACTTTACAGTGATTCCCGAAAGTGAGATTTTTAGGGGAGCTATGGTAAATTATGAACCTATCCTCATAAAATTCGGCACTGTTATAGCAACTTATGTAAAACTTATTTGTGTTATTAACTCGATACTAACACGTTAAAGTGATCTTCGGAAGAAAGGTTTATATGGGAGCTATGGTCAATTATGAACCGATTTTTATGAAGATTGGCATAAAGATATCTTAATGAAATTTGGTAAAACTTAAACGCTGCTATAAAATTTCACTTTTTATTGTCGCTCGAAAAACAATCTAATGTCTTAAGTACATCACAAAACAATTTTAAAAAATTTCGAAACACTCCCTAAATTTTCACATATTGCGTAAAAAACATTTTTAGTGTAGCTCCTGCTCTATTAATTGTGTAGCGCCATAAATTTTAAATAAATTTAAAATTTATGATTAATTTTGAAAGTAGAAAGACGTAGCTTTTTAACTATGTTACCATCTTTTAAATATACTGAAACTTAATAATGAATTATTCACCACTTTTAAATTTATTTTCTTTTTCGAAATTTTGATTTTGAGGTAAATTTTTCTGATTTTTTTTCTAAAAGACTACAACAATTTGTTTACATAGTTTGAAATGTTATTTTGTTTAGAATGAAATGAGATATCCCTTAAAAAGCTGAAGGATTACTAAGCGTTTTCAAAACAATTCATTTAGTTAATTGTTCATATATTTCAAGATAATTTTTTATACTTTTTCCTTGATTTTACTCTTCTATAGAAAAAATTGTAATAAATCACAGTTAAACTTGAAAAATTCCGGAAAATTTTTATTTTTTGTAATAGTTGTTTGAAAATTTGATTTTCCTGTTTCTTCTACTTTCAAAAGAAGTTGAAAAAAAAAATAAGCAAAAGAATAAAAAAATTAGAAATACATTTATACCAGAACCTACCAGAAAACAGTTATTTGTGAATATCTAGAAATTTTTAGGGTGTATGGCAAATTTTTAAAACTGATTTATGATGTCTCAAGAAGACCTATAACCTACACTGTGTCATTTCTCAGTGATTTTTCCCTTACAAAACAGTTTGTAATTATTTCGGCATAAGCCCCATATAAATGTCTTTCTGGCATAGGGGTTTTACGATCATAAATGCCTTAAGTATAACAATATATTTACATTTGTACAATTATCAATCAATTGACCATAGCTCCCATATAAACCTCTCTTCGGAGGATCACTTTAACGTTCGTGAATCCTATACAAATGTTAGTATCAAAATAAATTCGACACAAATAAGTTTTATGTAGGTTGAATCACATTGCAAAATTTTATGATGATATGTCCACAATTTACCGTAGCTTCCATATAGGGCCCACTTTCGAGAATCACCCTAAAGTGCATAAATTCTTAAAAATTTTAACGTAATATTCAGTATTAGTGTGTTTTCTTTTACACTTAATACAATTACTGGTACATAATTGGCCAAAGGTCTAATATAAGACACCTTCTCGATTTTTGGTGCACATGCACTGCTATATATATATATATATATATATATATATATATATATATATATATATATATCCAGGATTACCTAAGTTGGAAAAAAAATAATAATTGCTTATGCTTGATATTCAATTTTGGCGTATGATTAATATTGAACAATTATAGCAAGTAAATGCCCCAATGACTTAAATTATCATATTTTAATAACTTCTGCTTTACTGATATTCACGATGCTAATACTAATATTCACATTACTAAATATGAAATTATTTTTAACTGATTTATAACAGTTTGAGGGAAAAGGTTATATGACATTTACAAGTGTCTTTGCGCCGAGTCCATAACGCTACAAAAGTTTTGATTACAATGTTATATATAGAACTTAGACAAAGTTTCAAAATTCTTAGGCGAAATTTTTAGAAAATATTGGAATTTTTAATTTCGAAACACAGGGGCGGTGCAGGAATATTTAAACTTTTTTTTTTTCTTCCAAACTTTGGTTATTTATTATTTATCCAATATATAACTGTGTACTAATTTTCATAACTCTACAATAGTTCCTTTTATTTTTATTGATTTTTTTATGTAAACGAATCACAGTGCTTCCTCTTGATATTACAGATATTTCTTGTGTCTTACATAAATGAAAAAAGTTACTGTAAATATTCTTTCTGTTTTATTTAAATAGCTTTGAAATGTTAATCTCTTTAACAAAATATATCCAATTATGCTTAGCAAAGATTATGTGCAAAATCATATCTCTTAATAGTTATTTTTTTTTTAAGAAATTTAAGCAGAATTTATTTATTTATTTTGTTCTCTTAGACAGATATTTAAAATAATATTTACAAACATGAATTAATAGATGAAATGAAAAAGAAAACAAAAAACTAAGCGAAGTAAGGTTTCGCTATCCAAATTTGTGGCTAATTAGACTGAACTGTTGGAAATTTTTGGTTATAGGGGAAAAATGCCTATCATAAAAGAATTTATATTTCCACTATTACAAATACTTTTGTAAGAAATATGATTTTTAAAGCAAAATCATTCGATTGACATTAAATTCGGTTGTCGCAATGATACTGTGTAATTATCAAACAAAACTAACACTTCTTTAACTCTCTTATTCACATTCCATTTGACTACTACTAAATTTGTATACACTAAATTAGATTCTTCTTTTATATTTAGACATACAATTTTGTTTATTTTAATTTTTTCTCTTGAGTAGCATCAGTAAACATTTTTGCTAACAACATCCTAAAAAACAACACTAAAGAGACGAGAAAAACATTAAATAAACTAAAGTAGAAGATTATTTGAAATTCCGTTTTTTTGCGCCCAACTTCAATATGAAAAAATGAAAAAAGTACCTGATTATTAGATTGAAACGTAGAAGAAATGAAAAAGAAAGCCACTGTGTAGCAAATTTTCAAACAAATATACAAAAGCCAAATCAAAATCAACATCAACTTTAGTAGCATCAACAACGACGTTCATTTTAGTGGCATACAAATGAATTTGCCGCAATTTACATTTAAGTAACATTATTACATGATATTTATTTTTTCTTCGACTTGTTTGAATTTTTTCCAATTTGTTTTGGCGTGTTGGTGTAAATGTTGAATCTTTGAATATTTGGCTGGTGTATTAAGTAAAGCAACTACAACATTTTGTTATAAAGATATAAATAGAAATTTAAGGAAATATTGTGTATGAAAAATAAAAAAAAAAAAAATCCACGTGGTTGTTAAATTTTGTTTATTTTTCTTCCTTCTTTTTTTGAGAAATTCAAGCTAAATATTATATTCTGAATGCCTGTAAATATTTGTTTGTAAAGCTAAGTTCACACTACGCTAATATTTGAGGTTTTTTTTTTCAAGTATTTGCTTTGCATAATGTGAGCACGAAATATTTTTAAGATTTAAATAAGATAAAAGCTGATTTTGGACACACAAAAACTATACCCTTAACTAAATTTCCGCTAGTGTGAACATTGTATGAGCACAAGATGTAAAATATTTGCCACTATTTTGTACGATTGTTCTTTGATCTTGCAAAATAAATGTAAAATCAAACAGTGGTAAATAATAGCTGATGTTGTGAATGGCTCGAGTTTAATAAAATTGTTGTTTTTATATACACAAACTTTAAATTTGCAAGAGAAAATGATCAGTTTATATTTTTACCTATTAAGATATAGTTTTCTAAATAAAAATTTCAATACATTAATATTTTTTTTTTTTTTTTTGTTTTAGCCATAATAATACTTGTTATTTTGTTCTTATGTATAAATGTAAATTATTTATAAAAAAAAATTAATTTAAATTTTAATTTAATTACTTAATTTTGCAATTAAACGATTGATATTAGTTCGTATTTCCTTTATTAACTAAATATATTACTTTGTAAATTTTATAAATATTTGTATTTAAAATAAATAGCATTAAAACGTTACAAACATTACCTGATGTCCACATATTCTGAAATTTTCTCTCAAAAAATTGTTCTAAATTGATTAAAACAATAAGATCTTCCCATAAATTCATTTAATAAATGATGTAAAATAAATTTATGGTAATTGTGTGTTTAAATAAATATCAAATAACTTTGGATAATTAATTTGCCTCTCACCTGAATAGCATTAAAATATTTTTCTTCTTTTCGCATTTTACGATATTTGATAGCTGTTTCCTCAAACAAAAAATGTCAAGCAAATTAGCGTAATATGAACAAAAATCCTCTTTATATTTTGTTGCAAAAATTGCAGGAAAATACGATAAATCTTTCGTGTCAAATATATGCGTAATCTGAACTTAGCTTAAGACACTAAAAGTACGGTCAGACAGAAATTGACAAATATTTCTTTGCCCTAACGTGATCGTAAAATATTTTTGTATGGCAAACAACAAATCAGCTGATTTTGCGCAAATAAAATTATTTAATAGCAAACATTTTTTGTTTATAATGTGAATACAGTTCGACCACTTAATAGAAAATATTTTCCCATTTTAATAATTTTTCATATACGAGTAATAATAATTATTAGATCTTGCAAAATTTTTGTAAGAAAAAACAATATCAAACAGCAGGTGTATTGAATCTAAAAAATTAAAATGTAAAAATATAAATAAATGAAAAGTTTTAAGCAATAAATTCCGCTAGTAAAATATTATTGATTATTTTAATAATTTTATTAATTTGCTTGCTTAAGCAAGCAAAAGCAAATCATGTAATAAAGCAGGCAAATTATGCGAAAAATTGGTTTAACCTCGGAATTGTTGAATATGGTCTGGGTGTCCTATACATGCTGCTAAAAGTCACAGATAATCAGGTGTTATTCAAAGTTAAACATATCAAAATCAGTTTTTTTTTACATATATATCGTCTATTATGCATCAAACGTGTTTTGATGCTATTTCAACATTTATAGAGTAAAATTTTTCTGAAGGACATTTAATACATTAGTACAATAGCCATCATTAGTTTTGGAGTTATAGCGTATTTTATATGAGATATAATATTTTTTAGTATTCGATATATTACGGTATGATATAATCAAATTCTAAGGATAATTAAACTAACCATCTTCTAAAGATATTCTCTTATCTTCTGTTGCGTATATTGTCGATAAGTATTTTTCTAGTCCATGCTAGGGTGTCCGCAAATGTAAAATTTTCAAGGGGCTACAGGGTAAAACTAGATATAATGTTTTTTAGTATCCGCTATATGACAGGACGATATAATGAAATTCTAAGTATAATTATACCAACCATATTCTAGATATTCACTTATTTGTATATATTGTCGATAAATATTTTTCTGGTCGATGTTATGATGTCTGCAAATGTAAAATTTTTATAGAGTCAAATTACAATCACAAACTGGGCATATAACTGAGCAAAAGCTTCCAACACATAACTGAGTAACTCAGAGGTCTGCCTCTACAAGTTATTGTTAAAATCGGTCAAAATTTTCAACTTGCATACACATACAATGAAAACACAGAAACATTTTACATCTTCTGACACCCTAATGTGAACCAAGGAAAGATTTCACGACAATTCGTGTAACAAAAACTAAGTACATGACTTTAGAAGATGGTTGGTATAATTATCCTTAAAATTTTAATATGTCGTCTCGAAATAGAGCGGGTACCTAAGAACATTAAATGTAATATGAAATGCGTCATAACCACATAAAGATAATGTTTTTAACCGTATTTAATTTTACAGCTCATAAGCTTAAGATTTCTTTACATCTTTCAAGCTAGTTTTTACATTTTTTAAATTATTGGTTTTTTGTTTAACTTTGGTGCCAAATTAGGATGACTTCAAGAAACCTCTTGCCCAAATAAGGAAGCTTAATATCTGTAATGATTTTTGGCATTAATGTTTGCAAATAGTAATCTAAATTAAAAGATATTCAACATCAAATTCACATAACTAGGCTATAACATTTTGAGATAAATAAAATATATCTATCATTTCATGTTAATGAAAAATGTTAGGAAAGTTGGAACCACCCCATTTTAAATACATAAAAGCTTAAAGCTTTTTGTTTATTTTCTTGTCAATTTAAGTTGCAAACTGTAAAACGGAACATTATTTAAGTGCGAGCTTTGATTTAAAGTCTTTGACTTAAGTTTGCAATTAAGTATACACTAAGGGAACAATAATGCCTGTTTGAACAAACAAAAATAGGAAAATAAATGTGTGTAATATGACCAAAAAATAAATTACGTATTATTTTGGAAAAATTTTATGTACGTTCGAGCAAACAAATTCGAAACAAACATTTGTCTAGTCTGACCATACATAGCTAAAAGTGGCAGCTTCTGACGTTGCAAGAGTAGTACTTTTACAATTTTGGCAGTAAATCGCAGTTCTTTTATTTTTCTTTTCATTTTAAGTGAGAATTCTAAACCAAACTAAAAAGCACAGTTTTATACAGCAAAAATATTCAGAATTATTTGTACACTATGGAGCAAAAGTGAACAATTTTTTATGAAAATTTATTTTTCTAATATAATAGAATATACTTCTTAGGGTCTAATTTAAAACATTTAAGTATTTAATATTAATATAGTTGTTTGGCTGATAAAAAAAGTCAAAATAACGAAATCTATATAAGGTAAAAGTGTTTACTTTTGTGCTATTTGATTAATAACCAAGGCCATCTTCTGTTGTTTAAATTTGCGAAAAATATATTATTTATCTAAGAACGTCGAGTAAAGAACAAACTTCTTAGGATTCTATTAAAAATATTTAAATAGGAAACAGCCTGATTAAATCTAGAAATCAAAAATTAAAAATATGTTTCTGAATAGATTTCCTCCCGAAAATTCACAAGTACTTATAACTATCTCAAACCTTGATAATAAAAATAGAAAAAAGCGAAAAATCCAATAATTTTTTATTACTAAGCGATTAAAAATATTTAGAGGCAGAAATGCTGAACAAATTTGAAGATTAATAACATCGGGAAAAATCAAATTCTTCAAAAAAAAAAAAAAAAAAAACAAATGAAATCAATAACTGCAATGCTAGTGTTTGGACTGTATCCCGATATCTTAAGAAATATGGTGATATTGCGACTAAAAACTCAAAGAATTAATACTAGCCATCAACAAAAATGAGTGAACCTTATAAATTTCCAAAAATGCTAAACTCTGAAGCGCAGAAAATTCAAAACGTGTTTAGTCAGCAGAATAGACAAACACAAACATATTTTAGCCTGAATAATGAATAATAATTGAATACGGTTCAAAAAAGAATTGTCTCCCAGTATAACTAGGCTAATGAAATTATGATGGTTTAGGGAAGCACTAATGGCACTAATTCACCTCTTCGTTAAAATTTTACCATATTCTGAGAATATATTGTTTAAGATATTATATTACAGCAAAATATTGATACCAAACTCAAGTCTAAACGTAAGTCCTAGCTTATTAAAACTTGTCAAAAACTCACTTAAGACATTGACTTGGACGTTATAGATAGATCCGCGAAAATCCTTGGCTTAACCTACTTTTAAAGTGTGTGATACGCATTAAAAGTGAAATTGTAAAGCATAGAACAGTAGCTAGGGTGTATAATGAAATGAAATAGTTTTCAGTCATTGTGAAAATGTTTTGGAGAATATGACACATCATATTGAAGATTTAATTCGGGAAATGAAAAGCATTACCTATTTAAAAAAAAAAAAAAATGTTTTTTAATTTTTTTCTTAGATGGAGCAAAACAATATCTTAATTTTTTGCAGTAAATAAATTAATTTTAATTAGTTTTAAAATTTATTATTTTTAACAAAATCCTGATGAATTTATACTATTAATTATTATTGTTTTACTTTACTCGTTAAAAAGATATAGCCTAAGAAATTAAATAGTCACAAGAAAAGCTTTTACTTTTGCTCCATAGTATATGTAGTGTTACTAACATCTCCTACCAGATGTTGAGTTAACCTAAAACCATGAAACGGCTAACAAAGATACACAGTAAGGCTAATTGTAAAGTAACTGATATTTGGTAAAATTTTAGCTTCAGAAAGAAAGTTTGATTTGTAAAGGCTTCTAAATGATAATTAATCTAGCTTGTTATTATTAACAGATTATAAAATGCGCAAAACTTTTTAATCGGAATAATTTACCAACAAATCGAGGTCATAGAAAAGTGTTTCTATCAAATGAGTTTGAGCTTGGCTTCAAAGTGGAAAGGTTGTAACTATCACTGATCGTTATGAAAATAGCTGCGACATCAGCATTTCTCTTAAAAGTTGGAAAAACTCCTAATAGCTAGAGAATAAAGCTTGTGATTCTCTCACTGCAGTCAAAGCCGTAATAACAAAAATTAGATTAACGAAATCTGTCATTGTCCAGCTATCAGCAACTCAAGACTGAACTACTTTGTTGCCTTCCCAGTCAGAAAAAAGAGCAAATGCTGCTAAAAATTTCACAACTTTTTTACAACTTCAAAAGTCGAACTAAGTGCTTAGTATATTTGATCGACTGTAAGTACAAAGATTACACTGGCTGACAAAGAAATCCTTCTTCAAATACAAATAATTAGACAAAATGAAATTTGACGTGCTGAACACTTTCAAGCTTTCAAGCTTTTTCTATCCCGAACTTATTCTTTTTATGAGCATGACTAATATGATACCTTTATTTGGCGGCCACATTGCTATAGTTTAAGAATAGTTTTGGACTTATTCGAAAATTAATGCAGAAAAAAAATCTATTATTAATGCAAATAACAACTGTTTTGACAATGGAATGGACTTTCTATCCCAAACTCTTAAAAAGGACGTTTTGGTTAAATTTTTTTTGCTATTGCTATTTTGACATATTGCATTGAATTATGATATCTTCCGTCAGGTCCTTCAAGATATATATCTGATTATACTTGTATAGAATAAAATAAACTTCCTAAGAAATACAAAACTTTCTATGTAAATTGATGACGTAGTATTATCTGCCCTAAAGACATATTGTATTGTATTTTAATTGAAAGAATTTTCACGGCGTAGTGGTGAATTTTTGGTATTTTTTGGATGGTTTTTCCACTGACAATCAAATCTGTTCTTCTACATTATTAATGGGACTTTTTTTTATTCCTCTTCCATTTTTGGAGAACTTTATTTGTCTATCAATGTTTTGCTCTTTGGTAGAACGATAGAACAGAAAAATGATGTTAATGTGTTTCACTGAGATGAATCACTCTCCTTCTTCGTAACTGGTAACCAAATGTCTTGTTTTTGCAGCTTTCTTTCATTGTGACGAAATTGTCGAAATAAACTTAATTTTTGTATTCTCTTGCATACTCCAGCATTTTTTTTTTTTTTTTTTTTTTTGGCTAAAGATCTCTTAAGTAACCTAGGGTGAACTCATCTTCCGCTGTTCTTCTTTATGCTTGATCAAAACAAAAAGTGAAGTTTCTCTACTTACGGCATTGTGTCCTTCCAGGAGTTTGATAACAACTTGTAGAAAATTGGATTGGAACACAAGGCATAAACGGATGGTATTCTGTGAAAAGTAAGGAATCAAATTTGAATTTTATATTTCTTAGTATCTGTAGCAGTTACATTTAAATAAAAGGTGGCCTTTAAAATCGATTTTACACTCTGTATATGTACGTATATAGTCATGATAACACTAAAGCACTTTTTAACAACAGTGCTAAAACTATCCTCTTTTTGGCCTTCCTTATCTTCTGAGGATACACTATGAGTCAACAACTTTTGAACACACAACGGTATTTGTCTGATTGAAATCGACCTTATAATTTCTGAATTATAATCATCCAGAGAACTGTTAAAAAATTTTGGGTAATTGGAAAGAATAAGGAGAAGTCACAAACTATAAATAAATGTACGATTAGTTATTATAATAGCCAACATTTTATTAATAGTTTCAAGCAAGGAATTCTTGATTTAGTTCAAGTCAATGAAATTGTGTTACTTTTACTGGATTAGTCCATAAAACTAGACAAAATTAAGTAGTGTCGATATTACAGTTAAATATATAGCATTAAATCTGGTGATCCTGATCATACACTGGGTAAAAATTTGATACCACAAGCTATTAAATCGCATATACCTTCGCAATGTTAGTCGTGACAAAACTAAAGTTTCCGTAACCCTCTAGGCATTTGAAATGGGATTTGTAAAAAATATTTAATAAGGACTGCACACAAAAAATCATTGCATACATATCAGCTTATAAAAATAAGTCAAGAATGAGACTGACTTTTCAAATTTCGATTTTGTCAAACGACGTGGCATTCAAGTTTTAAATTTTAATAAGAAATTTATTTTTCTTTTTAAAAAGATATTTTATATTTTCTGGAATACCCTCTATAAGAGTTTTATTGTGCTATTTATCAGCTACTTTTTGTTGGAATTTTTTACTCTTTTTTATTTATTAGTTTGCCTTAAGTGTTCATTAAATATTTTTTTACTATTAGAAAATACACTTAAAATGGACAGAGTTCCGTAAAGTTTAGTCCAAAATTCTGGTACATGGTAGCACCATTTGTTTCATATCACACAGCTACTTTCTTGAGGTGATAATGAGAAAGAAATCAGGTCAAAAAAGTTTGAATTCGTTTGAATTCTCTGAAGGTTCTCATTTGCACACATTTCTTTGTTAAAAGTGTCATTTGTTATGTATGAGCTGCTTTTTCCCTTAAATGTACAAACGTCTTGTCAGAGCAAATATTTATTCGACAATTTTTCGACGATTTCTATACGAAATTTATCTGGTACATTTTGCAAAACATCTGTTGTATAGAATTCATTACCAGGACGTTGTAAAAAATCCGCCAGTTCGTACTTTTTATCACCCTTTAGGCAGCATTCATACTTTTGAAGAAAGCAATCTAAATAATCTTCGTTCATTCTTTGTATTTCTCATTTTTATAGCGTTCCAATTAGGAAGTTTTTTTTTACTTCGTGGCTAGCTTTTTTTAATTTATAAGCCTTATAGGGTGCACGGATTTTTTTGTGTGCAGTCCTTATATGAAAATTCACATGGTACAATATTCCTCTTTTGAACCGAAATTTCGACGGAAAAAATGTCTCCTTTTGTTTCAAGTCAAATGTGGACGAATTTTTAATAGTGTTTTTTATTTTTCCTCTTCTAAACAACTTTAAAATGTACATTACTTTCTCGGTCTCCAGTTCTTTAAATAAAAATAAATGTGTTTTTTAGTTCTTTCGAAATCCCACTGTCCGCTAAAACACAAAAGGTAGTAACATATAAATAAATAAATAAATATATATATATATATATATATATATATATATACATATATATATTTCTTTTTTTTTGTGGAATGAGATTCTGTTTGGTATTTGAATAAAAGATTTTTTAGACACTTGAAATTTTTTCAACTTGTGCCAAATCATTAGATTTTTTATTTTCTACAATATTTTTTATCTATTTTTTATCTATTTTTTTTTTTTTTTTTTTTTTTTGTACATCTACAATTCCACATTCCGCAAATATTTTTTATTGTCAGGTTTAAAGATAAATACTGGCAAAAGTAAATAGAATTCAAAGAACCAAATAAAAAAAGATGATAAAAGAAGAGAAGGCTTTTATTTTTTAGCTCCGTTTCTTCACGTATTATTTGTTCTAAGTTAGTTTTTTTTTAGTTTTAAGTTTTTGGCAAATATTTTTCTTGAAATCAGAGTAAATTTTTATTTTGGATTACTGTAAAGTGGTTGGTGGGCAGGTAATATTTGTATTTGTATTTTAAGATACAAGTGACTGTATGAGTAAACAACAGTTTGGCTTTTTGTGAGTGTATACATAAGTATGAATTTGTTTGTGTATTTGTTACTTTCGCCATAATCCCTATCAAATCCACCATAAGCTTTGTTTGACTATGACATTGCCAAAACAACAACATTTCTGTTTACTTCCCCATTAAGTTCTTTTGCGTTCGAATACACACAAATACACTTGCACTCATATAGACTTACAAAACACTATAAACAAATAATAAATAATTTTACACAAGTTTAACGTAATGTTTCCCAGTTGGCCAAATGATTGAAGACGACATTGTCTTCAACAATTTATATAGAACATGTCTTTTCTTACCTAAGTTTTGTAGTCGACAATATGGAGGAAATCCTCTTTAACTACAAGACTAGTGACAAGTCTTACATATTTATTTAGCTAAATCTATAGATACAATCCTTACAGACTAAATATTAAATTAAACAATTTTTCTTCATATCAAGATAGTTGCTTGTCAAAACTTAAAATAATATTGCATTTTATAACATCAACATTTAAAGAAAAATCCATAAAGTTAAATTTTGTACTTTGTTCGAAAATTTTTAACATATAGTGAGTGAGAAAATTGAGAAAAGAGAAAATTGGATAAAACATTTTCATTTAAAAAATTTACAATAAATGAAACATTAAGCATAATTCTTCGGCTTTTTAATGTTGGCAGTCGAATCAAAGCAAGTCGTGAAGAATATGAGGAAATGCATAACCCCTCGATAAACATCTCTTATACAAAAAAGTAAAAACTGTTTCTGGACAGATTCGATAAGATTAATGTGCATATTATAGCATAAATCCTATACAATTGAGCTATACTCTAAAATCGGTCTTACAAATGACGTGAATAATCTCTTGGTAAACGGGTCCTTAAATTCTTTTGCCCATTGTTTAGTGGAAGCTAAGATTCCTCGAGCTTTATTAACAGCCATCGTAATATGTTGTATAAAGTTTAATTTTTTTATCTGACAAATAGTGATACAATATTAATCAAGACCATCACATCATTGAATTTGCCTTCTTCTTTTAAATGCATTCTGTGACAATTTCTTAAATATCAGCACCATTAAGCAATGTTAAAGACAAGAAGAGGGACAGCGCGATGACTGTTGTCTTCTAATAAAATTTTGTGACAACAAGATGACAGACAATATTGAGAATGCTGTCTTCTTATTAAATTTTGTTGAGGACAAACTAAGCGGCAATTGTATTATTGTCGTCCTTTATATGACTCAATTGATGACGACAAAACCGAAAATACTTTAAAGGTTGCCATTAGAGTATCCTAACCGAAATCGAATATCGTTTAAACATTTTCCGTTTCTTTACAAACGGTGACGGTTTCGGTTTTTTTCAAAGCCGGTGTTCTAAAGGCGGTTAACCGGTTGTTTTCTAAACAGAAGTCGCCAATTACCACATTTCCAACCACCGGGAAACATTTTTGGTTCCTTTTTATAACCTACATCACCATAGATGGTTGGGGTATTATGCATTTGTGGTGATGTTTATAACGCATAGAAGAAATTATCCAAAACTCACTTTAAAGTGTACCAATCGTCTCAGAATCACTTTTTAAATCGACCTAACGATGTTCGTTCGTCCATCTGGCTGACTGGCTGTCTATACAAACCTTGTGAACAAAACACAGGTAGCAATTTCAAAGATAATTCAACGAAATTTGACGAACTTTAATGGTACAAGAATGAAGCCGGGTGAAATGGTTGTGAAGGGTCCATTATTTCAACTAGCCCCAATACAAATGTGCCCCCCCCCCCCCCAGAATAGAGTTTAAACACTCAAAAATGCTTTAAAAAAAATAAAAAAATTAATGCAGTTCTGTGTAAGTATCAATCTTTCTACCAAATTTTATGAAGTTCGGTCCACAATTGACCATAGCTCCCATACAAAAACCTCTTTCGAAAATCACTTTAACGTGCATAAATCCCACAAGAATGTTAGCATCAAATTAATATTCGATACAAATAAGTTTTATATACGTAGAAGCAACATTGCAAAATGTTATGAGATTCGGTCCACAATTTACCATAACTCCCATATAAACCTACTTCCAGGAATAGCCCTAAAGTGAATAAAATCATCTAGATGTTAATATCAATGCATTATTCTCTATTTGTATATTTTATTTTACATTGCCCAACAGATTTAAGGTCAATGCTAGTGAATACATGCTTTCAGTCGTTGATTTGTTATACGGAAATTTGTGAGGCTGACAGCGTCGTCTTTTTGATCCGATTGAACCAAAATTTCTAGATTTATTTTATTCTTCGAAGGTTTGGTAGTCTGGTTTGTTTAGTTTCAAATGCTAAGATTTTTTTTTGGTAGAAAGGTGTTAGAAAATTTTTGTCAGAAGAAATAATTCAGAAAACGAAAATATCCAAAGATAATAACAATAACAAATAAAGCGTATTTATTATTATTATTATTATTATTATAATTATTATTATTATTATTATTATTATTATTATTATTATTATAATTATTATTATTTGGAATTGAAAAAAAATAATATTAGTGGTTACAAAAATATTTTTAACTTGTAGTATTTCTTCAGTTTGCTTGGAGCACAATATGCAAATAAAAATAGTTTTCCCCAAGTTTAAAAAAATTGACATAATTTTCAAAAAACTGTAAAAACAATTTTAAGGAAGAAATTATTTATTTTCACTTTTTAAAGAGGTGTTTTTGTATTGTGAAAATTTAAATTTCATGAAAAACGTATACTCATATTTTAGAGGGTGTTATATGATAACAATATGCAACTTTTATTTAAAGACGCTTGCATTGATTTGCAGAATATTTTGTCGGACCAGTGTTGCCATTATTTACATTACGAATTTACAAAAATATGCTAAACGCTTTTTATCAATTTTTCAAAATATGTTTTAATTCAATAATTTTTTGCCTTGATGGAAGAATTCCTAAAGAAATAGCATAATTAATTTTAAGTTATGAAATCTAAAGCCTTAAATGTCTGTTTATAGAAAGATTCTTAAAAAGTCATAATTTTTTAATGACTAAATATTATGATTATTTATGTGACACTATCATAACTCCGTAAGCCTATTTTCAAAAAAAAAAAAAATACGTTTTTTTACCTATACCTGCATTTTCACTCCTAGGACCTCAAAGATTTCAAATATGTACACATGCATTGTTTTAACCACAACAAAGTTTTTTTATATTTTAATATTTTTTATTTTCAATTAAAATGTCTCTTTGTGATAGTCACAACTGTCTACATACTAGGTTTTAGTTTTTAAAACTAAAAATTATTAAATTTTTGTTTGTGAATAGGAGTGTTAAGACTACAGTCACAATTTGTATGTTGTGCCTGTTTTTCACGCACGATATTTTCTGTGAGTATGCATTTATTTTATACATAACTATGAGGTAATTTGTTTATAAATCATCATTTGAGCTCTACTTATTAAACAAAAATATTAACAAAAATATACATTTTCTTTACAAAATAATTCAGCGCTTTTAAAATTATATCTTCTGGCAACATTCATATTAAAAATTTTCAAATGTAATTTTTAATTTTTGCAATTTCTTTTAGTTAATTCTAAAAAAGAAATGTTTTTAAATATTGGAACATTTTGGTAAGTGTTGGTAGTTTTAAGAGAAAATTTTGGTAGGAAAAATATTTTCTTTGTGGCAATGCTGAAAACTGCAGCCCGAGTGAAGATTTCGTACAAAAATACCGAAGTTTAATTAATAAAAAGAACATTTTATGTTAACTATTTTTATGATTAAATCTTTATTTTTGCAATAATAAAAATTATTATAAATAAATTATATTGCTACTTATAAAATTGAATTTAGTAGGTTTGCATTTTTGTTTTTGTTTTTATCAATAAATCAATTTTGAGGTTTTTTTTAGGTACTGAAGTAGTTGGTCCCTTTTTGCAAAAAGTCGTCTTTGTTTCCTAAAATCTCCTTTTTGGGCACTTTTTAAAAAGTGTCAATGGTAACGCTGTCCTAAATGCAATAAAAATGACAGACTTGGACAATTCAATTTAAATCGTTGAAATAAATCGAACTAAATATTCAATGAGCACAAAAAATTTAAACGTTTAAGTTTTATAATCTATACATTAAAAATGGAATATATTTATCTTTATTTATCATGCCCAGCAATAAAAGTAACCGAAAAAAGCTATACAATTTAGCACTTTGTGCTGAAAAAGAACTTCAGAAGTTTTGTTTTTAACCCATGGTTGTCATTTATGCTTCTTATTCATTAGTTTCTAAGAACTTCTTTTAAAACTATGTTTTTTAAATTTTTTAATAAAAATTCTGCTTTAGCCTTATTAAAAGATAATAAAAATGCTTTAATATTTGTGAAATTTTAATTTTCTTAGAAATGATTAACTTTTTTAGCTTTTTTGGAAGTTCAAACAGACACTTATTTCTTGAAGTGGTGA
This sequence comes from Protocalliphora azurea, assembly GCA_932274085.1. Lineage (NCBI taxonomy): Eukaryota > Metazoa > Arthropoda > Insecta > Diptera > Calliphoridae > Protocalliphora > Protocalliphora azurea. The sequence goes on from OW026520.1 coordinate 130,367,319, forward strand.
AAATGTTCTTTTTTAGAAGCAATCAATGGCTTTTTGCTGAGTAATATCGTATATGTACCAAATGAGCCCCATCAACCAAATTGCTTCAAACTCCGATCAGTTAAAATGTATTGAGCCCAATTCAATAAATATTTAAAGGATACTGAAAGCTTAGAAAAATAATACACACATTACAGCAAAAAAGTTTCCGAATACACAGAAAAAGTTTTGCAGAAAAGCTTATAAGTTTTATAAAAACCTAAAAGAAATTATTTAAGATTTAAAAATTCCTTTCATAAAAATACATACCAATAGATGGTTCTATTGGCATAATTTTTATAACCAGAATTTCCCTAATATTAATATGTTATTATTAAAATTATTATTTTACGTATACATTTTTTTGGAATTTTATTTAAAAAATAGATATAATTTTTATAGAATTCCTCAATATTTCGTATAACACCTTCTTAAGCAAACTTCTAATTTATTTATTTTTTTATTTTATTTTAATTATAAAAATATTTCCTTTAATTATTTTATTTGTCACTCATATAATCGTTGACGACTAAGTGGATGACATGATGTGATTGTTAACTAAAAATATCAGTACACTCTCATCTATAAAATCGTTGACGTCAAAATAGACAATATTCTCATCCATATGATGATTAACGAAAAAGCTAAGGACATTGTACGCCATGTAATCATTGACGATTTAATGTACGACTTTTGCATCATATAATCGCTGACGACAAAAGAGACGACATATTTCCTTATATAATCGCTATCGATAACATTAGGAAATTAATCATTAAATATATCGTTGGCGAATGTATTGATGAGTATTTCGTTTCTTTTAATCGTGCTCGGTTTTGACGATACTTGTCTGAAAATGTTGTTGACGATTTGTTGTGGCTATCCTGCATTTGTCGTCTAGGATTTAACATTATCATGCACCCACCCTCGAGAATGTCTTAAAGACAGGATCAACTGGGTTTTTCTAATACAATATTTGAAAAGTAGTATTTGTTGTTGAAAATTTGTTAAATAAAGCTATTATTGTTGTTGTGATTACTAGAATCATTGGTAGATTTTATGTTATTTGATTTTGAATAGAGGGAAATGAAGCAGTATATTTTTAGGAAAAATAAGACCTTTTGCATGGTGCAGAATTAAATTGAATTTAAATTGAAAATCGTTATGATATTTGAACTAAAATAGGAGATAAAAAGGAATTTTATTAAATTCTCCTTAACATTATCATGAAAATTTAACGTTTCGTTTTTTTTTTCCTTTTCAAAAATCTTACTCAGTCTTATTTTTTTGGCAATTATTTTATGCGTTACTATTATAAATTTTAAGTAGCATTAAAATAATTTTAAATTAAGTTATAAATATCCGCTTAGTTTAAATTATTTATAAAATGTTTACAAATATTATTTCATTTTAATCAAAACTTTTTATCATTATATCTTCCTTCTTTCCTTCCTAAGCCAGCACACAAATAAAGTCCCACAAAGTGTTTATTTTTTTATTTATTTTGGTCAATGTCCTAATATGAGTGTAAACTTGACAATATTGCTTTTATTTGTTTGAAATATGGCTGAATTATTATTTATCGTTTACAACAACAAAAAAAGTTGTTGAAAAAGTCCCAAGGGTATCATAAAACATTTCATATATAAGTATAACTGTAACAAATTCTGCAAATTATAAAAAAAAATACGCCAACAATTTAAGAATGTCAAAAAATATGTGTATTATAAGAATAGAATTTTAACCCACAAATGGACAAACAACCACAAAAACTTTGATATCTAAATAAAAGTAAAAAAATAAGAGATAAACTTTTTATTATAATTTTGCCTAAAATACTTCACGATAAGTATCTAAAAGTGCCATCTTGTATATTTTTTTAAGCACATCCTTGGACTTTATTTCGTTGTATGTTTTTTCTCTTTATTTTGAGTTTTGCCATTGAAAGCCAATTAACAACTAATAATAATGGATTTTTTATTATAAACATAACAAAGTTTATTCTTCTGTTATTATTTTTATTCCTCTTATTTTTATTTTGATATTATTACTTTTTTTATTTTTTTGTAATTTGTATTTTCTTCGTTGCACAATATAAATACTTACATTTTTATGAAGAAAATAAATTTGTTCTGTAATCTTGTTATCACATTAAATTAATATGGTCTTTAGCAGTGTTGCCCGGAGGCGAAAAAAGAGGCTATATTGAACTGTAAAAAAGGTCAAATAAGGCCAGAAAAAAATTAATATTTTGCTTTTTTTTTAATTAAAAACTTATTTTTTCTCGTTAGCTTTTAATATTTTTAAAGATATTGTCATAAATGTATAAACAAAACATAACAGCTGTAAGCGAAATGACACAAATGAAAAATTGTCCAAAAAGTTTTCATAAAAATTTAGATTATATTTCATATGTAAAATTACCTAATGTTTTGCAGTGATTTTTCAATATTTTTAAACTATAATACTGATTTGATTTTTAAGCTTTTATCAGAATTTGTTAAAATTATGTTTATAAGTAATTAATGAACCTAATAAAAAAAATTATTATAATAATCGATTTAGTAATTCCATGAAATTAGTTATTAGTTGAAAAAAAAAATTAGTTAAATATTTTTTGTGCGAATAAATACACAAAAATGCTTAAAAGAATTAACCTGTAAAGATAAAGATAAAATAGCAAATAAAAAAAATATTTTCTTCGTTATTGAAATACTACAAATAATATATATATATATATATATATATATATATATGTATATATAATAAAAATATACAAAATTACGTATGACAAAATTCTCATTTTTTAAATGTATTGTGTGTACTCTTTTAAAATAAAAAGTTTTTAAAAGCAACATTTTCAAATGCACCTATTAATTGCAGTTATATTGGCGTTTTTTCTCAAGCATTTGAAAATTTTATTTTCGGAAATATTTGTATTATTTTTCTGAAAATTGTTCTAAAATGCACTAAATTTTAACTTTGATAGGATGGAACTTAAAATGTTTTAGGTTGTTTGTTCCAACATTTTTTTTTTTTTTTTTTTTTGAAGAATAGCACATATGGTCCGTACACTGACTGAATTACCTAATTTTCAATAATTTTTCAGGAGAGCTAAAAAAAAATTTTAATTTTGTTGGTATTTCGTTACTTCGCAATATATTTACAAAATTTTTCCATTTATTAATAGGTTCAGTAAATCAATTAATGTGTATTAAGAAAAACAAACAAACCCTTGGCGCGTTTCAGACAAAATCGTCGAAAACTATAAATAGGTAATTTTGTACAACAATCTTATTGACATATTTTTGCGCTTTTCTTTTTATAAATTATTAGGTTTAAGTAAATATAGGTTCCAGCTATGGAAGGAGGTATTATTCGTAATATCTTGGTCAAACTTTAAACTCCTTGGATGATTGGAACATGCTACTAACCGGTAATTTTTTAATGATCCCAGTTAAGAAAGAAATCTTCACATTGTTAGTGCTACATATATCAAATAAATAAATAAATAAAAGTAATTTTTGATTTTCAATAAAAAGATTTTCAAGTAGAAAAAAATTAACGACTTGCTAAAAATTCTTTAACTCAATAAAGTGCATCAATTTGTGTGAAGACAAAAAATGTTGCAAATATACCCATATACAAACTAAAGATAAAATAGTCACCAAAATATTTATGATCAATAATTTCGCTTTCGTGTGCTGGATTAATTTTAATATCCTCTAAAAATGTGAATTTAGATCAACACTGTACACAGCTTTTAAATTTTATCGTTTGAAGAATATATTGGCGACTGAAATATTTTTTTTGGAATGGACACTATCCACCTTCATCAATGTATACCGCTTTTCCAAAATTAATAGTTCAACTTGAATTATTTTTGTTAGGATATTGAACAATTATATTAATATTATAATAATATTATGAATATACAAATTGCAAAGAATTTTCTCTAAATGCGAGCATTTAAATCCTCATAATTTTAAACCAGGTGGAAGGACAGACATCATTAAAGTTTTAGCTGATGTAAATCTCTATCAGTTGATTTCAGTATAACTAGCTTTGGGATATTCAACTTTAGGCGTCGTATCATGAACATAAAATATTAAATATTTTATATTTAAATTTTAGTATTATCATTTTCTCTAAGAAAATTATAACTATTAACTAATAGGAAAAATTATTACATTGGAAATTTTACTGGAGCATTTTATATATAGTTTTACATAGGTAATTTTTTAAATCTTAAATCAGTTGAGATATCGACGATTTCAATGCACCAATTAAAAAAAAATCGAAAATCTTTACATAGGTAGTCAGCGCAGGAATGATACTGCTTTTTATTATTCTGAAAAAAATCGTGCGCTTATATAATCCATTTTCAGAAATTGAAATTTTTGAATTTGAATTGAAAGCTCCAGTTACTATCATATAAAAAATACCTTAAGTACAGACTTTTCTCTTTTTTGCTTTATCATACATGACACATTGGAGCACTTCAAATCGACTTGTTGAACTTACATAAAATTTTAGGCGTAGAAGAGGAAAGTAAAATTAAGGTACCTCTGACAGAATAGAAAATTTTCAACCACTAGCCTTTGAAGAGCATGACTGCATGTACTACTTATCTTGCAAGATCTTGGTCAAGTATAAGTTTTTTCCATATAGAGTCCAACATTTTCAACTCATTTTATTATATTTTTAAGAATAAATTTTTCTATCAATTTTGCTATCGAATTTTAAAAAATAAATTTTTCTATCAAGTATAGGAATCTGAATTCGATATCTTTATTAAGTCCAAAAGTATTTGAAGTTTGACGGTGTTTTCGTTTTTGGTAGTTTTTTCCGTTTTAGCGTTTTTTTTTTTTATTTAGGCGATTACTTCTGTTCGAGCTAACAGTAGTACGAAAATTTTGGTGAGGGATTTAAACTTAAATATGATCTGCCGAAAAACAGCTAAGCTAAATGTTAAAAACTTTGATTTCAGGGTATTACTTCTTTATTATTCGATATTTTACACCGTTAATTTGCAGAATATTGTTCACATACACAAGTATGTATATAAGATGTAAACCTTTCACACTTATGTAGTTTTTTGAGAAAATTATTTTCTTTGTGTCAAAAAAAAAAAAAATCCCTTTTCTTTCCCATTAATTTACTCATTTTCCTTTTATTAATAATCTTATTTCATATCAAGCATTTTAATTTCTTAACATTATATTTATTTTCTATTATTGTTTTTCCATCTGGTGTTGATTTTAATATTCCTTCTCTTTCTTCACATTTATCATGGATTAATATATTTACTTGCTAATTGGCTAGATTAATAGCTTTATCTGTTAATAATGTTTTACATTTCTTTCACCACAGACTTATGTAAACAAATAAATTACATATACATTTATAAATACCCAGCAAAACAAAGAATTGAGAAAAAGATGAAAAAGTCATTATTTTAACATTGTGTTGTCATTGGAAGTACTTGGTACTGAAAAAGAGCTGCAGAAGCTCTTTTTTTAACTTATGGTTGTCATTGGTAGAATAATCTTCTTTTGAACTTCTTGTTCATTGCTTTTGAAGTTATTCTTTTAAAATTATGTGTACTATTTTTTTTATAATTCTGTTTTATATAACAAATATACTTTAAAACTTTTAAAATTTTAATTTTCTTAGAAATTGCAATTACTTTCACGTTTTTGGAAGTAATTATTAACAGCTTCCAAAAAATCTCAAAATATTCACTCATTTCTGATTTTGAAGTGGTGAAGCACATAGTTTTTTTTTTTTTTCTTTTTTTTTTTTGCTGGGCATGTATAAGCAAGCGATTATCTGTATATTTATTTAATGTATTTTGCATCATTAACCATTATTGATTGATATTGGATATGCTCGTAAGAGTATTAGTATTTATATACAAGTTTTCTATTTTAGTGTTGTCTGTTCATGTATAATTATTTGTCTATGTATTAATGTTTGTTCAAACTTACATATTTATTTAAGACTTGATGATGGCATGTGGTTATAACGTTGGTTGTTTTTCACTTAGATAATACAAAAACTAACAAAACAAGTAAAACATATTTAACGCACATTCATGCATTCATTCACTTATTCTCTCATCTATACCAAAATAAATAGCGCATAATTCAATGTGACAAAATATCATTAATTTCTGAAGTATTTACAAATGTCGATGATGATGACTATGTGTGTATGTATGACGACAACCAACCAACCACATTGATGATGGTGACGATAATGATGCTGATGATGACAAAGTACAAGTACATGGGGATTTTTAATACATTAATTTGTCATTGAAATAATCAGAGACAAATAATTATTTACTAGAATCTAACATGTTACATTTTAATCACGTTTCAATCAATCTGCAAATATCGAAGATTAATTGAAAAATTACAAAAAATAAAAGTAGATATACTAAAGCCGAATTGCCAAAATGTCATTGCAAGCTACACAAAAACAAAATCAATAAATCTTTAAGAGTTCAATGTTATTCATTTCGTTATTTGAGTGTATAGTGTATAAATATAAGAGTACGATTTTTAATGTATGTGCATATATATGTAGAAATATGTCTGAAGATTTAATTAAATTTGTTGGAAAAAATTAATCTGTGTTTTTGTTGATCAAATATATATTTGTTTTCTATAATCTACTAGATATGTGTGTAATAATTGTATTCATATAAATGTTAGTGGACACTTATATTTGTAATTATTTATAAAAAAAAACAAGGTCATAAAGAGAAAATTGTAATAGGATTCGATTTGCTATAAATATGTAGGGGAAAGTTAGGTATTATGGCGTATGGGGTAATGAAGAAAATTTTATTTTTTTCGCATATTTTTAATTTTTTTGCCAAAAAAGGCTACTGGTATATATTTGTCATTATTGCACTACATTTCTAATTCATATTTGAACCATAAAACTTCTGATATTATTGGTTTTCGAGAGCAAGCAAATAAAATATATTAAAAAATTTTTCAGAGGAAGATATCCAAATCAAATTTATAATTAAAAAGGTGAAATATTTCAGTAAAGTCCATAGCTATAGGGCTAAAAGTGCCTAGAACCAAAATGTACAATTACATTATCTTATTAAAGGGAAAAAATCTAGATTTGAAAATCGCACAAATAGCGGATGCTGTAAAAATTTACGCTAGATATGATGGAACACATGCAAATGGTATGTAAGTGCACAAGAGTGCGAAAGTTATAGCAATTTATTACAACTTTGAGTTAGACTGAATAGTTTTATAAAACGTGTTTTACTATTTTCTATTAGTTTTATCACTTATTACTTATACGTTTTTATCACAATAATGAATTTTGATATTTGAGTGGTCTCGTAAATATAAAAATAATTTAAAAATATTTAATAATCGCAAAATAAATTTAAACTTGCCATTTTTACTATATCCCACTTTACCCCAACGTTTTCCATTACACTCAAAAATTATCTTATTATTTTTTTGTTTATCTTATTATTTTTATGCAAAACGTTAGATCCATTCTATATAACAGATCAATTATAGGGTTCAAAAGATTATTGGCTGGTATTTTGTTGAAGTTAGATTAAAGTATGTTCCACTTTACCCCAATCTCTCCTATAAATAAAAAATTAAAAGCAGCTGTAGATAACCAGTCAGTTTGGTAAAAATTTTCTATATTTTAAGAAAGTAAAGATATGATTTTAATTTTGTTAATTTGTAACATTTCAAAAACATGATTAAATATTGTTCCTTTCCATTAAAATTATTCTTTAATTCATTTTTTTTGTAAATTCATATTTAAAATCTTAATTGGCTTATGCAGATTACTCAAACTCAAAAGAAACAACAATAATAAAGAAATACTCAAATTTAGCATTCTCAACAAAAATGTTCTTAAGAAAAAAAGAACTTTATATCAAATTGCCACAAAGTCATTACTTTAAAAATAAAGTAAAATAATAAAAACAAGTAGATTAAAGGAATACTTATTAAAAAGCTTTCTTTAAAAGAATTGTTTTGTAACAAGTTGTCTTTACAACCCTTAAGACATTCTTAAATTTATTCTTATATATAGTTTTTTTTTTTCATTTTTCCCCAACGTCATGGTTACCACACATGCACACATATATTTAATGTAAGCATACTTAAACGAACCATTATTCAGGAAGATATTGATAAGAAAAAGCTTTTTTTAACAAAATGTTCCTAAAGTATCATATGACATTAAGACTTAAGATTATAGCATACTTTAAAGGCACATACGCATTTAATGCTGGCCGTAAAGTCTAAGTTTGTCATTTAAGTCATTTTGTACCTTAAAAAATAAAGAAATACATAAAAAAGTCACATTGTCCTATTTCAAACGAGCATGTATTTCAATTCCATCTGTTAAATATCTTTTATGTATTTCTGGGTATGTGTGATTGAGGTTTTGGTTTGTGTCTTTCTGTACAGTACATCAGAGCGTTTATATTTAAAATGGTTCTCTTTATTTTATTTGATTTTTCTTCTCTTTATGATTATTTAATAGTGAATATCTTCATTTTATTTTTCATTCCTTTGGCACATAATATTTTTACTTCCTATGTTTATTTGGTGTTAAAATAACTTCTTGCAGTAAAGAGTACAGTAAGTGGCAAAATAATGAAAAGTTCTGTAAATATCTGAGAAATTTTTTTATAGAAAATCTACATCTCTTTTTTTCTAGCTATGCTATGCTACAAATTTTGGGTCATCAAATATTGCCTTAATAACTCCAATGCGAAATTAAAGTATACCATCAGATTAACTGAATTTCCGAAGGGCTTTTCAAAGTTAGTTCGAAATTTGTATTTATGGACTCTTGAACTTCGGCTATTTTGGAGCACTTTTTTCATTATGTGTGTAAATAATAAATATTTAAATCAGTAAATTTCAATTTATTTATGTGTATTTATTATTATATATTATACACAGCTACTCTTAAATTATATGTAAAATTTTATTAAACGCCCACTTTTCATAACTAAATTGCATGCAATATATAAGTAATCACATTATTCAACCGATTTAACTTATATTTCGGACATAAAAATGCCACGCCCACTTTTTTTAATAATTATTTTTTTGAGAGTTCAAATGAAATTTAGCACATATGTTAAGTATTTTGTGGAGACAAATAAGGGCTAAAATATAAGTTAAATTCTACGCCTAATTTTTAGTCCACTTTCAAGAAAAATCTATTTTGCTACTTTCTTGATGGTACTACGACAATTCACATAAAATTTAGCACACAAAATGAATAGATAATATTGTATATTATAACATTTTGTCTGTATGGGTGCCACGCTTCTTATTATTTTATGATATTGTTTTACCACTGTCATCAAAATGTGTATGAAATTTTCTTACTAAGAAGCAAAGCAACTCTTCCTTTAAAAAAAGTTGTCGTGGCATCCAAGCAGTACTTCCTTAAAGCATGTACATTTGCGCCATGTTTTATGTGTTTTAGTATATATAAGGTCAAATCAAATAAATTTAAAAATATTATGACAAAAATGGGCGTAAAAAGGGAGTCGCATCAAACTAAAATCTGGTATAATAATGCTAGTAGCCTATGTTTTATAGACAAACAAAAATATTTAATAGCATTAAATCATTTAAATTAAATAATTAATTTAAATGATTTTTATTTTCAATCATATTGAAAAAAGCGCTCCGAAAAATTCGAACTTCAAGAGGTCATAAACCGAAATTCGAACTAGCTTTGAAAAACCCTTTGGGGGGTTTTGACTACACTACTGGTACGCTTTTATTTTATTATTGAGGAAGCTTTTTCTTGTTCTTCTTATAATCTTTTGAACCCTAAAATGGAACTGTTATATGGAATGGATAATTATCTAAGATTCTGCATAAAAATAATAAGAATAATTTATCGTTTAGTATTCTTTTTTGGCAATCGTTCAAATCAACTATTTTTGGGTAAAATGGAAAATGTTTAGGTAAAATAGAGCATAGTAAAAATGGCATGTTTAAAGATTTTTAGTGTTTATTGAAAATTTTTAAGTTATTTTTGTGGGCCAATAATACTGTTGTATAATCTTTAGCTTCGTAATCGCATGTATAGATCCAAAATTCTCCATCTGCAACATTTTCATAAACAGGTTTTCAAGAACATAGACCAAATAGATTTTTCGTTTTTTCTTTGCTTTGCAGAAATCAAGGTGCATCTTTTTTAAATGTTTGTTAACTTATATAGGATTAAAGGAGAAAAACTTTTCTAGATCGAATATTTATGCAATATTGATTACTTTTTACTGGAATTAAGGCCCAGGAATTTTTCAATCTCAAGATATGTCATACGTGGGTATTGCATAATCAGTGCACTTACGGCATCTGTACTATGAAAATTGTAATATTTAAACAATTATATTATTTTTAATAAAAGCAATTTGTAAAAAATTTTAATTGTTATCATATTAACGAAATATTAAAATATATTTATATATAAACATTTTATTTACCCTTTTTTTACTTTTTTTATAACAATGTTATATAAAAGATATCAAAAGTTATATTATTTAAATTCAAGGCTATAGAGCTGCCACATTTCTCAAAACAAAAATGAGAAAATTCAATACACATGCATCAAAATTTTTTAAATTTAAAATGGAATTATTCTTCTGTAAAATGCCAGAACGGAAAAATGAATAGAATAAAAAATCTTCCAATTCGAAATAAAATCGCCAAAAGGAAAACGGAAAAAGAAAAATTACCAAAATAAAAAAATCTAATATGTATATGTGGCCCGACCATTCTTTTAAATAGAAGAAGTCGCCAAAAGGCTTTCGATTTTATTTCGTTTTTATTCTTTTTTTTTTTTTGGTTGTTTTCTAACTTTTTAGGAATCACAGTTAAACATGTTCTCTATTAATTCACCATTAGTTATGTAATTTCTCACTTATTTGGACGAATTTTCGTAATTTTTAGAAAATGTTGGAAGGTTATGGATGTGTTTAAAACAAATAAATTATTTAAGTTTTATTAAAAAAAAAACATAAATTTTTAATACAGTAGCATTTTAATTAAAAATAAATATGCTGTATAGATCTTAGACAGCTTTTCTACATAGAAAATTACCGCTCGACATCAACAGATGTAATGAATGCATTTTTAAATGATGTGGAAAGATTTTATTATTTCTTCTTTCGGATCTAAAATTGTAACAATTGTACTGACAATAATTCTTTTGAAAGCTGTGGTCTTAATGATAGATCGATTTTTCTAAAATGATATTAATTGTACCTCTATCTCATTTGTAACTTCTTTAAAAACAAATACTCAATTCTCGGTGCTTTACAAAAACATATGACAGCCAAAACAAATGTTTCATATACGTAAATCAATACTAAACTAACTTGTTTTGTCTTCAGATAAATGACTGGAAATTTGACCATAAAATTCTGCATTTATCCTATATTTTATGATATCCAATGGCTAATGTATCAAAAACTTTTCTCAATGATATTGTTTTGTCAAATATTTTAGAACAATACTTCTCCAAAGTGAAATTATTTATTCTGTGTAATATCGCATCTTAATACGAGATAAATAAGGAACCTTCTAATGACGCACCTTTTACAATAATCGACGTCCTTCTGTGATTGTCAGTTTGGATAAATAGCTAACCACATATTGCTTTCTTCATGTTATTTTTAATATTTTAAAACATTTTGTAACTCTTCTGAAAATTTTGAAATGTAGACTTAAGTCGTTTTATCAAAAGTCATAGCAAAATATGTCTAAAACATACATTTTAAACAAAATATGCCTAAATATGCACTAACAAATCTATGCCATTTTAAAGAAAATGTTCTTGTTCGCAAAGATATTTATTTCATTCTGTTCTAGAGGTAAGGCCAAAAAAAAACATGAATTTGCATAAACTTTCGGCCCTTGGTTATAACTGATAAAGCTAGTAGAAAAGGGTAAAACAAAATTTATTAAAATAGGCAGTTATTTCTTTTACTAAGAATAGTAAATTGACTTATTTCCAATTTTCGTATTGCTTTTACTAAGGCATCACATTTCTGATCTATTTTATTAAAATTTCTTATTAAACCAATAAGAAATACAATTATTTATTATATTTCAGCAAAATAGCAAAAAATGGATTTTAAATTTCTTAAATTTTATATTTTTATTTGCCCCATTATATATTTTTACCACATTACCCCAAAATGCCAAAATGTTTAATTTAAAAAACCTATTTATAATTAAAATATGTGCAAAATAAAGTACTTAGGTTTTTATTCACCGATTTAGAAAGGCTTTCGATTTGGGTAACTTCCACAGAAACATCAACCCCTAAGAAAACTTTTTCAATATATTTTATTTGCTTGCGCTCAAAAAACAATAAAATCGGAGGTTTTATGGATGTAATACAATTTAGAAATGTAACGCAACAAAATAAAAAAAAAAAAAAATAAAATTTCTTTATTACCTCATAAACTAAAATACCCTACTTATCCCCTACATTAATGCGACTTACTGGAAAAAGTGTTTGTCTTACTCCCTGAAAGTATGTTTTGTAATACCTGTATTTTGTTGCTAATGGTCATAGGCAAATTAATACAAAATTTTAATTTATATACGTTAAGAGTTAAGGTGTAGAATTATACATGTTAACTTTAACGTTAATAAAAGTGCTCCCAATTTATGAACAAAAATACAATTATGAATATTAGAATGACAGAAATGAAAAAAAGTATAGAAATAAAATTAGATTAAAATAAAAAAATTGTTAAATTTTAATCTTTAATTTTGTAAAGAAAAATGTGTAGATTTCGTAGTGCAATTAACACATAAATATTTTTTTTTTTGGTAACAGTCAATGCTAAAACTCATCGGAAGCAATAAGACACAGCCAATGTTACACAAATTATTTTGGTTCTACTGATGACCGTTTTTAAAAAAGGTATCTTTTTATTATTTTGAAAATTATTTCCCAAAGCAACGCATACAAAATGTATTATTTAAAAGGTATATAAAACATATCCAAGAGTGACATCAATATTTTTTATAATCCATAAAACACTCTTGTTTTTAAGCTTTTTTCACAACATTGTTTCTTATTATAATTAAAAATTCAAATTTTTAAATTTTTGATTGATTTACATTATGCGTTGCTGATGTCTATTAAATTGTTATTTAAATATCCTTGCAATTTCTCGGTTTATCAGACGGTCAATCTAATTTCAAATTTTACATAAACATATGGGTATTCCTTTGTTATTTTTTTTATTTTTTTATTTTTTACATTCACTTTTAATGGTATTTATTGTTTTTATCTGAATTTTTGTAATTTTCATAATCATTGTAATTTAGATGGGTAGTTTTTATAAAAATCTGAGCAGTAACATTTGTTCTTGATGTGCAGCTCGTTTTCTATACAGAGAAAACAGATTCGATGCAGCAACCGATTTTATTGCCCTTAATGATAGTTAATCAATATCTTATATTGCTGGAGTCACACCGAGTATAACCAAACTTCGGCTATTCATATTTATTCATATATAAACTAAATGATAGTTACAATACAGTTGGAAAACGAACATTAAAAAAATATACTTAAAAACAAACAAGTTATGAATTTTTCCACTAAGCTTGGGAGAAGATAAGTATTATATTTATTAGAAACATTCTATTGTAATGTGAATAATGGGAATAACATTAATATGGTACTGTAAATATTTAGTAAATATTTAGTGGTTGTAGAAGTAATAATATTTTTCATATTAATAAAATTGTATTTCTGGTTTTTATTGAGTGTAAACATTGACTGACAAAATTTAAACAAAAGCTCTGTTATAATGAACACAGAGTTATAAAATTAAAGAAAATTTAAGAAAAAAAATGTATAAAAATTATCTTTTATTAATGAGTTTTATTTTAATACTCAGAAAAAAGTTTGTGCATAAATATAAGAATTTACTTTTATTGATTTATTTCATAATATTTAAAAATAATTTCTTAAATATTAACACTTTTTTACATTTTTTGAAATGAATCAAAAGTCAAGAAGACTTAAAATATATTGTTTAAATTTTCATCTGTATTTTCAATTTGTAAAAAAAATGTTTGAAATTTGCTTCGGAAAATTTTATGCTTTTAATGATTTTTAGCTACATAATGGGAACAGAAGAGAGGCGCTTTTTGTCAAAATGATGTGCTGCAAAATGCGAGCGAAATTATGCAAATTTCTAAACATCATTTTTTTTTACAGATTTCCTTTGGAATTTTGTCAAGCGCCGTAGTTGTTATTATTTTCAAGTATAACTATTTTCATTTACCATTTGCAAACAAATCTAATAAAACTAAACCAAAGATTTAATAAAATTTTTACAAAATTACTAAAATTTAACAATATCTATGAACAAAATTTTATTTTTTATGAGAAAAGATTGACAAAAAAAGTCATGTTCAATTCATATTTATGAAAAAAAAATTTCATATATATGAATTTTTTTTCTCTGTGTATATACAAAGATGGAGTAATAATATGACAAATTATATTATTATAAGATTGAATAACTATATAATAACATGGGATAATATGATGAAATGGAATAATAATATGCAAAATGGCAGAAAAATATTATAATATGAAATCATAATATAAGCTCGTATAGTAATATAATAACATCAAATCATAATTTGATAGAATGGGATAATTCTCTAGTAAAATTATTCAATAATATGTAAAACTAGAATCATAACATGAAAAATCAAATCATAAAATCGGACAAAATATAACAATTATGAAATTACTTATAATCGTTTCTATTTTTCGCTGTGATTATATGTTCCAATCATAATATGTTGCTTTTAGATTATGATCACTGCAACTATATTTTTTCCTCTCTGCGTGTAGAGTATACTTATGTACATATAATCTGAAATATTTTGAAAACTTTTCCCTTTGTTATTGATGTTACAAAATTGTTACACAAGATTATGTTTGATCATTTTCATTAACGGGATTTTCAATTAGATTAATTATTTAAAAACCACACGCACTCTAAATTTAAAGATGGGAAATAAAATGAAACAAAATATATATATATATATATATATATATTACTTAACTAAATAACTAAACGAAATAACTATTGAAATGAAAATTTTGGCAAACATTTTGTTAGTTTGATAGTTTAAAAACTTTAAATTTCTTAATTCCTGCTTTTGATATACCATATTTTAAGTTTTAATAACAAAACAAAAAAATATATGTATGACTACTATAAACTTAGTTTTTATTATTTAACAAAAGTTATGATTAATAAAAGTTATACCTCTAGCATTGATATTCACTGTTCAGAAAAATCTACGTATACACATTCATATTAAATATAAGTGTGTGTAAATAGTTCATAACCATATGCTTTAAGTCATCATTATTTAATATCTTAAATATTTTAAATTGCACATGAATTAAAAAAAGACCACATACACATTATCTTTATAGTACTATTTTCTTCTTAGCTGTTGTGGTAATAGGTTTCTGCCTTACAGTTTTGAAAGTTTAAAAATTACAAAAAAAAAAAAAAAAAAAATTGGAACTAATATAGCAAAGCAAAAATGACAGTAATGTGCTGAGTTTAGTTCTTTAAAAGCTTTGGCAATATTTATATAGCTGCATAATGTAAGACTAAAGAATTTATCAATACGATCTAATTCCATGAACTGTTGGGTAGCTGTTATTGCTACTTCCATTTGTTCATATAACTGCTTCTTCTGCTGCATTTTGTGTAGCATATTTATGTGCATATGCCACATTTTTTTCCTTCAGTGTGTACGTAAGTGTTCTGCCATCGTTTATGATCATTTTTGTTGCTATTAACTTTTCTCCCTGCAGCAGGTTTTAAACGAGTATTTTATTTATATACATAAATGTAAAAGTGTATGGCTATATATAAGAGAGCATATTTTTTTAAACGGCTTTTTATTTTTCTTCACTTTTTAAACAAGTTTAACAGAGCTTTTTTTCTTTTCCTTTTTGGTGAAGAACCTATTTACTTTCCACCTTGTGGCTTTTTAAACATTTTGCCATAATGAGAGCCTGATGAGAAGTACAAAATTACTATAAAAAAAAAGGTTTTAAGTAAAAACACAATTATAGGTCAGTATGGGTTATTTGAACGCTAAAAGAGAAAAATGAGCTAAACAAGTTGGCGTTGAAAAGTAATTACGCCAAAGATAAACAAAACGAGTAAAATAAATAAGGAAATATAAAAGAAGAAGTATGAAATGAGAAATGTGTAAGAAAGTTTAGTTATATATTATTTAAAAGGAAATTGGAAAATAGTTTAGTAAATAATTGTAAGAGTATTTTTTTATAGATGATATAACATCAAGTGAGCTGCAATAAAATAAATAAATTAACTCTGCAAATCTTCAATCACATAAATACGGATTTAGAAATGAATATTATATGAATAGAAATGAATAATACAGATCCAATAATCTTGTTTACATATTGATAACATGCTGCTACAAAATGGCACTTTCTATTTTCACTTGAAAAACAATATTATGTGGGCTGCGGATATCATATAACAAGTTTCGAAATACCCTCTTAATTTCCAAATCTTACGAAAAAATCATTTTTTTTTTTTTTTTTTTGGGATAGCTCCTACATTAAGTATCACGTAGATCCCTAAATTTTAAATCAATTTCAGATTTTTAAATTGACTTAGGAAGCAGAAGAATGTGCGTCTTTAACAGTATTAAAATCATTTTATGCGTTCTATATTTAAGAAAAAATATAGTTTTTGAAACCTATCATGATTACTTATATTTGAACCGATTTGAAAGATTTTTATGTAGCAGAATTCTGCTAGTCTGGATCTGCAAAATGTCGCCGTATGCATATTTTGTTTCTTTTAGTTTAAGAGATATTAGGCTTCAGAGATTAAATTTTTTACTTTTTAGTCTGCTTTAGTAAAGTTTTTTCACTACATCAGGTCCAAATTCCGTCCAACTTTTTATTTCATTAACAACGAATAACAAAATTGTGTAAAGAAAGAATTTTGAAAAAATATTTACGGAGTCAAAAGTTATACGCATTTAAATTTTAACTTTAAAAAAAGTCGAATTTTTTTCTTTTATTTTTTTTTTTGTCAAAAAAAAATTGATTATTTTACAAATTTTACATTAATTTCTCAGTTCGCAAATTTTGAATTTAAAGAAAAAAAAATATTTTTTTTTTTCATAGTTTAATATGTTTTTAATTTTTAGTAATAGAAGTTTTTGCTCCCCTATATCGGCTGAGAAGATATTGTTAAAAAAAGTAAAAACAAAACCGTTGTTGGAAGATATTTTGAGAATTGCGGGATTTCTATTGATGAATTAAAAAAATAAAATAACTTTAGTCTCAAAATTAAGTGTCAAAAAGTGTAAATGGTTGTGAAATCTCATTAAAAATATTTATTAATAAAAATATTATTACATTATTCAAAATTAATAATAGCACAAAATCTGGACTCAATCCTCCTTCGATATATTTTTGCAAAATATCTTAAACAAATTTTCGTATTATAAAAATATTTATATATACATGCAAAGAAGACAAAATTTCCTAAACAAAGTATGTTTTTACCGGCAGAATCCTCTACACAAAAATCTTTGAAATCGGTTCAGATATAAGGGGTCAGGATCGTTTTTAAAAAATTTTATTTCCGAGGTGACCAATTTTGAGACGTTTTGGATCAGCCCCCTGTAAGTCTATATAATCCAAATTCAAAATTTCAAAATTTAAACCCGCCTATACCTTTACTACCACTATAAGAGATTTCACTGAAATCGGAGCAGCCGTTCCGAAATTCCATAATTATTTCCATTTAATTTTTTGAATCGCACAATGTGCACTGGTTACAGTTATTATTTTTAATAATTTGCTCTTGCCTTATAAAGACTAAAATAAACATATAATTAAAACGAAAATATTGCAGTATGTATTTTATTTCTTTAATTAAAGAGAAAGAGACTGGAAAGCAATTTATATTTATACTCTGCAAGCTCGGTATTCGCGACTACCCATTATCTCGACGTCTTAATTAAAAAAAAAATTGCTTCTATTTTCGCGACTTTTATCTGTTTTTTTTTTAATTTTATTACAATATCTATAACCCGAAAGGGAAAATCCCCATCTTTTGGTATATCAACCTTTTGTACCATTTTGATTTTCAATTTCGTCAGTTTATTCGCTTCATTTCTTATGTAAATACATCTCTTAATATGGGAAAAGTTCAACATATTTTAAAGACAACTACTTCTCAAAAATTTCATGTGGAAAATAATGAGTAGCAAATCAGACACGGAATCCGAGGAGATATACGATAGTGGTTATGAAGAAAACAAAACTAGAATGCACTGTTGTATAAAATCGACAAACATATGTATATAATGGGCTTTGGAAAATGATAAGCCGAACAAAGGCGCCTTATGAACTATTTAATTTAGCTGTTATTTTAAAAGATAATTTACCAAAAAAGCAACTCAAAACCTTAATTTTTTTTAAATGTTTAAAGTATAAATAAAAACAATTCTAATTTTTAAATTTACATAAAATTTTTCAATAAAATTTTGGCTTCTATTATCGCGAAAATTCAGTTTTCGTAGCAGGTCTGGTTTTTAAATAGTCGCGAAAATCGAGCTTGCACTGCATATATATATATATATATATATATATATATATATATATATATATATATATATATCCATTACTACTACTATATAAAAGTATATGGATGTAAGACCTTGTTCCATTTGAATCATTTTTAGTCACAAAATTTGGAATGTTCTGATACGAATTTTCAATGATACTTTGTATACATTTATTGTACCCGATATAGAAAACAGTTATGAAAATGATTAAGTTTTACGATGTTATGAAATTTTTTCGTCTCCTGTACAACTATTATTATAATTTATACGCCCTTACTTCATACTTCAAATGTTACAATGTATAGTATACCATTGATTTATTTAAAAAAACTATATTGAAAGCAAAACTATTGAATTGGTGAATTAAATAAAAATAGAAAACTGTTTTCAATTTTGTTTCTGTTTTAATAATAGTGATGATGTATCACCCTTTATTTATGCTATCCAAAAAGAATTGTTAACTTCATTAAATATCTGAAAAATATATATTTAGTTAAAGCGGAAAAGTAAATTTTAAATTCCTTTAACAATTTTTCATTATGTACAGTAAATACATCTGTACGAAGAAAATATAAAAAAAACCAAACCAAACGGAAAAAAATTTTCTTAAAATATAATAAAAGTTGTTTCTGTCAAATAATTTTTGTCATGCTTGCAAATTAAAACAAAGAAAGGAAACCGTGGCCGTAAAAAATACTCAAAAGTTGTGAACTCATAAAAAAAGAAGCTATCATAATGAAGAGAAATTGCAAAAGCATGTAAATGAGAACATGCCATACAATTGCCAAACAAATTGTGCTCAATACAACATGAAAATTACAACACAAAAAAAAAAAAAAAAAAAAAAATAATACAACAAGATGTTTCTTCCATAATGAAAAAGACAGTTTTCAATAACAAACAAAAAAACTTGAAGAAAAAAGTTCACTGGCATAAAATGCAATTTTCAGAATTGATCTCTGCGGAACTTTTTTTATATAACCATTACTTTATTTTTGTTTTTCTTTCCCTTTGCGCTATCTTTTATGCCAATTATAAGAAAAACAGCAGAAACCTTATTTCATTTTTTAATTTTCGCTCATTTCGTTATGTTGTTTAAGAATGAGGATAAATTAAAAATGTTTGTACATTGACATGAAAACAAACAAAATTTTATAGTACTTTGCAAAAGAAATAACAAGTACCACGAATTTATTTTTTGAACAAACAAAATCTTTAATAATTTTGTTTTTTTTTTTTTTGTTATAAATTATTTATTTCTATAATATTTTATTTTTAAGATTACATACATATTTATTAAGAAATAGCAAGAGAAAAAATAAGAAATTCAATTTTCTTTTGTTTCCATAAATCATCTCGCAGTACAAAAATTTAATTTATTGCTTTACACATCATATTGTTTATATACAATATATACTTACAAAATTTACTTGAAAATATTCTTATGTTTTCTTTAAGTAACTTTGAGTACATAATAAACTGTTAATGGATGCTGCTCAGTGTTGCCAGTTTAGCCTTTTTAACGATATATCAAAATTTTCGTTTTAGCATTTAGCTTTTTTCTAGCATTTTTTTTCATTTTTAAATTACCTTAAAATGATTAAAATGCTAATATTTCAATAACGAAGAGAATAACTTCTTATTTACTATTACTAATTTTGTTTTTATTTTTGTGTATTTATTCGCACAAAAAATCGAGATATTTATACAAAATTTTTCTTCGCGCTATTATGAACAGTGGTAGAATAAAATTGAAATTTATTGCTGTGGGGATAGGATAGTTCCGATGCATATTTCGATGGTTGCTTAAGCCAGTTTATCAGTAAACCCTTCCCAAATTTTAAGAAGGCTTAAAATGTCTTATACATAAAAACATATTTATGGCCTATTTATATAACCCAAAATTTTTGTTGAAATAAGTGGAAAAAATTATTTTTCGTTTTTGTAAGATATGTGTCGTGTTTTTGTGAATAATGAACGTAGAACTGACGTTTTCGTACACATTTTTGAGTTTTTTAACGCATTTACAAATGTAATTAATGCAAAAAACAGACAATCTGTAAAATGTAATCGTGAAGCGAAATGCGTTGACAAAACTATAAATATAAGAAAATTTCTGCAACATATACATGTGTCGCCAACACCACTCTCACTAGAATCACTTGATTCACTAAACTAATATGCCACTGATGGAAACATTATTGTTAATTTAAAAAAAAATGCTCGCAATTTACTTTTTGCAATATGTAAATTATACCCAACAATCAATGTATACCAATGACTCAGGATCACTTTTTGAGACGATCTGATGGTATCCGACCGTCTGGCTAGCTGTCCATGTAGAACTTGTGCACAATATACAGGTCACAATTTTGAAGATAAATCAATGAAATTTGGCACTTGAAACTTTCATGACACAAGGACGAAGAATATTGAAATTGGTTACGATCGGTCCATTATTTCTCCTAACGCCCACATAAATGTCCTCCAGGAATAGGGGTTTAACGATCATAAATGCCCTAAATATGGCAATATTTTAATGAAATTCGGTTTTGTATAAGTTTCAATCTTTGTGGCAAATTTCATAAAGATCGATTCATAATGGACCATAGCTCCCATATAAAACCCTCTTCCGAAAATCACAGGTTTGTATTCCACACAAACAAGTTTTATATAAGTGGAAATCATAGTGACAAATTTTATGAGGATCGCTCCACAATTTACCATAGCTCCCATATAAGCTCACTTTCGTGAATCGCAATAAAGTGCATAAATTCATATATATGTTAGTATTTACGTAATATTCTGTATTTGTATATTAGTAAAAGTATCGATCCTCTACGAATTTTTAATGGACATGTACAATGGTGTGGGGTATCATATGGTTGGGCTTGACCGACTATATCTTTCTTACTTCTTTATTTTTGCAATATTTTCCAAACACATTTTTAAGTAAACAAAAAACAGCTACTTTTGTTTATATTTCAGGGTTGCCATTTTTTTGTTCAAAAATCATGATTTGACAATAGCATTTTCTTACGTACTTGTCTGGGTATCACTCGCTTGTCTAAAACCTCACATGCCTTATATAACTAGGCCATTGAATTCAATGTGAGTTAAATACGTTCAAAGTACAAAATATCAAAGCTTTGACAAAATATAACAATAAACCAAGATTTTACTTTTCCATATATTCCTTTTTATATTAGCTCAGCTTTTTTCCGACTCTGAATGTAAACGTAGGGGGTAAATAAAAAATAATAACACAACAAAAAATGTTAGTAAAGTTTTCTGCACGAGCACGAGAGTGCTAAATTATGAGAATATATTTTATAAAATAATTTTTAAACAATTTTTCCAAATGCTATTATTCGGAGAGGAATATATTCCCATAATTTACAACTCTAATCGAGATATTTATATCTAATAAAAATCTTGCATGCGATACTTAACTCTTCAAATGAAAGTGCCTTAGCTAATTTTGTAGGGTTACTAAATCAATAAGTAAAATTATTTTTTCATGTACTTCATCAACAATTGAAACTATTTATGAAAATGATTTTATTAATAAGAAAAATCACCCAATCATTTTGAAATGCTTAATCGGAAAGGAATTATAGTTCAAAAATGATGAGAAATCACTTTAAAGCATGTGTAATTTTTCATACTAAATATAATCTAATTTGTGTGGAAATTTTTTGCACAATTTGAGTAATTTTGTTGGGTGTTCTTTATAAATTTACTACAATATCTTTATAAAAATTTCAAAAACTAATGAGTACGAGAAAAAATAAGTTGCTAAATTAAAAAAAAGAAATCTGTTTTTATCTTTTTTATTTTTTATTTTTATTTATTATTTATTTATTATTATTATTATATTTTTTGTTTTTGAGCATTAACTAAAATTTGTTTAACCCTTTCAAATCTTAATTTAGCCTCTTTTTTCTCATCTCCTGGCAATACTGGCTCTGTTATAGGAAGACTATGGAAGCACATATTTACTCATTCATGGGGAAGTAAAACATACCAAAACTATTTTAAATATATTTACCCAAGTATATCTACATTTAGTAGATATGGAACATTATTAACACTTGTGTGTATATAAGATAACTAGATTGTATAGGAATATTTTAAAATATAGGTGGCAGCATTTAAAATGAATTGTAAATTATTAATTTTATCTAAATAAATATATAAAATTAATTCATTGCAAACAATCTAGTTATTCTTTTTAAAACATTTTCAATTAGATTACTTTCATTCTCTTTCACATAACAAATATTTTTCTACTAAAAGTTTTTTGTTGTTTTATTACTTTTAGCACTAAATTGTAAATTTTTAAAATATTTCAATGTAAGTACAATGTCGTTTGGATGGCATGACAACTGGTGTATAACAATTTTTGCCATTAACATACAACAAATAAGAGATGCATGTATATGTATACCCAAAGGAAATATTTGTTTCTGAATTTGGAACCTAAATGATTTGCAGAACAATTTAAAATATATTACTGAAAATAAATATTTTACATTTTAATCCTTCAAGGTGTAGCTAATAAATCGAGGAAACAGTAACGAAACTTGAAGTCTTTCGAAACTATCATAAAACAAGCTAATGAGGAAATATTTTTATAAAAGAAAAATAAAAAAAATTGCTATTCGCAAACGAATAAATTAATTTTATTAAAAAACAATTATACATGGGCATTTCTTCAAACTCCTTTACTCTTGGGGCTCAAAAAAATTTGAACATTTTTAATGGTACATCAACGCTATTCTGTTCGCTTTAGTGTTATGCATGTTTAGGACAAATAATTATAAAAAATTACCAAAATTTTATTTTCTACAATTCGTCTAAAATACAAATTAAAAGTAATGTGATATAGCGCTCTTCGCGTTAGATTCAGCGCTTTCTAACAACCCATAAAAACAGTTTTTTACGTCCCCATAAAAAATACTTTCTTAAAGCTGTGTGAATCGTTATAAAATTATTCTTTCTAGTAAATTTTAAACAGCTATTTATGAGCTGAACAAAATTTTTT
The DNA here is from genome assembly GCA_932274085.1 of Protocalliphora azurea. Lineage (NCBI taxonomy): Eukaryota > Metazoa > Arthropoda > Insecta > Diptera > Calliphoridae > Protocalliphora > Protocalliphora azurea. Next base: position 130,391,109 of record OW026520.1, read on the forward strand.
AGCTCATAAGGCTAGTAGAATTTCTTACAAAATTATACAAATTTGAAATTGATCGAAAAAATTAAATATTGTAAAATATTTAGAAAATTGACATTATAAAATTTAATATCTGTCTTTTGTGTTTATCACACTACATTCTTTAAAATAGTTCGTATTCATTATTAAGTGTCCATTTCCAAAATATAGTGTTACTATCAGAATAGATTTAAAATTCAATCGAAATAATTAAAATTTGTTCATTCATATATCTTGTTTTTTCTGTTTACTCTTAATTTTTAGTTTTTAATTTTTTTTTAGTGATAAAATTTTAATTTGTCAATATTTTACAAAATTTTCATTTCACTTAACAGAAAAGAGAATTTTTCTCACCACAGAAAAACATTTTCTATCACAGAACAATATTGTTATTTTTATTAATTTTTGAGTTCACAAAGAACTAAAATGAGTTTTTTATTTCATATCGAAATGCCAAATATATATCTGCAGAATTTTTTTATTGAAGCGTTTATCCATTTTCCCAGTTACAACGAATAAAGGATTTATTAACAATTTTCCTGGTTCTTCTAAACATGTTCTTATTTGTTTTAGATATTGCCTCTTTTTGAGAAAATTAACTGATTTGCACTAAAATTAAAAAAATGTAATCGATAAAAGTTTTATAAATTTAAATTCTTGGAAAAAATCTTTTATGAATGTGGAATTTTAAATGTGCATAAAATCTAATCACTTACTTCTTTAATAAAAACACAAATTTTTAATTCGTTTTGAAGTATAATTCACTATTTCTTCTTAAGTTAAAGTATTAAAAAAATAACAAATACAGACGTTTTAATGTTTAAATTGTTACTCTTAATAAAAATCAGATTTTAGTTAAAAAAATGAGATAAGCGCTAAATTGACCAAGAATTAAACGATCTGGTTAAATTTTGCGCTTATTGATTTTTTTGCTGCGCGTTTCGGTTACAAATAGTTGACATCGCTGTATGATATTATTAATGACACCAAGATAATCGATTACAATGATTTTTTTAACATTTCATTTAACAATTTTTAACCAACAAAGTACTCAGAAAAAATGATGACTAAAATTTGTTTAAATAAATCATTATTTGGATCAATAAAATATTTACGAATTTGAATATTTGATTTTACTGATTCAGTGATAGGTCCGATTTCAGTAAAAAATATAATTGGTTTTATGAATTTAGTAATTGAATACGAAATTTAATTTTTTCTGTGTATGCATAGATTTTCTCGAATTTTAATTTTATAAAATTTTTCCATATATTTTTAATATTTAACAACAAAAAAATTATTTAAAATAATATTAATGGACATAAAATGACCGTTTAAATTTAGAAGATTAAAAGTATTGTAATCCGATATCAATAATAATACATACACATATGTAGTCTACACAGGCGTGTATAAAATGAAAATTAAAGGAGGTTCGAAAAGTTTTATATTATTAAACATAATAGTGACCACAAATCTGTTTAGAACATTTTTTTATTGCATTTAAGTCGCTGATGTATTTTTTACATCTAACCAGAAAAAACCTTTAAGTAAATAAAAATTGAACGTATTAATTATACAACTTTAAAGCAAATTTTTCAATGACAAAAATACACACCCAAAAATTTTAAGTTGCATTAAATTCAACGAATATTTATTTTTGCGCGCCACTTGACGCCAATATAAGCAATAATATCAGCTGCAGATTAGTATGGTTGGTTGGTTTACGTGGTAGCCCGTAAGATTACGGGCAATCAATTAGACTCGTTAGAGTCTGTTTTGATGGAACCACACTACTCGCCAGGTGAATGAGTTGTATTAAATCTGTAATGAGATAGAAGTGTAGCGAAGAACAATGAGAACATAAATTAATTAGATCCAGCCTGTAGCATTGAGATATTTAATGATGTCACTGAGTCTAGTGTCAGATATCTCACAGAGGTTGTCTAATTGGTACCCTCCCAGAAATTTATATCTGCTTGCGTTCAAGGCTGGGCATTCACAAAAAAGATGAAATACTGTCTCCACCTTCCCGCGATTGCCTCAACTACGACAATATTCATTGTAAGGGAGACCAAGTCTGCTTGCATGTTTTCCGATCGTTCAGTGACCTGTAAACAATGCTATTAGTCTCGAGATGTCTTTGCGTTTGTAGCCAATGAGTTGCATTGAGCGTTTTTCGTTGTAGGTAGGCCACGTTTCTTTCGCGGCTCTACATTTGTCCAGATTTCGCTATCTATTTTTTGCCTTTTCTAGAAAGTGTTTTTGGATTCTGCTTTTGACTGTTCCTAACGGCATTGCGACAGAAACCGATAAGGAGGCATTCATAGCAGAGCCTGCCCGGGCTAATTCATCTGCCTGTTCATTACCATAGTAGTCCCTATGCGCAGGAACCTAGACTATAGTAATGTCATACAGTCGACTTAGTCCTAGCAGTTCCTCTTTACACTGTCTGACTAGAATAGAGGTAGTTTCCGGTGATTTGAGCGATAGTATTGCCGCTTGACTGTCGACAAATAAACCAATATTCCCTTGAACATTTCTATCGCGAATTAGTTTACACGCTTCCCTGACCGCTAGTATTTCCGCTTGGAATACGCTTGCCACGTCAGGGAGTCTACATGAGTTTCGAATTCCAAGATCATCAGAGAAGACACCAGAGCCGACATCGCAGTTCATCTTTGAGCCGTCAGTGTATATCCTAGTTCTAAATTGTTCAAGAAGATTTCCCCTTCTCCATTCACTCCTGGTGGGGAATAGGGCTTTAATAGTATTTCCGAAGTACATCTGGGGAATCATATAGTCGGTAAATTGATTGAATTGCGGGGGTATTAAACTTAATATCCTCGCGTGCCCATACGTTCTTGATCTCCAGCTTTCCGTTGCAGATAATCTTATCGCACTATTAACTGATGATTCAATTGTGTATAGGTCTATAGGTGTTAGGTGCAATATAGTGTTCAGAGCTTCTGATGGACTAGTACGTAATGCTCCTGCAATGTCTATGGAAGCGGATCTTTGTATCCTGTAAAGTTTATCCACCACATATTTCTTACTAGTAGCGGTCCACCACACAAGAGATCCATATACAAGAATGGGCCATACTATTGCAGTGTATAGCCATTTTGTCGGTTTTTGACTCAAACCCCATTTCACACTGAACATCTTTCTAGAGGTGTAGTATGCTACCGTAGCCTTACTAACCCGATATCGAATGTTCAGCTTCCATGAAAGCTTGGAGTTCAAAATAATGCCCAAGTACTTTGCATTCTCCGACAAGGTGAGTTCACAGTTTTCTAACCGTTTTAGTCTGAAGCTCGGAATCTTGGTCTTTGTGGTGAAAAGTACCAGATCTGTCTTGCCCGGATTCACTCCTAGTCCACGTTCTTTGGCCCAGTTACTGAGTGTAGTCAGAGCAGTTGACATGATATCACTTATCACGTTAAGAAACAGTCCTGATACTAGTATCACCACATCGTCCGCGTAAGCCACGACTTTCACTCCCTTGTCTTCCAATTCGTACAGGATGGTATTAATGACAATAAGCCACAACAGCGGAGAAATCATACCTCCTTGTGAAGTTCCACGCATAACTTGTTTGGTCTAAACAATGTTGCCTAAATTCGCAATGACGATTCTTATCTCTAGCATTGACACCAGCCAGTTGGTGATATAATCCTCAACTCCTAGTTCGTGCAGAGTTCTCTGTATCGCCATAGTCGTGACATTGTTAAAGGCGCCTTCTGTGTCCAGAAAGGCAGCCATAGCGTATTCTTTAAATTCAATGGATCGCTCGACGACCCTTACGACCTCATGAAGAGCCGTCTCCGTGGAGCGACCTTTAATGTAGGCATGTTGACTTCCTGAGAGTCGAGTTGTACCCTCTAGACGCTGCCTTATATGTAAATCAATGAGTCTCTCCAGAGTTTTCAAATGAAAAGATGAGAGACTAATCGGACGGAAGTCCTTTGCATTCCCATGACTTCTTTTTCCGGTTTTTGAAATGAACACTACCCTCACTCTCCTCCAATTCCGGGGAACATAGTTGAGGGTTAGGCAGAGTTTAAAGATTCTATGTAACCAGGGTATGATGTATACCTTTGCAGTTTGTAGCATCCTTGGTATAATACCATCAGGCCCTGCAGATTTTTACGGAGAGAAGCTATCCATTGCCCATGAAATTTTCTCAACGGTTATTATGTCATCCTCGATTCCTTGCGAGGATTTAATATGCCCCATCTCCTGGTTTGTAACATCTGGAAAATGAGTATTAAGTAAAATATCCAAAGATTCCGCCGACGATTCTGACCATGAGCCATCCATCCTTTTAATATAGGATGGATTATTATGACCATTTTCCAAAACCTTTCTGAGTCTAGCAGATTCCTTGGAATTGTCAATAGATTCGCAGAAGCCTTTCCATGAATCTCTTTTTGCGATCTTTATTGCTTTCTTATATTCCCTACGCTTATCGTGATACAACTGCCACGATTTTGTTCTGTAGCCAATATTGAAAGCATTGCGTGACTCCTTGCGTAGCTTCGAGAGTTCCTTGTTCCACCAGGGAGGGAAACTCTTTTTAGCCTTCGTCATTGGACATGATATATTAAAAGCTTTAACAGTTTCCTTGCTTAATGTACTCTCAATATAGTCAAGACAATCAGTCGTTGCTTCGACTGGAGGTATTTTTTTCAGTTTGTGCATGAGAATCCCATTGAACTTAGTCCAGTTCGTTCGCCTTGGGTTTCTGAAAGTTGACGTTGTTTCTTTGCAGACGAGTCCAATGTCGAAAAGTATCCAGCAATGATCCGAAAAGGATTTCTCTTTGGATACTCTCCACCTATCAACTAATAAATTAGATCTGTCTTTCGTAATTGTAATGTCTAGCACCTCTTCCCATTCATTACGGTTCTCCGAGCTCGGAAAAACGAATGTGGGGTCGTTGCCAGAGTTGCATATGGTCAGGTGGTTAGTATTTATGAAATCAAATAGACACTCACCTCTGTCGTTGATTTCAGTGCTACCCCATATTGTATGCCTTGCAGATTAGTATACATCTCATCGATTTCAATTAGCGTCAGTATGCATCAATATCAAAGAACCAGTTCTCAGGTCATAAATACTTTTTATGAAATTTTTTTGTTGAAAGCTATACTAAAACAGAAAACTATACTTACTGTAAATACAATTTCACATAAAATGTAAAAAAATGCTGATACAAAGTACGATAAATTTTAGATCGATTTTAAAGAGTTGTGACATTTTTGCAATCTATTATTTTATCGCGCAACAATGATTTTAAAATGTAATATGGAAACGTGAAAAAATCACTTCTTAGAGATATATCTGAAGCGATTCATAATTACAACAGCAATCTCTATTCTTTATTTTGCATTACTTGAAATTTTCTAATCAAAACAATTAAAATTTTGAAAATTTGGTTTCACCAGTTGTTCACAATATAATTTAACACTGATCAACAACAGACTGATTGAACACAAGTTGGCCTATTTCTTCTAGAGTTTGTAGTTCACGTTGGAGTAATTGGATGCATATGCTAAAATCCACGATTACATCAATCAAAGGAAAAAATTTGTTATTTTCAAAAACTTTTTTTGGACTTTTTAAGTTTGAGAGTTTGCCGGTGCTACATGGAACCATTTTAGGTCCTGATTTTTTGTTATTTTACTTTAAATATGTAAAGTGTAGGGAGATAATGCTGTGAATGAACGCCAGATGCAGGAGTGGTTTTCTTAATTCCATTGCGGTAATTTCGTTGTCAAAGATGCACTGAAAAAGTGGATACCAGCACGCAAGCTGTTAGTAGATAGCGGAAGCACTAAACATCAACCATATGGTACTTCAGAACCATTAAAAAAGGCTGGTTACTCACACAAAGAAGGTCGATGTTTGGGTGCCACAGAAATTATAGCATAGAAATTTTATTAACCGATTTACTATCAATGAAACGCTGCAGAAACGCAAATTCATCGAATCATTTTTGAAGCGAATCATTTCAGTCGTTGAGAAATGGATTCATTATGGATTCATTATCACGATAAAAAGCCGGCGACCCTCCACAAAAATTTATTGTACTTGTCTGAGAAGTTGTGACACAACCACCGTATAGCTTAGATTTTGCACCATCTGACCACCATTTGTTTCGGTCTCTGCAAATCTCAAAAGTTCATAGATAATAATAGCGAATATGTGTTTAATTAAAAAGACAAAAATTCAATAAAGAATTTTTTCTCACAAGTTCAAATTTTTGGTGTTAGAGTCGTATAAAAGACCTGCTCTCCAGATATAGAGGAACAATATCACTCTATCGCTATTCGATTAATTCGATGGAAAAATTTGAAATCAAAATTTTCGTTATTTTAAAATTTTCTACCTTTCAGTTACTGTACCCCTTCGTAAAGGTGCAATTTTATGTCATACATTTATAAACGAGGTAATTCTGCTTCTGCTGAATTGAGTTTTTTTTTTTTTTGCTTTAGCAGCGTATGGTCGGAGGGTCCCAATAAAATATTTTATTGTAAATATTTTAAATACCTTTTGAGAATTTAGCAAAATTTTTGGAGGCCAAAAAATATTTAAGGTACATTGGGAGACTTGCTATAGTTTATTTTAATGACAAGTTTATTTATTTTTATTTTTTAATCTGTCAAAATAAAACAGTTTTGACGGAAAATGAGATACTTATATCTAAACGCATTTTGCTTGGATACATTCAAGTGTTCCCTTGCTTTTGCACCAAAAAAAAAAAAAAAAATTATACTAAACTTTGCACAACTCTATACTCAAAATTTACTTCATATACATATAAATTATTATTTTCTTAAAGTACTTACTTTTTAAGTTTCATATTTGCATAAAAACAATACAATTTTATTACAATTACTAAGTCATTCAAAATAAAATAATTTTCAACTGGGTCTTTAAATACTGAAGTCAAATTATTTTGTTTTAAGTTTCTTCAGTTGTTAACTTAAGATAAATATAAGTTTACTCTTGTGTATATTACTTTAGATTTAATATGCACATATACTTATATAACTTATGCATATGTATATGTAAGTAATTACATGCAATACAATGTAATTTAAGTTTTACATACTAGTGTGTTAATTTTGTTCGTGTAAATATAGATATGCATATGCTAATACTAGTGGCAAGTAGCGTGAAGTATTTCAAAGTAAATATTTATCATTAACTTTGTTTAAGTTTTCGACAAAATTAGAAATTGCGATTTTTATTTAAAGTTGTATAGAAGAAACTAGCTCAAAATAAGTAACACTGTAAAATACGACAGTAACGAATATTTTAAACCCTTTAACAGTTAAATTACTGAATAATATATGATAGAGTGGATGTTAAAATTAAATAAAAGAAGTTGGCTGTGAGATAAAAGGATTCTATTCTTAAAGCCAATCAATGGTATTATTAATGGAACATGCTATCGTTCGGGTGATTAATGGAGTTTCGTTGGGTACCGTATTTGGGAGTTACAAATTTCGTTGACTAATAGACTTTAATTTGTTGTACTCATTCATTCATTCATTCAGACATTCATTCATTCAAAATTTATCATATTAAAGGCCTTATTTTTCTTAAAGTAAAACAGGTAAATTCATTGCGTTGTACATAAATGTAGAAATGAAAAAAAAAAAAATAAAAAAATTAAAAAATCATTCAGTTTGTACATCAAAGTTCGGGGAGGGGTCTTTTATGGGACCTGGGTTCAATTGTGGGCCAACACTTGTATTAAGAGTATTGTGTATTTCTATGAAACATATGTATGCTTTATATTATGTTACTTATACGTTTTAGGGTGATTTTCGGAAGTGGGATTTTTTACCTATATAAAACTCCTTTGTGTCTTGAACATTCATATCGAATTTATGCACGTTAAAGTGTTTTTTGGAAGCGGGGTTTATATAGGAGCTATGTTCAATTATAGAATTTGACATATAGATTTTCACCTATATAAAATTTATTTATGCTAAATTTCAGTTAAATATTGCTATATTTAAGGCATTTAAACTTTTATTCAGTTGGAACATTTGTATGGGGGCTAGGTGAAATAATGTGCTAATCATAACCAATTTCAATAGCCTCCGTTCCTGGGCTATAAAAGACATATGTGAAAAATTTCATTAAATTATTTTAAAAATTGCGACCTGCAGTTTGATTACAGAGTTTGCACGGACGGACGGACAGACGTACGGGCATCGTTAATTAGACTCGGAAAATAATTCTAAGTACACCCTAAGATGGGTCGTAGGCTAACATTTTTGAATGTTATAAACATCAGCACAAACGCTTAACACCTCAACCTCTTATGGTGATGTAGGATATAAAAAGGCCTGATAAAAGATAGTATAACACTAACCTATCGATAGGTACCTTTATGTTGTTAAGACTGAACCACTTCTGTAGTGCGATTCAGTAACTTATTTTAACGATAATCGAATCGTTAAAATTAGTAAACAACAAAATTTTCGATTTAGTTATTCTCTAACACTTTTAACGATATTTGTTTGCGTCAACTTAAATACAACAATTTTTGTGTTGTTAATATATTGACAAAACTTATCCAAAAAGTCAACTTAATGATTCAGTCGTTGTTTTGTGGTTGTAGTCTGTGCTTTTTGCGATTGTCGAATCGATAAAAGTTACTGAATCGCACTACAGGTATTTTAAACGAAGCAACAAGTAAAAATATATAATCGGTCAAGCCCGACCATATGTATGTGCATAAAAAATCGGGGAGGAGCCTTATATGGAACCCGTGGCTACTTGTGTTAAGTGTAGTGTATATTTCTTTAAACATATGTACGAATTACAGTATGTTATTTATGCACTTTAGGGGGGTTCCTGGAAGTGGGCCTTATGTGGGAGCTATGGACAATTATAGGTCTATCCTCGTACTTTGGTAATGCGGTTTTTATTTATGTTACACTTATTTCTATCAAATATTAACCTGATGCTATCGATTTATGCTCGTTAAAGTGATTTTCTGAAGAGGGAATTATATTGCAGCTATGGTAAATTATGAACCGATCTTCATGAAATTTGACACATAAATTTATGCTTATATAAAACTTATATGTACCAAATTTAAATAAAGCTATATTTAAGTGATTTATGTATGATGATTAAACCCCTATTCCGGGAGGTCATTTGTCATTGAAGTAATGAACCGAACATAACTAATTTTAACAACCTTAGTAATAGGACTAAGAAAAATTTGCGTACTTGTTTTATTAATTTTTTTTTTTTTTTTTTTTAAATTTCGACTTGGAGGTTGATTAGAAGTTTTACATGGACGGGCACACGGATATCGTTGAATAGACTCAGAAAGTAATTCTAAACCGATTGGTACAAATTATGGTGGAAGTTAGACCAATATTTTTGGGTGCTACAAGCATCAACACAAACGCGTAATACTCTCCCCACCTAAGGTGCTGTAGGGTATAATTCTATTTATATAGTAATAATAATTTTCAGGGAGGTTGTTACTTACTTGTACTTTCGTAAAAGTTTTACGCGAACTCGGAATTATTTTCTGATTCAATTTACCAATTTCCGTTATTCTCTTCTTCTTGCTGGCTAATTGCATCCTTGTATACAAAGTACATTTCGCAATTTTAAAGATAATTTGATGCAATAGTTATCAAAAGTTTTACCAATAGGAACATCTAGCCGGCAAAATGGAATTGAACAAATTAGGTATCAGCAATAAACTTTTTATTAAAGAGGACACGTATCTATTACATTTTGTGTGGAATACTACATTCAAAAGATCCAATTTAAATTACTATGCCATACAATCCACACAGAACATCAGTTGATTGCAACTAACTAATTAGCTCGAATAGCACAATTTTGTTTGACTTGAGATCTTCTCAACAGAAACGATATTTTGCGCCAATCTTATTGCTCCATCAAACGTTAAAAGGTAATCGCACCTATTCAAATCTGCGCAATTTGTTAATTAGATATACTGCGTGCCAAATTATGTATTTTTTAATAAATTTTGTTTGTATAACGAAAACATATTTAACAATTTATTTTCATTTAACAATTTTATTTTTGACTTTTGTTTCGACAGCAATTATGAACAATTGCCATTCATTATCAATATAAATATTGTACCAGATCTTAAAAACTACCTTTTTAGAAACACTACGTTCATACGATGATTTTTAAGGCATCGTTTTATTTACAATAGTTCTTTGTATATTGAATTATTATTATTTCAAAAGTTTCTTATAATAATTATCATGTACTATCATTGTGCTTAATTTAATTTGATTTAATATGTACGAAATTTTGTTTTATCGTCTCAGATATTGAAAGATAGTAACTTTACAAATATAGCCCAATACTAAAGAGGGCGTAGAGGTCGTGGGAAAAACACAGTATACTATATGTGTATATATATACTATATACGTGCGAAATTTTGTATGTAGCTTCAGTAGTAATGCGAATAGTTGAGAAATTTATTAGGCGTAAAATGTGGGCGTGGTATACAATCAAGGCCTAATATAGTCTATAAACAAAAGGCCTAGCCAGACCTATCCGTCTAATCGAGGGTTTAAGCTATTAAGTCAAAATTTTGGTGCACTACAATGCTGCTAACAGATCAGCCTGTAACCATTTAAAAAATCTTTCTGTGTTGGTAAGTATATTACAAATATTCGTATATCAAAGGAATTCTAATTTTCTAATTTTACCTTAAGTATTTATCACCGCTCTGCTTTAAATATAGACTTTACAGGTTCAAAAGAGGATTTTCTACTTTTGTTTGGGTTTTTTGTCGAGATTTAAATTTTCTTTATTTGGAGCAGTTATTGTTGCAATGTTACGTTCTATATCAGAACTAGGTCTTATATTTATACCCACTATCAAAAAAAATTTTAGGGTATATTGGGTTTGTGATTCCGTGTATAATATACCCAAATATTCGTCTAAGGCCCCAAAAAGAATATATATATATATATATATATATATATATATATATATATATATATATATATATATATATATATATATATGGTATGGTTCCTTGTTCAAAGTTTCTTATTTTGATCCAATTGTCTTTATCACTTACGTCCCTACAAATATATATATATATATATATATATATATATATATATTCTGAGTCTTTGAAAGATTCTGAGTGCATCTTTGTATGTCCCTCTGATTGTTTGTTGAAAGCAGAAAAGGACTCAGGGCGGACCACCTATGAGGATGAAATTTGGCTTATATAAGGTTTGTTTAGTATTGAAAATGGAAAAAATTTGTTCATGAATATATATATATATATATATATATATATATATAACTAAAATACTATAAAACATAGGTGTCCGACGTAACTCTAGTTCATACTTTTCCGCCAATATCTCTTGTAAAAAAGGATGCATGCAAACGAAATTTTATACAAATTGTTGAGGAACAATGTAATGAAATGCAATGTAAACTCATAAACCTAAAATAGATGTGCTCTGCCCACTTTATCACCCATCTTCCATTTAAGTTTAAATTACGGTGGTACAAAAATTTACAGATGGTGGATATAATAGATTCGGCCAAGCCAAATATAACATTCTTACTTATTCTAAATGACACTCGCAGATATATCAGACTACCAGAATTGCAAAGGTCATTTTATGTACCAAGACCAGAATTTTGACATATCAAGTTATAAAATGGATATCAGATACTGCTAAAATTACAAATATAATAATAAACTTTTTTATATTAACACCGCTACCACTCATGATGCAGGGTACTAAAATTAAGTTTCTTCGAAGCCTGAAAACTATCGTTCATTGCCAAAACATGTGTGTGATGCAAAAGTTCTAAACAAATTTCAAGCAACTTTGTATTAATAAATATTAAAGAAGTTCTAACAAAAGTTTAAGAAGAGTGAAAATGAAAACTTTCACAGCAGCTTAACTTAGATTTAAGAGAATTAAGTATTTCAAAGAAAATTTGAAAATTTTAGTTGATTTTAGAAGTAATATAATTAACAAGTTCTGTTCAAACTTAAAGGGAAAAATTGCTAACGAGAAAATTAGCAAAGTAAAGATAATTAAACTTTGAAATCAGACAATTCCTGGCTTTACAAAAACGTATATCTAAAGCTTTTTTTGTAGTTTCAATACACCTTTTTTACTTATTCAAATGTATTGCTTTTCAATAAACCATTTACTTTATTCACTTTAAATATCCACAGTATTTTTGCTTTAGATTAAATTGGCATTTATTAAAATGTGTTTCAGGCCTTAATTAATTTATATAAAAACACGTACATAAATAGATTAAATAAATTATAAAATATGTTTGCTTCTTTCATAAATTACAAAAGCACGTCCTTTCTATTTAAACTAATATTTTTACATACATATAATATACTTTTTTATTTCTATAGAAAAAAACTATATTTTCTAATTTATGTTAAATAACCACAAATTTTTCGCACCTGTGACCTAAATTTTTAAAGCACAATTTTTGTCGTTTCAAAGTTTTTCACTTCTCTTCTTTTTGTTTTGTGTATTTTTTATTTCATATTTTTTGTTTTTGTTTAAGTATTTTTGTATTATTATACGTTTATTATTATATTCCGGTTAAAATTCAACCCCAAAGCTGCAAATAGCGATAATAAAAATTTATGTTTATTAATTAAGTTTAATGCTGCACAAAAGCACTTGAAGACAAAAAATAATATGAAATGCGATTTACACACATAAACTTAGGAATAGCACACCTGTTTTTACAAATGCAAACACAATGACAAATTTTATAGCAACTCTGACATTTACAGGTGCATGTGTAATGCACAAATATGAATGTGTGTATGATTGTGTGTGTTTGAGTATTTTGTACTAAAGAATGCCTTGTGGTCCAGTTATAAATAAGCATAATAACATTGCATTTGTAAATTTTTTTGGGTAAGTGTTTGGTATATTATGTTTTGAGAATAGTTTGTTTCGTGAAAGTGAATGAGTATAAAATTTACGACAACATGTGAGTAGTTACAAAGTGAATGTAATTAACCCTTTGTTGAGTTGGAAAGAAAAACATGGAAAATACAGTTTTATTATAATACACGCAGAGAAAAAATTAGGTCACAACATTATCACTATAACAATATTATGTTCTCATTGGCTACTTTCTTGAACTTTAATAACTCAGTGTTCATGATAACAATGATTTTGTTTTGAAATTTTATCATTTAATGTTTACACTCAATAAAAATTTTAATATGGTTAATTACATAAATTATATGTTTTTGAATATTTTACCAGAAACAAATTTTTAATAATATGAAAAATTATTTCTACATTAAATATTTGCAGTCTTTTTCTTGTTCTTAAACCATATTAATATTATTATTCCCAAGACAAGAAAATGTTTCAAATAAATATAATACTTATTGTTTTCACAAACTTAGTGGAAAACTTCAATACTTGTTTGTTTCAAATATATTTTGTTTCTAAAGTTTGTTTTCCAACTTCAATGTATTTCTCATTTAGTTTATATATTAATAAATATAAATAGGCAAGCAAGTTTTGGTTATGCTCGATATGTTTCAAGCAATATAAGATATCTTACATTTGAATCAAATATGGTGGTACAAATGAATATAATTAATTAACAAATAATATTTATATTATTATTTTTTTGGCTAACGAACACTTCTATATTATTTTCAATAACAAAAATTATAAAAATAATAATTTTTATTAATACGTCTTATTTTAATTTATTATAAGTTATTCCAACTTATAATAAATTAAAAAAACAATATGACAAAATGAAATAATAATATGATAAGATTGGATAACTATATGATAACATTAGATAATAATATGATAAAATGGAATCATATTATGCCAATGTGGCGTAATAATATAATAAGATAGAATAATACTGTAAGAACATTAAATCATAATCTGATTGATTGAGATAAGATTTTTCAATTATATGAAAAACTAGAATCATAACATGAAAAAACAAACCATAAAATTTTGACACAGTATGACAAAGTGGAATCATAATTATTATTACTTAAAATCATTTTTATTTTTCTCTGTGATCATATGTTCCAATCATAATATGTTTTTCCTAGATTATGGTCACTACAATATATTTTTTCTCTACGTGTAGAAATATTCAATTTATTTTTAGATTTAAGCTTAAATAAAAGGATTGAAAAAGGCTGTGGTCATAAAGCACAGTGGGGCTAATCGAAAATTAAAAAAAAAATGTAGAAGAAACCAATCTTTCAGAATAATCTTCCTGTGGTCACCCAGTAATAATACGACATAAGATACAAGCTCTCAAAGTTAACCACCTCGAGTATGTAAATGTTGTGAATTTCAAGGATTTTTATATTTCTATAAAATTTTTAGCGAGATAAAGAAACAACATGCCTACTTGTCTAAGTTGTCTCCTACAGTTGAATTTTGTATTTTTTGCATCGATATTATTTCGCTTTTTGGTCATCTCAATTCATCTATTCGTGAAAAATTTTCAAAATCAGTACTCTGAAATTAGTATAAAAATGGCTACATTTTTACAAAAATATAATACAATTTTTTTACTATTTCTCAAAGTTTGCTTAACAAAATAATATTTTTCTTTACGTATTTCAAAAGACAAATGGTTAATAAAGATTTAGATTTGAACCCTACGTCCAACGTTGGTAAAAATTGTAAAATTTCTAAAAATGTTTCATATCTATCGATCTATAAAAAAAGAGAAAAAAAATATCAAAAGATATTTCTCAAAAACAAACAATATAAAAAATTATAAAAATAATAAATATAACAATTATCAGTGGTATCATTTTTAAATGAAAAAATAATTCTAACACATTTTGTTTTTGCATTTTTATTCTTGGGATATCTACAAGACATATGATTTTCATTAAGAAAAAAAACGGACTATCTGCTCGTTTTAATTGGATTTTCAAAGGACTATAATGTTAAAACTCTATAAGTAATTCTAACCGCGTTTTTGAATGTTTTAATTACAATTGAGTTATTGATAAGGAATTTAGTACAATTTTAATAATTTTTTTGCTGTATTTATAATTTTTGTTATAAATACACTTCCGTTTTTTAGACCCACACTTGCTATTTTACAGTTGTAAACAGTGCTGTCAGTTTAGCCTTTTTAAGGCTTAATTCAGCCTCTTTGTGTTACTTTTAGCCTCAAAATGTTTGTTTTAAATTTTAGTTGATTTTTAAAATTGCCTTAAAAAGGCTAAATTGTTAGTATTTAAACAAAATTCCTTACTAGCTGATTTTTACAGAATTATAGGCATTTTTGTGTATCTATTTATACAAAAAAAATATACTAATTATATTTACCAAAAATTTTCGCTTGCAGCGCTTCCTTAATCAAAAATAAAAACTAATTTTATGAACTTACTAAATCGATTATTATAATTAGTTTTCATTAATAATAAAAACCATTTGTAAATATTATTTAACATTATTCTATTTATTTGTTTATTTAAAATTTTATTTATTTTTATTTAAAATTCCTTTAAAAACAAAAAATCAGTCACAAATTTAGAAATGCTTATTCAAAAATGAGTTATAGTTTAAAAATGACAAAAACTCACTGAAAACATTAGGTAATTTTTCATATGAAATAAAACCTAAATTTTTATGGGAAATTTTTGGGCGATTATTGTGATTTTTCTGGCAACTATTCTATGTTTAAGGATTTATTTTTATAAATAAATAGTAGAAGATCGGATATCAAAATGAAAAAGAGAAAAAAAGTACAAGAGGCCAGCGATTACTTTTTCGTTTCCTTAAAAGTTCAGTTAACATGTGGTCCATAACATCAATAACTTCTTTTGTTTGGTTGTAAAATAATCTTGATATTTCGACATGATTTTTTTTTAATATCAGATAATGTGTCATCACACGGCATTGTGGATAGCAAAATGGTGATCCTATTCTTTTTAGAAACATATGAACAAATTGCCTTGTTTTCATCATATCCGAAGATAGTTGAATATTCAGCTCGTTGAAATCGGTTCATTGGTTTCACCGTTCCAACCATAGACAAGTTCCATTCTTTAAGTGCTTGTAAGCTTGTAAAAATGTTGTCACAGGTAAAATTTCTCCCAGTGTTTTTATATTGTCTAAACAAGTCCTAAACAACTCTTTCTCTCCTTGGTTTTTATCTCTATCATTTCCCGATTTGCCAGTGTATATTTGCCCAGTAAGTGGGTAATACGATTTTGCATAATATACCCACCACAAATTTATAACGTACTTAGCCGGTTTGGAGGAAATATATTGGATACATTTTGTGTGGCCCCTGAAAAGAAAATGCTGTTCATATACACGCAGAGAAAAATAAAGTTGTAGTGACCATAATCTAAGACCAACATATTATGATTGAAATATTTGATCACAGCGAAAAATAGAAATTTTTAGAAGTAATAATTATTATGATTAAAACTTGTCATACTTTATCAGATTTTATGGCTTGTTTTTCCATATTATGATTATAGTTTTACATATAATTGAATAATATTACTATAACAGATTGTCATATTGTGATTTCATTTTATCATATTATTACCTCATGATATCATATAGTTATCCGATCTTATCATATTATTATTTCATGTTGTCATATTATTATTCCATCTTATCATATGTTAATTAAAATAATTATTTGTATAAAATTTTTATTGAAAATAATACAGAAAAGTGTTCATTAGCTAAAGAAGTTTTGAAGTTTTCCACTAAGTTTGTGAAAAGGATAAGTATTATATTTATTTGTAACATTTTATTGTTATAGGGATAATAATATTAATATGATTTAAAAACAGAATATGGTTTAAGAACATATAATTTTTACAGTCAATCATATTAAAATTCTTATTGAGTGTAAATATTAAATGACAAAATTGAATCAAAATCATTGTTATCATGAACACAGAATTATTAAAGTTCAATCAAATTAACAATGAGAACATAATATTGTTTTAGTGATATCCTGTAACCATGCTTTTCTCTGTGTGTGCTGTCAAATTTTCGCTTAGCCTGTAATTTTGTTTCAAATTTGCAATCAGCATTTGAAAAATTTCCAAAATTGGTGCTGCTTTGTCTGTTAGAGATCTTTCATTTCTCGTAATTTAATGATGAAACCGAATGAATCTTGAAATATTTAAAAATTTCCTTTAAGACATGGTTACTCCATACAATGGGTATGAATTACTTTTCCAAAGCACTTCTAGTCTTTCGCTGTTGGAATGATGACATAAGTAGCATCCCTAAGGATGCACTAAGCTCTTCCTCAGTAATATCCTTTCATACATATTTTCTGCAAATCATTTTAACGCATCTTTTTTCAAATATGACAAAGTGAAACGTTATTTACCTAACTTTTATTAATGTTATGACAAATAATTAGCAATATTGTTGGGTGCATTAGAGCAAAAATTATTTTGGTGATGGTCAAGTTCTTAGTGTTTGGATTAGAACCTACAAAACGGCATTCGCGAAAAATATTTTGTTGTTGTATACGCTGCAGCTGTGACGCAGTTTTGTTCCACATTTTCCATTCTATGCAAGAAAAAACTTTTCATCTTTTCTAGGAAAAATTTCTGATACAAGCTCATGCCTCTCTTCACTGATAGAAATATGTACCTCATCTTCATCCTCTGTACAAAAGTCATTGTCTGAGTCACCCGTATGCCGCATTTCTACAGCATCCTCTTGGGAATGAGATATTGCCATAACAGATTCAGCGTTAAGAGCAATAGAGAGTGAATCTGCTATTGTTTCTTCCTCTTCGGACTCAACTTTCTCAACAAGATTTTCAAAGTATCTCATTTGCTTTTCCAAGGAAAGCCTAAAATATAAAAGTTAGTGTTTAAAATTTCATATACATACATATATACAGTATTATTATCGAGCTATCGAATCTGCACTCAAGATATGAAATTTATTATTATTAATTTAAATTTTCACCGAACACTTCAAAAATCTGCATATCAATGTTTCACAACCAAGAGTGGTTAAACACTAAACGATAAAATTATACACACCGTAGAGGTATGAAACTGTAACGGAAATCAAAATATTATGTATAGAAACAACATAGCTTTTATTGTAGTAGCACATATTTTAATACAAAAGCACTTGAGAGTAAATATATATAACATAGGGATAACCTGCATATGAATTTGTGTTCTTCAACCTCTATGCCTTATGCAACTTATACATCGTAAAAAACAAAATTTACATATATATTTTTTTTATTTAAAAAGTTATTAATTTTAAAATGAACATTTGTCATTGTCTAGTTAATGAACAGACATTTAAAATATATAATTCTGTATGGTAGGATATAAATAAATTATGATATAAGGGAAAATAAACTCAAAATTTTACCATATACATATATATAATTTTAGACTTGTTGCTATATTCCAATAGTTAAAAAAAATAAAATAGTGTTTTAAAAATATTTTGACTTTGGAGGTGCTGACCTAGCTCAACAAATGGCATACCAAAAAAATAAGTTTGAAGCAAATTTCAGCACATTGTTAGCTATTGAATATGATATTAATTTTGCAAAATTCGAACTTTTCAAATTTGACTTTCTGCCGGAAAACCATTCGGGAGATATCTCTGTGCACTACTAGTAAGCTATCATTTTGCATTGGAATTATTAATGCATTTTTTCACTGTCTTATTTGTTATTTTACTTCTGGGTTGAGTTTTGCAGCCGCAAAATTAATTATTTGTTCAAAATTATTCTTGAACTTAATCGAAATTCATCAGACCACCAAATATCTCGTAATTTTTTATTGCTTAACATCACTATGGGTTAACTACGAATGTTTGTACGATAACAACATTTAGAAGCCAATGTTGCATAATAAAAAATAAAAAATTGTGAATTTTACCTGTTCACAAAATGCTTATAAATGTCCACTTAAACTTGTTGTCTTAAGCAACATACAAGCTTACAACCTAGCAAACATAAACAAACACTAAACCTTATGTACACTTATCACACACACACACACACACATGCAAACATAAACAAAATGCTGAATATTGAAGTTTAAAAACTATAAAACGTTAAAAACGTGCCTCACCTACTTTTATCAAGTTTCTTTAGAAATTATTGTATGTCTCTGTTGTTGTCGTTTATGTTTCTGCTGTTGTTGTTATTTTTATTTTTGTTGCTTTTGAGCCAGTTAACATCAAATATTTTAGTATCAGAAAGTTTACCTTACGGTTATTTAGAACATGCTAAACTATATGCATCCGCAGTTTAAAATGAATGAGAGTTGTTGTATTGGTATTAGTATAATTTTATGGCATTTCAAAGAAAAACTACAAAAAAAAAAAAAATAGTGTGTACTTGAAATACTAAATTCCGTACAATTATACATACATACCTAATACCTTAGGGAGACCCGGTATTTATATTGGAAAGGCTAAATTGAAAAGCATACTTCGACTTAAAATAATCATATGTATGTAAGACTTTTGTAAGAAATTAAGAAAGTTCAGATATGTATATACGAAGGTGTATTGATATGTATATTCAATAGACCTTTGAAAGATCTTTTCTTTTGTTGGGAACCCTAACATACATGCATACATATACACTCAAAGAGACCCAGAAATGTAACATACATTTAGTGAATTTTTGGAGGCACAATGCAATATTGCACTTGCCTTATTTATCTTTCCAAGAGCCATATTTGAACTTTCCTCTTTTGTTTTTCTCTTTCTCTATCTCTCCGAAATTTTGTGAATGAATAAATATGTAGTTGTAACAAGTTGCGAGAAACTACAACAATAGCGGCAATAAGTATCATCATCAACATGGCAAACGATGCATGACAACAATTTGTAAGTCAAGTGTAAATTTCATGCATTATGAAAAGCTGCAAGGGTTTTCTACATTATGCACACACATACACAAATGTATGCATAAAATAAATAGAAGAGAACGAGAGAAAAAAGTAAGAACATACACACTATTTTTTAGATATAAACATCTGTGTATGCTAGAGGCCATGTATTTGTATATGTAGTTTATGTAGCATATACATACATTCAAATTAAAGACATTTAATGTCAACATTAGTCGTATTGCTCATAACATAGGCGTGCATACAAATACATAGAAAATAATGCAATATTGTTTAGTTTCTTGTACAAAAATACATTAAAACATGTAACCATGTAATTTTATGGTATTATGACTAGATGGTAACATAAATCATTTTATAAGTCGGGGAATAGTTAGCTGGTTTCCTTGAAGGGTTTTTAGTTAAAGAATTTTAAATTACCCTGCAAGGAATAGGAAGATATCTCCTTAGATGACAACATGAAAATATCCCCAATTTATCATCTAAAATAAATTGATTAAAGTAATATTTTTTATTTTCATCCGAGAAATTTTCGCAATATAAAATAAATAAAAAATAATAACAATAAATAACTTTATATATATAACTTTATTTCTTATTTGTTTATTTCTTATTTGTTTAATAAATAGAAACATATTTACTGACTTTCATATTTTCATTGGCTTAAATAAATATTGAAGAAATTATTATTATACTTATTATTATTATTATTATTATTTTTTTTTGTAAAAACGAAATGAGTAATTAAAAAATGGATTTTTTTAAAGAAGTATTAGTTAGAGTATGCTATTGAAAAAACATTTTTATATCGAACATACCTTTAATACCTTTAATCACTTGAGTTAATTGTTGGTACTAACAGATGACCTTCATCATAATCATCAGAACTTATTGTGTTACGAATCCTCTTTTGGATATCAACTTACCCTCATTTACTGAATAGTAAATGGCTTTTGGATTCCTTATCTCTAATTAACTTACACGTCCTTTCTATTAACGCTGAAGCTGACTAAAAATTTCAACAAAAATGCCATTTAGATATGTAAAAATTCCGGTTCACAATTTTAAAAAATCACAGTGGTTTAAGGAATATTTTTAGGACTAAACGAGAAATATTACTATTAAAACCGTTACCAGCACAGAAATCGTCACTAGTATCACCTAATCTTCAGGTCATTCGATAAAAATCCTTCAGACATATTAATTATTGGCACCAGTGTTACCAGTTTAGCTTTTTAAGACTACATCTAGCCTCTTTATTATGCTTTTAGTTTCCGCAATTAACATAACACGTTTATGATAACTAAAAATATAATAATTCGGTTTTACCAAACGAAAAGAAAAATACAGTGATCATATAATTTATAGTTTTATATTTTGAAATTTTTGGGAAAATACTAAAAATAAAAAGAATTCAAAAATAATATATAATAGAAAATACTAATTACATATTTAATTGAGTGAAAAAACAAGTATTTATTAATATGTTCTTGAAATCAGTGAGTTAATTTTTTGTTAAAAAAAAACGTGCGCTAATCTACATAATTTATATACTTTAAGAGATATTTTTAAACTCAGGCTCTTGACTATATACATCTTAGCTGAAAAACTTTCTGAGGTAAGTAAAATGTTTTTAACCATCCCTTAAGTAGCAATAATTTTTCTACTTTTTACATATATTTTCATTATTTTCAACATCGTTAGGTGATATGTAACGCCAAATTATTAGATGTTTAGTGTCCTAAACCACTTTTACTTTGCCAAGTTAGTCACCATTATCACATCGGTACTCCTTCGTTTGAATGTTTTGTCACAGTCAATGGTTTTCCATTAAGGCAAGAAATTTTTTTTTGCAATATTTGGAAACTATTTAAAGACTACAACTCCTACGGCTTTGTAACGTATAAAACAAGTACTCGTTGTAGCACACATAACCAACCAAATTCGATTGGCAATATATTTGTTTGCACAACGAAACTGTTTCCATCGTGAGCCTTAAAAAGGCTAAAATTTTAGTACTTCAACAAAGGAAAAATTAATTTCTTATTTGCTTATACTACTTTATTTCTACAGAAGCATTTTTGTGTATTAATTACCACAAAAAAGTCAAGGTTTTTTAAGTAAAATTTTCGCCTGTGACTTTTCAATCTCGAAATCTAATGTAACTTAACTAATTTTATGGACTTACTTAATCATTTATTATAAGTAATTAATTTTGAATAAACTCCATTAACCACAGAAAATATTTATGAATATAATTAAAAAATTCTCAAAAAAGTGAAAAATTATCAAAAAATTTGGAAATGATAAATCAAAAAAGGAATTGTAATTGAAAAATTATGAAAAATCATTTGTAGTCGATTTTTTATTGGATCAGTTAGCTGTCAGTCGTTCTGGCCTTTTCTGGCATTTTTCAAAGTTCAATCTTTCCTTTTTCCCCTCATCTTCTGGCAACACTGATTGTCCCCTCAAGTTCTTCATACCTTCATTGACGTACAATTTTCCGCGAAAATATATTTTATACCAGAAAAAATACATTTCTTGGCAGAATTTTCAAAGGAAAATACAAAAAAAAAAAAAATCTATGATGGGCCTGACATACCATATGGTAACGTAAATATATAGTTAATAAAAAACAGTATGAAAATATTATATATAATTTATTGATTTATACGAACATAATATAGTACTATTTGATTATATATAAATTATATACATTTTTTTTAAAGGCTACATAGTGCTAAAAAAAAGCATATATATATATACTTTTTCATGTCATTAATTTTTTACATTTTTAACAATAATTTTTTCAAAGGTTTCAAAAAGGATCATTTCTTTGGCTTATATTCAAAAAGGGCCATCTGCAGAACCCCAATTGTTCAGGAGAGCATAAAAACTGTTAATTTCACTTATGTCTCAACATTTTATAATTCGGTCTTCTACGATTTATTAATATTATATCTACTAAACGTCACACATATAAAAACTTTTAACCCCATTATTAGCGAAGTTATGGTAGATAGCCTTTTTTTCTTAATTTATTTTTAATGTGTATTATAAGTGTTTTTGTTTATCAAAAACTAACGACGTAAGAAATAAAATTTTTGACAATACATTAAATTAATGATATCAAGATATAAAAAAGCGAAATTTGGTAGTTAAAAAAACGGAAATGTATTCATTATTGGAATAAGAATTTAATATTGGAAAAAATTTTGCAAAAAATTGTTTGGAAAAAAACTTAAGCTAATTAAAATTGTATTAGATTCACTATTGACAGTTTAGCTTTTTTAAGGCTAAATCTAGCTTTTTATTTTTCTTTTAGTCTCAAAATATTCGCTTCAGCCTATAGCCTTTTTTCTACCTTTTTTGATTTGTAAATAGGCTTGAAAAAGCTGAAATGTTAGTATTTCAACAGCAAAGAAAAAATTTTTTATTAGCTAATACGAATTTTGTTTTTGCAGAGTCATCTATTTAAGCATTTTTGTGTATTTATTCACGCAGAAAATATATATTATTTATATTTATCAAAAATTTTCGCCTGAGCTAATTTTATGAACTTACTAAATCGATTATTATAATTATTTTTCACAACCATAAAAATTATTTATAAACATAATTTAAGATAACTTTATTTATAACTTTCTTTAAAATTCATACAAAAGCAAAAAATCACCCACAAATTTAAAAATGCTTAACCAAATATCAATTATAGTTTAAAAATGACGAAAAATCATTCAAGATTAGGTAATTTTTTATATGAAATATAACGTAAATTAGTACAAGATTTTTTTTTAACAATTTTTCAGTAAATAAATTTATTACAAGATTTTTAAAAAAGTATCAAAAAAACTAATGAGCACGAGAAAAAATAAGTTTTGAAATTAAAGAAAAAATGTTAACTTTTTTCTGGTCTTATTTTATATATTTTTTTTTCTTTTTTGACATTTAGCCTTCTTTGAACTTTTTTAAAGTTCTGTGTAGCCTCTTTTTTTCTCACCTCATCTCAACAATGATTAGTTCTCATATCAACAACATAATTGTGATTAAATCCTTCGAAGACGCTGCTTAAATACTAATTAATGACTTAAAACTTTGGGCTATATCTGCACACTTTTAAGAAAATAAATCTAGTTCTCATTTTTTTTATGAGAGTGAAAAGTAGAATGATTGTCACAGAAAGACGATTTATCAGTTTAAGGGTTTAAGAAATTGTTTATGAGTTAAACGGTATACTTAAAGGCGGATGTTAAACAATTTGTTATATGTAACTACATATAAATTTTTAAGAAACTGCTATTGGAATCTAAGGTATTTTTATTATAATCATGGATTTTATTTCAATTATTTTATTACTGTCTTTAAATTTACACGCAGAGAAAGAACATGGTTACGACATTATCACTACAACAATATAATGTTTCCATTGTTGATTTTCATTAGTTTTAATAATACTGTGTTTATGATAAAAATGTATTTGTTTTAGTTTTTTACTTTAATGTTTAAATTTTAATATATTCTTAAACTATATCTTTACTTTTAAATCAAATTAATATTATTATTCCCATAACAGTAGAATGTTGCAAATAATTATAATACGTATGATTTTTACAAAGTCCCATATTTGTATGATGAAAAAAAAAATCACTTACCAGTGTCTTCTTTGTCCTAAAACTAACAAAAACTAGTATTTTTTTACATTTGTTGCTTACGACACTTTTGCGTCAGCAAAATTTTTCAAACTAACACTTACGCCATTCTTTGCGTATGTGATTCATTATAAAGTTCAGTTATTACAAATAAATATAATTTATTTTAAAAATTATTCAAGATAACACTTTTTGTCAGTAATAAAGTTTCAATAGTGCAATGCTCATCCTGAAGGTGCCCGGTGAAATACTTTGTTTATAATTTTAATTTTAATCATTGTAGATTTGATTTTTTTGTTTTAGGGTAAAGAAAATTTTTATTAAATTTATTCATTCCAAGTACATATGAGTACATCTCCATCAAGTGCAACGGAACTTTTCGTTACTTAATAATTTTTAGATAAAAAAGAAAAATATTGTGGTTTTTTGAAATTATAATAATGGAAGAACAAGAAAATTATGGCTTAGATCTCACGAGTGAAATTATTTTCGGGCAAGATGCATCAAACAAAGAGAAAATGAGCGCTCATCATAGATAATGCTGACAATGTATCTGTTAATTATTTACCTGATTTATCTAATATTCAGCACTGTAAGGATGTGAGTGTCACCCAAAGTAAGCAATTGAAAGATGTACCAGTTAATTCCCGAAGCATGTCATATGACGCCATAAAATACAATTCTCCAATATCTGGAAGTAGCAATCAATATTACAACGATATAATATAGTCTCACAGTGGTGACAAAACTGAACAATCCAGAAGATCGCAACGGACAGAATTAAAATGCAAATCAGATTTCAGCATATCTTAGACTTTATAGATGAAGAAAATTCTGAAGACAGTTTATTACTAAATGAAGTATGTTCATCTGAAAATTCTATCAGTTGGGATGAATTAGAAAATGAGTCTAGTGAAACGGAAGAAGATACTAATGAGAAAAAGAACAAGAAAAAGAAAAGTTTGAAGACAAAAATGATAAAAATGTTTTTGTAGAAAGTGAATCTGAGTCTATAAGTATTAAAAAAGGTAAAAAAACAAACAGAACTATACGTGTAGACAGAAGGGAGAAAGTTACACCAATATAAAAGGCAAAAATATAGAGGGGAAAAATTGAAGAAAAATCCTTGTATTTGAAAAGCGTGCCATTACATATGTTCTAAAATCACAGAAGAGCGACGTGAAACTTTATTTTGGGGTCTTAAAAGCACCCAAAGATGTAAAGACTTTATTCACTTTAATTTACGGCTATTAAGTTTTACTTAAAAAAAAAAAAAAAAAATGTGTCACATAAAGCATTTTAAAATTCTAAAATTTTGTTTCCATAAAAAAATAATTGTATTTACAGTATTTTATAGGTCTCTGGAAGAAAAATTTTTTGCTGTAGGCCGCAGAATCACCGGGAGTAATAGAACTGAGAGGAAATGTTTACAGCCAATATATAAAGCGAGCAAAAAAAAAAAAAAATACGTTTTTAAAATGATGTTCCTAAGTTGTATAGTTTTTGTGATATGAATTTTTTTTTTTTTTCTACTTTCATACAGGTTTTTTGGCTCTGGTGAAAATTTCATGTTTTGTCAGTTACAGCTTTCTTTAATTCTTGTGACGATATTTTGTTTTAATTTTTTTTTTTCAACTTCATTGTAATTCTCATTTATTTCATACATGCATAAATATAAGTAAACAAGTTTTTATTACATTTAGTATAATTCAAGAAATTCACTATCTACTATTAGTTAATAAAAAGTATCTTATATTATTTTATTATGTTCATATTTATTATTTATGATCATATAATCCAATTATAATATGTTGCTCTTCGAGTATGGTTCCGGCAACCATATTTTTTTTGTCTGCGTATTTACTGTTCTTATTTAGTTTCATAAAATGTTAAAGGGTATATGCGCATGTTGTCTATAAACTTTTAAAAAAGGTTCAAAATCTAAGCTTAATGACTTTCTACTTCAGACTGTATTAAGATAACATAATTTTGATGAGACATTTTAAGCTTTCAATTCGAAATATGTAAAAAAAGTTCAAATCTCAAGGAAAGTTGTCATCATTTACCAATTTTTAATTGTATTCTACTTTGAAAATGAAACAAAAACTTGTTTTTCCTTAAAAAAATATATTGTTTGTAGATAGCCCAAAAACAAAAAGTGAAGAACATAGTTTTGAGAATTGATCCTCACAATTAATACCACGGATAAAAAACACAAAAGTAAAGAGTTTGACGCGAGTTTTATCTATTTATTTTTTTCCTTTCTTTGGAAATCTGAATTTGCTTTCGTCATATAAGAACTTGCATCATGTTAATATTACCAGTAAGTTTCTATATGATGGAATATTTTCTATGATATATATTTTCTACGATATATAGCTTTTTATGTAACTGTTATTTACGTTACCTCATAGGTGTACTAGGTGAATTTGGGTTAAATTAAAACTACAAATCCTTTAATGTAATTGAATGCCAACCTGACATCTGTCGCTTAATAGGGAAATAAAAATAAGATAGTACGATAAGTTACAATACTGATCATATATTTAAAGCAGCTGTTCTGTTGCCTGTGGGCGTATGTGTAATTATTAGACAATAGCAGTGTTTGTGTACCTTATATTTTGTGATAATTATAATGGAGGTTGCAAAATTGCGTTCGTTTACTTTAAAAATCTTGCAAGTGTGAACATGAGAGAAACAAAATTTGACAGTTCTTTGATAGAGAATTAGATGAAAGCTGCTGGCTGTTTTTCTTCAATCAACTTTCACCGGTAAACCACATGTTTAAAGAAACATGCGATCATTTATTCACAAATGTAAACAAAGAAAATCGAAATATAAAAACTCAAATTCTGTGATAATTTAGAAGAATAAATGTAATAAAATGTTAAGCAAATTATTTTAATTGCTGTTGCAAATTATTTTAAGAGATGCCATGTTAGCGTTTGAAGTTAAAGATTTTAATCTTTTTTAAGGATTTGTTTAAAAATTAAATTTTAGTGAAACGAAATTTAATTTTATTAACAAGTATATATTATTAGTAAAATTTTGCTTTTATTTTGTTGATAAAAAACAATTGTCTATTTCTTATTATTTTTATAGATATAGTAGCGTTTTTTAAATATAACAAGGGAACATTATTAATTGTTGTAAATGTTTATAAAATATTGTTAGCGCACTTTTTTTTTTTGATATATTTTAATTTGAGAATAAATAGGCTTTTGTTATTTCATAAAATGTTGCTGGAAAGCTAATATATAATGAAGATATGTAATTAGTATTCAGCTTAATTTCTATAACCAAGCTAGAGTAATTTATTCTGCAATTCTGATTTATTTTGCTGAATATTTTTATGATATGATTATCTAATCTAATTCAAATATTTCAATAGGAATTCGATGCTGTTATTAACTTGGTTGATCGAAAATTACAATATCAATTTTTTAATAATGAGCTATTTTTTATTTAAAGCGATGTGTTGGAGTCCTTGTCATCAGTGTTGGCAAGAGGCGAGAAAAAGGAGGTTAAATTCAACTTTAAAAAAGGAAGAAAAGCTAATTGTACCAAAAAAATAAGTACAGGAAATAGCTAAAATTTTTTCTTTAAATTAAAAACTTATTTTTTCTTGTTCATATTAGTGTTTTATGTTTTTCAAGATAAAATTCATAATAAAATTTTAAATTTATTAGAGTTTGATAAATTTGAATTTTGCATGTAAAAATTGTTTTATTAAAGAGTAATAAATTAAGTTTTTAAATAGTAAATTTATAAATAAAACAAGCGTCCCAAAAAAAAAATTCCCTTACAAATTTAAGACATATTTGATATGAAAAATTTTCTAACGTTTTAAAGCAATTTTTCGACATTTTCAAACTATAATTCCTTTTTGATTAAGAATTTTTAAATTTTTTACAAGGATTTTTTAAAATTATGTTTATAAATGGTTTCCATGTTTAATGAGGCAAATGAAAAAATAAATAAAAAATGATTTAGTAATTACATTAAATTAGTTATTAGTATTTTATTATATTAGTTGTTTTTGATTTGGACCATGAAGCAAGGCAGACGAAAATTTTTGTTAAATATAAATAATTTAGACTTTTTGTGCGAATAAATTAACAAAAATGCTTAACTGAATAATTTTCTAAACGTAAAGTTAGTAATAGATAATAAGAAATTATATTATTCATTGTTTTTAAGGCAATTTTAAGAAACAAAAAAGGCTAGAAAAAAGCTAGAAGCTAGTACGAAAAGTTTGAGGCTCAAAGTAAAATAAAAAAGACAAGATTCAATCCTAAAAAGGCTAAACTGGAAACACTGTTGAGAAGCATATATATATATATATATATAAAATACGTAATTGAAAAATTAAAAAATAAAAAATTTATTTCCTACATGAATTCGCTATATATATAAAAGTTAACATAAGTATATTAGGTATTTTTTATTTTTATCACCAACATAATATAATTTTGATATTTAGTCGAATTATCTACTAAGTAATCTTCAATTTTTGTATATCATCATTGAGACCTAATTTTATGTTCGTTTGATCCAACCAAAATTTGTTACCACCTCATTTAGTTTAGCTTCCAGTACAATTCTTCCCCAATTATAATGCATTAAAGAAAAACCAAGCACAAATTTGCTTATAAATTATTTCGCTGAAGCCACTAAACCTTAACAAAAATTAATTATAATTAGTTAATACAAGTCAATTAAAAAAAACATTAACAAGTTTGAGGCTCAAGTGCAAATTTAAAAGCTAACTAACGAAAGTAGTTGCTACACGTATTCATGAAAACACACATTCACATAAAAACTGTGCCACATTTTCCACATTATGCAACACCAAATAAGAAGATACTTAGAAAATGTATAATTGTTGCATGAGCATGAAAAATAAAATTTAAAATATTTTAGTATAACAGGTATTAGCAGTCTTTTTTTTTTTGGAAATCTTTTTTTCTTTATTGCATGTATGCAACTTTGCTACAGAAATGTGAAAATATTTTATGCTTATAATAATTTATAAACGTGCATATCTTTTTTCTGAGATTGTTTTTAATACCCTTAGTACTATGAGAACTTTGATTATAAAAAAAAAGAAAAAAAACTTTGGAAAATAATAATCGTAGTTTTGCCGTTTGCTAAACGACAAAAAATACACATGCCCTTTTGTGTCGCTGAACATAAAAGCCTTTATGGCAAAGAATAATGCAAACATAATTCACTACGAATGTACCTCATACTCTAATATATATTTAAACAATTCCACACATCTACGTGTTTTATTACAATTCTACTTTACTTTCTAGAGAATATTGCACTTCTAGTGTTTCTTGTTGCAAAATACGTTGTAGTATATGATGCTTTTGTTATTCGTGTTCAACTCTAATTTATAAAAATGTGTGCGTTCGAATAAAACATAACACAAAATCTTCGAAAGAATTTTTATTTCTCATATTGAGTCTACATTAGAGAATTTTTTACCAAGACAAACGTTAAACTTATAACGAATTTGTAGAAGGTGGCAACAGTTGCACAAAAGCTACAATATAGTGTATTCATTATAGTTTTTTATATATGTAACTTGACAATTGTAACAACCAAAATAATAATCAGCTGTTTAATTAAAATTTCCTTGCATATATTCGCACTGATTTTGAAGTTTGTTTTGATTAAAATTTGCCTAATGTAGCCACTAGGTTACAATATCTTCTAGACAGAAAACCAAGCCGTTGCCGCCGTCTGCATTTACCAGCTTAAACGTCTGTGCCGGCTCAAAGCAAGTGCCGAAGATACAAGGTCTATTTTTTATTACATGATTTGTATTTTTTGAACTTTAAAATCATTTTTTAGTAACATTTTATTTTTTCCGTCAAAATATATTCAAGGATATATATCTTTTGATGTAATCGCCTTTTAGAACAAACTTAACCTTTTCTGTATTTTGTAAATCAAAATACAATACTGATACCTATGCATATGTTTACCGCACTATACAAAAGTTTTTGTTATTACTTTTTTATTTTGCTCCCAAAATAACTTTTGATTTTCTAGGAAAAACAACAAAGTACAAATAAAAATATTCTGAACCTGCAAACCTTAGCGACATTAAATCGGAGCTATTAGTTTTTATTATTAAATATAATTTCTATTTCTAGTTTATGTCATTTAATAAAAAAAGCTATGCCAAATATGTTCAGCCATGTAATGGCACATTGTGTTGATTTCTTCAAAATTAAGTATGAGCCATTTAAAGGACACGCCTAAGCTTTATTTAATCAAGGCTAAACAAAGAATGATCAAAGCTCCTCAATAATAAATAAAATAAAAATATTTGCAATATTTTTATTAGCCTGGAAAACATACGTTATTGTTGACTTTCTCATGTTCAAGGGTACAAACTTTGTATACCGAATATTAGAATAAATGGTTCTTAATAGTATCGAACTAAAAACAAATTGTGGTAGACAAGTTTACCCAATAACAAAGGGTGTCATACAAAGACGTTGATGACATTCGTGACCACCGTTAGCGCTGGGCGATTTTAAATTAAATTGGAACTAAATAGCGTCTTTTTAAGACTATGTGCTAAACGACGAAAAGCTATGTTTTTTGAAATGTCTCGACCCATTACATCGTATAACAATTTTCCAAAAATTTCTCGCGCAACAAAAAATCGATATATGCATCAAGTTAGAGCTCATACATAATAAACTTACTTAGACATTTTTTCTCAAGGATGTTCAGTTTTCTCTCAACAGGACTTTAAGGTTTGAAAAAATACACAATTAAAAAAAATAATTACAAAATACTTACCAAAATTATATCAACCCAGTATGGATATCAAATGATAAATAATGATCCCTGCAATATACCAAAAGTTCAAATAAAAAACATCGCTCTCTCGTAGTGATTTTTTAGCTTTCATTTGACATCCATATTTTCCTGATATAATCTTCCTAAATCTTTTTATTATATTCTTAAAAAATGCTCATCTTTCGAAACATTGAAGTCTTTTTGAAAGGAAAATTGACATCCTGAAAAAAAACTGGGTAGACATTTTTACGTGGATGGTCTTTGGTTTTATCCATATAAGGATTTTTTCATGTGTAAGAATGATTGCTGCAGGCTGACATACATGTGCAAATAAATAGTTAAAGATAAGATTTTCAAAGGATATTTTATTAAGTTTTTGTATTGCAACATTTAAATAAAATAAATTGTTTTATTGAGGAGATTTTTAGATTTCGTTTAATATCCAAATATACGAGAGTGGATCAATAAGTCCGTGACTTTTGAATGAAACACAGTTTTTTTTTGCAAAACAAAAATTTATTTTTAAACATAATATCCTTTTAACTCAATACACTTAGTCCAACGTATCTCCAGTTTTTGCATCCCTTCCAAAAAATAGGATTTTTCGAGGTCCTTATTATTGTTTGGTCAATAATTTCATCATTGGAGCTGAATCTCTCTCCACCGAGCCACTTCTAGGGGTAAATCCGCCGAATATGGCGGATGAGTTTCCAATTCGTAGCCCAATATATAGAGTTTTGCCATTGAGACTGTATATAATCTTTGCAAATATTTAAACATTTTTTTTAAAGTCCTTTTGAGAGGAAATTTGACGTCCTGTAGTTTCATGCATATATCGATTTTTTTCATGAGCAAAAATGACTGCCACACGGTGTTAAATGTCAATTACAATGAAGAAATTAATTATTATGAGATTGTTTCACCATGTTATAAAAAACCCCGCAGAATTCCTAAATGAATTGAAACTGTTACAACTAAACCTCATGATAAATTTTATGAAGAATTTAAAGTTTAAAGTTTATAGCAATTTAAAACATCAAATATCGAATCTATTTGGTCCGATGATACTTAATTTATGGTTTACTTGGCCTCACTGCAGTACCTCGACGGAACGTCTTTTATCTAAATTATTACTAATAAAAAATAAATTGTGCAGCAGACATATGGTCAACACTCGAGAATTTATGTTACAAGTCCTAAATTTGTCAGACGGACATTTGGGAAACTGGAGTCCAAGTAAAGTAAAAAATTAATTAATAAAAAGAACATTTTAAGTTAACTGGTTTTGGGACTTAATAATTTTTTTTCAATAATAAAAATTATTATAAATAAATTATTTTGTTACAAAATAATTTACTTATAATAAATTTATTTATAATAATTTTTCTGAATTCGGAAGACTGCAGTCCGAGTAAAGTAAAAAATTAATTAATAAAAAGAATATTTTAAGTTAACTGGTTTTAGGAGTTAATAATTATTTTTGCAATAATAAAAATTATTATAAATAAATTATTTTATTACAAATAAAATTTAATTTATCAGTTTTTCTTAAAAAACACATGTTTTGTTTATATCAAATACACAAATTTTAAGGAGATTTTTACACATTGAAGCAGTTGGCTCTTAAACAAAATAAAAAAAAAACCTTTTCGGAGATTTTTTAAATCCCGCTTTTTAGACACTTTTAAAAATTCCGCTGAGCATTACTGTTTGACGACTTTAGTCGCCAATTGCTCTTTTTTCAACCATCTGGCCACTTTTTGGCCAGGTGGTCGAGAAACTAAGTTGTTTGAAATATTTCGACCCATTTTGTATCGGTGTATAGTATACTGATGTAAAAAAGACCCTTAAGAATTTATAAATGAACTGAAACTTGTAAAAACTAAAGCTAATGATTAAGTTTTTGAAAAATTATTTAAAACATAAAATGCCGAATTTTTTTGGACCGGAATGGGAAAATTAAAAAATAGATTTAATGAGTGCTCATATCCCAATTTATATTTTTACTTTGGTTCATAGTGTTTTTTTTCACATCACTAATGGAAAATAAATTGTCCAATAGTCTTAAGGTTAATACTTCTTAATGCATGTTTCCAATCCAAGAGTTATTAGACGGCGATTTGTAAGACTGGAGTCCTAGGGA
Source organism: Protocalliphora azurea (assembly GCA_932274085.1). NCBI lineage: Eukaryota > Metazoa > Arthropoda > Insecta > Diptera > Calliphoridae > Protocalliphora > Protocalliphora azurea. The sequence goes on from OW026520.1 coordinate 130,424,690, forward strand.
AGACAAAAATATAGAAGTTTGATTAATAAAAAGAGAATTTTATGTTAACTAGTTTTATGAATAAATACTAATTTTGCAATAATAAAATTTTTATATTAAATTATTTTGTTATAAAAAAAAAAAAAAAATATTTTAGTAATCTTTCTTAAAATGCAATATTTTTGCATTGATCAAATACACAAATTATGAGGATATTTTAGCTATTGAACCTAAAAAATTCAAAATATTCAAGTTAGCAATTAATTTTTATATTATATCAGAAAAATTTGAAGGAGAAATGCTAAAATTAGTTGATTTAGTTTTAATATTAGCTTATTCCTTTCACCTTTTAATAAGAGACGGGTTAAGTTTTATTTGAACGCACACCGTAATATGAGAATTGTTAGTGTTATTATATTTACATGACGGTGATGGCAGTTAGTGTTTTACTAATGCTACTTTCTATTTTTCTCTTTGTAGTGACATTATTGTTGTAGTCTTATGGCAAATTTTTATGTTAATCTGAAAGAAATGATAATTTAGGCAGCAAAAATATTAGTGGTAATAATAAGATTGCTTTCTAAATTATACACATGATGAAATAGCTACATATTAAAATAAAATTTTACCATATAAATGGTTCTAAAAAATATATTTCATGTTTACTATCAAAGACTACAAAGACATAACTTAAGAGGAATAGCAACCACAACACTTTTTTGCATAATTACATAAATTTTTATTTTGCTTTTATCTTTGCTCTGAAATTGGCACAAAATCTAAGTATTTAACCTATAATTGTAACGCTAATATTGTAGTGTAACTACAAAAACATTTGAATATTTAAACAATAGTAGATTAACCAGTTAGTTCCCTTCTAATAGCCGAGGATTCAGCTTGAAGGACGAGCATAGCCATGTAGTTTGAAAGAAATGCTTTTTCCAAATAAGGGAATATAAAAATCAATTTATGAAACTCCATCTTAAAGTATTAAGAATTATTTTTTGACTCAATTGAGTCCATCCCTCTGCTTGGCTGTCTGTTCATGTAAATCTTGTGAATGAAATGCTGATCAAAATTTCAAGGACTTTGCTGGAATTTGGCATAAATCATTATTTTGGGTCAAGGAAGAAACCTATTAAATTGGTTATTTTTCAGCTAGACCCCATACAAATGTCCTCCCGGCAATATCTCAAAGAAATAAAAAGTCTTAACACTAATTCATCTTTTTTGTGAGCCAAGAGTAAATATAAATATAAATTTTATTTGGGTGATAGTAACGTTCTCTATGGAATCTTTTACTAATTTTAGTTCTACATTATTTAAAATAGTTTGTTATATGGCTTTATTTAAATTTGTCTATAACTAAAATTTTATTTGCAATAAACTACAACGAAATTAATATTTATCGCAAATTCTTTATAAACTTAACTTCTGTTTAATTACCAAATTCTCAAGAGTTCATAAATTTAATTAAGTCCATTTTAGCCAATAGTAAATTTATTACCTTTTTACTCTACATTTTTTATAATTATGCACTCTAGCACTGTTCCATTTCTTTATATTTTATTTGTACTCCTCTAGATTGCAACATTAATAAAAGTGTTTATTTTGTTTTTACCCCATTTTTAGTCTCTACGTAAATTTCTTAAAAAAAAAAAAAAATTATAGCACTTTAGTCTTAATAGCAATAGTGGTTATAATTAGTTGTTAGTAAGTATATATGTATATAAAAAATATATGTATATTTTGTGCTATATAAGAATAATTTTATTCATTGGTGATAGTGATAGCAACCGTGGTACTAGCTATTATAACAAGTTGTTGGTATCTTATTCATACAAAGAAATTGATTGTTTGCAATTAAGGATGCATGTAAGAATGTCATCCAGCCTTCATAAAACCTTCCTCGCCCATCTTATTATTATCATGTTATAGTAAGAGAGAATATTCATACTTAGGTAATTATTTTTAAGTAAAATTTATAAAAGCATTTAGGTTAAGTATCATAATTTTTTTATTTTTTACTTGTCCCATAAAATATTATTACTTATCTTTTTATCATTATTACTATCAACGACATTATCATAATTATTATATCTCTTTTTAATAGCTTATATAAAATAGGATTATTTTTAATGAGCTGGTGTATAAATAATGGCAAGATAATTTAATATTTTATTGAAAACAAAAATTATATATTTCTTTATACTAGAATTGAAGTGAAGCATAAATAGTAGGCATACAATTAATAAATATATTATTAGTTACTTTAATTAAAAAATTTATAGCTATGTAGAAATTTAAAAAAGTGTTTTTTAAATTTTTTATTATTAAATTGTGATCGAAAAAATAGACTTAATTTAATAAAATTAAAAAAAGCCAACCTAACAGTAAGACGAACATACAAATTCAAATCTACTCAGCTTTTTAATTTTTTAGCTACTATGAGTGTTGAGAGATTTTGATAGCTTGATTTATATGCACATAATGCCGATGAATTTATTAATAAATTGTGTAAACAAGACAATTAGGTTGTGATCGTTTTCGAAAACTTTTATTTTAATTTTCTTTTCTTACTACCATCTTACTAATATCCATACATTTGTACGTATGTTCATCAAAACAAAAAAAAAAAAAAAATATGTTTAGAGAATAGGCAGCAATTGTTATAACTTATCTAAATTTTCCAAATGTTTCTATATTGGTTTAGACACTTGGGGGAGTTTGTAATGCCTTTGATATTTTTAAGTGATTTCTTACTGGCTGCTTTTTGTTTGATATATAATTACATGTTGCTATACAATTTAAAAGATTGCAAACAATTGGAATGTAACATAGTGAAGTTTGTAGGTATGGGTGGTTGAAAATAGTTTTTTTTTTTTAAGTCAAAACAATAAATTTAAGCCTAACCTACTCGTGGTTACCATAATCGTCACATATAGACAGAACACAAATTTTTTCAAATTCGATTAAAATTGTTTTCACACTTTTTATTTATTCTTATATTGCATTCTATTCTAATCTATTTGCCTGAAAAATCCAGCAAAAACTTGATAATGGTATGTAGTTGCAGATGTGGTTACTTTCCAATTACAACAATATATCGTCCGAATTACAAAAAAATAGTTTGGTAGCCACTTATTCTAAATACGTAATTACTTAATTATGATCAGATTATTGAAAATGCAACATTTTACTGATTTTTTAAATGAGTTTACCAATTCATATATTTAAAGAAGGCACAGAAAAAATATAGTTGTAATGACCGTAATCTAAAAGCAACATATTATGATCAGAATATACGGTCACAGCTAAAAATAGATACGATTATAATTAATAATAAAATAAATAATAATCATAATAATATAAATAATAATTCTTCGAGTTTTTCGTAATATTATAACATCTTAATACATTATTATCCTATCTTGTAACATATATATATATATATATATATATATATATATATATATATATATATATATATATATATGCAATCATGTCTTTTCTCTCCCTGATAAATATATGAAAACGATTAATTTGCGTGTAAATGTATTTACAATTGCAACTTCAAAATATTATATTGTATTTCAAAGACTCTGTTTTACATTTAAAATATAAATAAAATAATAATAATAATAATAATAATAATAATAATAATAACAGTAATAATAATAAGAATAATAATCATAATAATAATAATAATAATAATAATAATAATAATAATAATTATAATAATAATAATAAAAATAATAATAAGCATTTGACATTTCCTTAGTTATTTGTAATCTGAAATGTAACTAGTTCCTATGGTTTCACTAATAATGTCTTCGGTGATACTTGTAATAATATCGAAGTTATAACTTTCCAAATTGCCTTATAGTAATAATATAAGGTAAACAGTTAAGAGTAATTAGCTTCTTGACTCACTACATGGCAGTCAAAGTTTTTGTTGGGCACTTTCAAGAAGGGCCCAAAAGCTTTCGCGGTTTAATTGAAAATTTTAAAAAATTCTCACTATTTTAAATTTCTATTTATTATATTATAATTGAACATATTCATAAATTTTTTGAAGGACTATTTTATGTTATAACGTCATTATTTTTGAAAATACGAAAATACAGTTTAGTTCATAGAGTCCAAAAATTTCGTATTTTTTCAATCGCCCTAAATCATAAAAACTTATTATTGAGTTAAATTTTGATAGTTTTCTCGTTGCACAACCAATATGTGTTTATGTAAAAGTATTTCGTTTTTGACAGTTTTAAAAAATAATTGTTTAAATGTGCAGAATAAATATTAATTAAATAATATTAATGCGTTCTTTGCCAATAAAAAAAATGCTGACGTAAAATCTGAAAATTTGGCAAAATTTTCAAGTGGTCTTTAAAATGTTAGCATTGAAATATTCCATCAGGCTGTGTTAAGGCAAAAAAAAAACTCAGTTCATACAATAAACCGATTTTCTGAAAGTACTACGGCCGAAAATTTGTATTTTTTTTTTAATTCACACTCATAATTTTGACCAAATCACGAGGGCACAGTTATAGGATATAAAACAAAGATGCAAAATTGTTACATTCATAAATATTACACAGAAAAAAGTTTGTACATAAACAAACAAATTTCAATTCTTAATATTTATAAATAATACCCTAATTTTCAATTTTAATTTGTAAAAAATTTTTAAAATGCATGTTCTTGGAAATATTTTTAGTTTTTTATTATTTTTAGTTAAATAGTTTTAAATAAATAGAGAAAACTAGTGAAGTTAAATTACATATCTGGAGACTAATATGGCTTAATTTTCAAGTCATTTTCACATCATTCTTAATCAGCTCAATAGTTTCGGAAATATAAAAAAAATGTGTCAAAAAATTAAATTTTCACAAAATTGTAAATTTGTGTTTCCCAAATAATGAAAAAAAAAAAATCGAAAACTATAAAAACTGCCATTTTTTATTTTGTATGCTGCAATTAGAATTTTACTAAAATGGATGCATAAATGTTGACTTTAAAAACTCGACTTTTCCTAACTTCTACTGAAATATTTTTGATCTTAAAATAATAATTTTTTTTTCATATGTGAATGTAAATTTTATGTATTGTAGAAGGGGGAGCATTCGCCATAGAGGCATATTTGCTATTGCCAATTATCTTGAAGACAAAGTGTTAATTCTTGCGGAGCTATTAGCTACGTGGTACTTATTAACTGCAGATTTTTTCTGTACATATGGACTCTACTGTTTTCAGAATTTAAACAAAAGTCATTTAGTGCTTTTTGCAATGTTATGCTTGTTTCAAAACCTCACTTTAATTTCTTTTATTTTGTAAAATAAATTAAAAAAAGAATTAAAATCAAAGTGTGCTATAAAAACCATTTTACAGAAAACTCTGAAAGAAGTAAAAAAAGCCGAATTTCTTGATTTCTTGGATTTGATTTCGGCAAAAAAGGCACTTTCTACAATTTCTGTTATAGAATCAGTTATTTTTGTACAATACCATAAAATAATTATTACCAGGGCAACCAAAAATATATTAAAGAAAGTTTTTTATACGTGTAATGTTTATACGTAAATGTTCTTAAATGGGAAAATAATTAAAATATTAAAAATATTAAAATATTAAAAATATTATTAAAAGAAAGAATTAAGATCAAAGTATGCTATAAAAACTATTTTACAGAAAACTCTGAAAGAAGTAAAAAAAGGCGAATTTCTTGATTTCTTGGATTTGATTTCGGCAAAAAAGGCACTTTCTACAATTTTTGTTATAGAATCAGTTATTTTTGTACAATACCAATAATTATTACCAGGGCAACCAAAAATATACTAAAGAAAGTTTTTTGTACGTGTAATGTTTATACGTAAATGTTCTAAAATGGGAAAATAATTAAAAATATGCTCCTAAAATACATACTGGCTAAATTTTAAATTATTTATTTTAATTTATTATTTAAATTTATTATAATTATTTAAATTAAAATTATTACTTTAAATATAATTCTTTAAAATTTTTTGTTACATGTCTGTTAATATTCAAATATGTTTGTCATCCCATAGATTGTGAATGTTACTTTATCATGATTTTTTTTTTTTTTTTATTGGAACATGCACCCGATATAACCGGAATTAGGCAATGCTGCCTTTATTGGAGAACAACTGAAAATACTATATTAATTATTTACATATAAAGAGATAATAAAGATATTCACTTCAAGAAAAAGGTATTCACTTCGAATGAAATATTACTTTTTTCAATGTTTTGAAAAATTGTTGTTACATTTTTTCTAACTCTATCTAATTTTTCCAAAAGTGGTTGCTGACGTCATGTTGAAATATTGTAAAATTCCTAGGGCTGCAAAATTTTAAGGTAACTATTTTTAATAACAATGTGACGTCCATTTTATTGATATATACATACATATTACAGCTAAAAAAAATACTTAAATTTGTGACTTTTAATTAATTAAAATCATTTTCCTGTTTTGGTACATATTTGATTAATTCTTAAATCATATTAAAAAATACATTAATTGCTTTTCGATCATAAATATAATTCATGCAGTAAAAAAGTTAATTAAAGATGATTAAAAAATAATTATTTTCACTTAATTAATATTATTTCGATGATTGAAACAAAACCCCAATACAAAATTAATTTATATAACAAACTTTGTAATTGAAATCACTTTTTAGTTTTTTCTGTGTTATTTTCCAACGTAAATTTAAATGTTCTGTAGTTCCGATTTTTGTTTAAAGTAATTTAAATTCTTTAAAATTTCACAACTTTAATTATGATAACATTTAAAGCATTTCAACTACCACCATTTCAAAACAATTTTTTCCCATGGGGTCACCATGCGTATGATTAATTTTATTTGAAATAAATTTTTGTATAACTTACCATGGTGATGAATTATCTTAAATAACTTTATTTATGCTTAATTAAATTTGTGTATATATTTTCAGGCAATTTGAATAAATTTTCGTGTAATAAAATTTATTTTAAACGCTGTTTAACATTTCATTGATTATATAGGAATATTGAACTATAAATATTTTGAATACAATATAAATTTGAGCGCTTTTATAATATTTTTTTATTTTTTTTGTGGATAATATTATTAAGTTTTTTTTTTTTTTTTTGTAAATTTATTTTAGTATAAATATTTTAATTATGCAACACATAAAATTTTATTTCATTTAATAAATTTAGTTATTATTTTTACTAGTATATGTTTTCATGATTTAAACTTTTGTTAAAACAAATATTTTTTTAACACGATTGATTTTGTTACTAACAAATGCTGGTATTTATCATAAATAGAAAATTTAATAATACATTGATACATTTACTGTAAATATTTAACACTCGATGTATTAAAGAATTTCTATTGTATTTATAAAATTTTATAATAATTTTAAAAATGATTTGGAAGTGATTTTCATAGCCTTATGAATTATTGACTTTTTTAAATTCTTTAACACTCGTTTCATCATTTTTTATTAGTGACATATTTAATATGTTTCTTTTTAATATTTTAAATATTTACTCTATTTTGTATGCAACGTATAATTTCATTAATTAAATTTGTTTTCTGGTAAATTTTAAATTATATTTTCCATTTTACTTTATTTTCTTGCACTTTTAAACTTTTATTTTAATTTCACTTAAAATTTATTGTACTCTTTCATACACAAACAAAGTATTGATTTCATTTCAGTTTATTTTAACGCTTTTGTTTTCTTCTTAGAAATTCAATTTCCAACATTCATAAATTATGTCTTCTTTTCCTTATGTTCTGGCTGTAAGTATATGTGTGTACTTGTAAGTGGTTTCGGCTAATTAATTAAGTTTTTTTTTGAGCTTATTTTTTTCTTATACACATTTCTGTAATTTAATTTATGTCTTGATTTAAAAATTCTTTTAAAAATTTAAGTAGATTCATATTACTTACACGTCTAGGTTACGATTTTTATTTTTTCTTTTATTTCTCTCTTTTTCACATTAATTAAAAATTATTTTATTTGATTCTGCAAAGAAAAACAAAAAAAAAAAAAAAATAAATTTGTTGATTTATTTGCCATTTAAATAAATTGAGTAAAATAAGCATAAGATTTCTTAAGTTTTTTACAAAAATAAATTAGTAGATTGTAATTAAATTGGAGAAAAGTAGAAAATGAAAAGTTACACGGGAAAATAATAAAAAATATACATAATTTATTTTAAAAATTATTTTTTACACTCTAATAAATTTTCATTTAAATTTACTCCACTTATAGTAGATAACTTAACTCCTACTATTATTTGGGGTAAAAATACTAGTTTAAATTTTTAAATACATTTTGGGGTAAAAGTGTATATACAAAAATTGTATAGTTACCTATTTATGTGATTAAATTTTTTTTATAAACATTTGAATTTCATTTATGTTTACATATTTTATGTCTATAAGAATATTAAAAATATATATGCATACAATTTAAGTTTGTTGATGTACATGAAAAAGTTTTATTAAATAAACATTAGAATTTTGATAAAAAAAACATAATAAAAGAAGATTTTTAACTTTTTTAAAATTGTTTTATTATTAAGATAAATAAAATATTTTTAAATAAATTACATCATATTTAGTCATTTTTGGTTCTTAATTAACAAAGGCATCCGAATATAAATGCTATCAAACTCAAGTAAGACGCCTGTTTTCTTATAGCAAATTAGTTATCTAATATTCACGATTTTAAACAATTGATTCTATGTGTTAACGACCTACTGAAGACTTCGATATTACGTGAAAATGAATCCTTCAATGCATGTAAAACCACTTTAGGTAACATCCTCTTTCCGTAAAATTTATATAATAAAAAAAAACATTGTAATCCTCTTGGAACCTAAAAACATCTATGTAGAGATGCGATCCAAAAATCAGATGTAATCCAAACAAGTTAGAGCGCTGTATTCGGCTGCCTCCAATCTTTTATACCCTTCACCATCCTACAGACAAATAATAAAATTTATGCTTTAACATTTTCATATTCATATTTACAAAATAATCCACTTTTTTTAAGAAATACAAGCAAGCGTTGCTTCCTTAAAAAAAAAACAACACAAATAGTTTTTGATGACTATTAAATTTTTGTGGTTGTTTGTGGACCGATATGGTTAATTAAAAAACATATATTTTAGAAAAATATTTACAACAGATTTGTAAAAAATTTTTTTGTGCAAAAACGAGGACGCTAACCTATATAGGGGCTTAGAAAAGCCGAAATCAAATGCGCTTTCAGAGGCTTTTCGGTTTTATATCTCGGCCATTAATGGACTGGTTTTATTGCTTTATACAAGTGTCATTCTAATGAATATAATTTGAAGTATAAAACATATATATTCGATAACTGGGGCTTTCTAAAAACAGATAGACCGACATTGTTATATCGACTTCCCTATCAATAAGGATCCAAAAAATATATTCTTTTTCGGGTCTTCGTTTAGAGATTGTAAATGCAATAACATACTTATATATAGCCTTTACACCTGTGGTGAAGGGTATAAAAAGCATAATAATAAAAAAATAATAATAATAAAAACAGAATAATCATTCATATATTTAAAGAGGCAGCAAACATAAAAATATCGTCCAAGCAGATTTAATTAAATTCAAACCGAATTTTTTAATGATAGTTTTTGCACACATTGAGTAAAAGCAAATTTGTGGAATAGTAGTATATTATTGGTACAAATTGTAATAATTTTTCAACCAATTTTGTGAAATAACGTTATATTTCCATTGAGAGATTTTATTTTTTTTTTTTGTTTTTTTTTCAAAAAATTTAATTATTATTATTATTGTTTGTTTTACACTTATTTAATTTTATTTCCTAAATATGAGTAAGTTTACATATTACAAAAATAAATGATATAAAAATAATAACGTAGCGCCGCTCTCTCATTTTTTCGCTATGATAACCATGTGACGTCTAAGCCAACACTAATTTTATTCTCTCAAATCGTGCAACGGTACAAATTAAGAAAACAACTGTATTTTAAGACTCCCGCTGGCTGTTCACGTTGACTGTTAGCAAAAAAAAAAAAAAGGTGACATTAACCCGATTTTTAAAGCACCTTATATTCATTTGTAAATTGTACTACAAAATCTACATGTTTTTCTTTATAAATTAAAAATTAACATATTTTAATTTAAATCTAATTTTATTTATATATATATATATATATATTTTTTTTTAATTTCTTGTTATTCTTATATTCATAATTGTATTTTTGTTCATAAATTGGGAGTACTTTTGTCGACGTTAAAGTGTATAATTCTACACGCTGAGTTTTTTATTTATCTTTTTTATGTTCAGGCACATTGAGAAAATTATTAAAAATTATCAAAATCATATGTATATTTCCGATCTTGATCAATTTTCTAACTTTTAGTAGAGCTATTTGTTCTAAAGCTAGTGATAGCTAAGACAATTTTAATTAAAGAGATATAATTACTCAAGGTTTCGTCATATATATCCTTTATTTGTAAACCGATCGGCATAAGATATATATCATTTGAGAGTGGTTTCAAATATCTATTAAATTATATTCGAAACAAACAAATTTATTGAGCCGTTAAATTGTAATATATAATAGTTATTTACTTATTTCTTTTTTCTTTTATTTAGTTCAGAAAAGTACTGTTACCCCGGAAACATATCGATATAAAGATAATATTAAAGTTAAATTTTATAAAGAAAGTTTCATGCAATCATTTAATGCAAATAGTATATTTTTAAACCATTGAATAGAAAAGATATTTTTAGTTGAAAATTATTTATTAAATGGATATTTTTAAATATTTAGTAATTGCTGTAACACTAGATGCTTCAGAAAAAAACTCGGATAAGCACTTTTTTAAGTCCAAATAATACCATATATGCGAAAAGCTGGTTATTTGCAATTTATAAATTATAAATAATAAAAAATATTCCTAAAGTAATTTCCCTTTTTATTTTTGTGGCAACGCTTTTTTATTTTTTTACAAAAGAACAAATATTAAATAATTAGCTTAGAAGTAAAAAAATGTGAGAGCAAATTGGAACTACCTCCTTATATTTATATCATGGGTAATTATATAATTAAAATGTTAAAAATATTATAAACATGTATGACAGCATTCAAAACACTACAGTTCGTGTGAAGTTTTGCAAATAAAAATATGCAAAAAAAAAAAAAAAACTTTATTAAACATTTTGCGTTTAAGCTTACATATTTTCTGCAATTTTACATAAAAACTTACTTTGTTCATAGTAGTAGTTTTATATGCATTTTTTAGAGTGTAGAAGATAGCAAAGTATTTAAATTATATTTTGTTTATGCTTTTGTATTTCTGATAAATAAAAATGGTGTATCCGGCTACTCTTTTGAAAAATAAAACGTTAATACATATATTTATTTCTGATGATGTTTCAACATTAAATGATATTTCGCTTACTCTCCACGTTTCTGTGTATATTTTAAAGGTTGTTGGACTGTCAATTTGTCGGGTGGTGCCTTTTGACATGATGTATATATGTATAACTGTGTATAAATAGTTGAGTATCCAATCGATTAACCGTTATTCGTTTATAAGAATAATTTTGGTCGATTAACTGTTCGAATAATTAAAAGTTGTCAATAACGAACAAACAGAATAATTTGTGTCGAGTTATTGATTGACCGAAATTTATTTAGTTACATTTAGAAAAAAACTGTTTTAAAGGCAAAATTATGTAAACAAGTAAGAAATGTATATTCGGTCAAGGCCGATGTATGCGCATTAAAATTAGGGTAGGGATCTTATAAGTGATCCGTGGCCAATTGAGGACCGATACTTATAATAAGCGTACTGTATATTTCTCTGAAGCTTATATATGCTATGTTATTTTAGCGCTTTAGGCTGATTCCCGGAAGTGGTACTTTTATGGGAGCTATGGTTAATTACGGGCCGATTCTTGTAAAATTTGGTGTGGTGATTTCTGCTTATAGAAAACTTATTATTGTCAAATATTAACTTGATACTAAACTTAGTATATAATTTATGAACGATAAAGTAATTTTCGGTAGAAGGTTTTATATTGGAGCTATTTTAAATTATAGAATAATCTTATAAGACTTATATACGTCACATTTTATTAAACTATTGCGACATTTAAGGGATTTATGACCATTAAATCCCCAATCAGAGAGGATTTTTGTATGGGGGCTAGTTAAAAAAATGGACCGATCATAAGCAATTTTTTTAGGTTTCGTCTTTGTATTGTAAAAGCTCACTTGCTAAATTTCATTGAATTATCTTTAAAATTGCGACCCGTATTTTGTGCACAAACGGATGGACGGACAGACGTCGGAAAAATTATCCTGTACTTTTGTTTACAAGATTTACATGGACAGTCAGCCAGCGATTGGTAAACCTTAAGGTGGATACTGGATAATTCTTACTGTGCGTTACAAACATCAGCACAAAAACATAATACTCCAATTACCTAAGGTGGTGTAGCGTAGCAATATTGTTATGTAGAATATTTAATAAATATCGATATGAAAGGTAAGATTACAATACTATAATTTCATAAATCCTTAATTTGTGACAATAGAAATTACATTTTAGAATAAAATATCTTTAAATTTTGTGAAAGTCATTATGTTTTACTGTAAATTACTTTTATTATAATTGGAAAAATATAAGAAAATATAAATGTGAAAAAAACTTGAACAATAGGATATTTTGTGGAATATAAAAATATTGAGGTCACTCATTGATGTGTTTATATATTCAACAAAATGTCGTACTTTTCAGTATTGTTTGTAATTTTTAATGAACTTTTAATTTTTCAATTTTTGCTTCCGCTGGCAGGAATAAAACTGAATTCTATAACATTACAGTACACTGTTTAACGTTTTACGATCAGTGACATCAATTTGTCATATGGTTTAATCCCTTCTGTATTCTTTAAAATCATTGCTAATGTTTTTTATTCTTTTTAATAGTATTTTTGCAATCCTCGTATTCACGATTTCTCTTAATCATGATATAATCATGATAGCTGCCGAATCGGCCGTAGGTCATGGAGAAAATTTTCTTTCTGACAACATCTGATCAAGAAATCGTCGTCATACTACGCTAAAAAAGCGCATTTAAAGTCAATATTTTTACGGTGTTGTTTACCTGGCTATATACAATGTTTCTCATTTATTTATACAATGTTACTATGTATTCACCGTTACTATTTGGCGACTTTAGTCGCCAATTGCCCCTTTTTCAACCACCTTTTTTAAAATGGAACTAAATGGCGACTTTTTAAGACTATGTGATAAATGACGGTAAACTAAGTTGTTTGAAATATCTCGACCCATTATATAACAATTCCAACGAAGAAATTAATTATTTTGAGTATGTTTTACAGTATTATGATGTAAAAAAAACTATATATTTTTACTTTGCTTCATAGCATTGCCTCTTTTCTTCTAAATTATCACTAATGAAAAATAAATTGTCCTTGTGAAACCATGCTTAAAGTCCTAAATTTTTTAGACGTGTATTTGTAAAACTGGACTCCGGATAAAGACTTCGCACAAGAGTACAGGGATTTAATACTTCATATCCATAAAATGTTAACTATTTTTATGATAAAATATTTATTTTTGTAATAATAAAAATTATTATAAGAAAATTATTTTGCTATTAATAAAATTGGGTTTAGTAGTTTTTCTTAAAATGTAATATTCTTTGTTTTTGTTTTTATCACATAAACAAATTTTAATGATTTTTTTTAGGCACTACAGCAGGCCAACTGCTTTTTTGGACACTTTTTAAAATATCTCAACGGTAGCACTGAATGCAGTGTTATTAATATTAATTTGTTGTATTTTTAAACTTGTATTTAAATAAATACTTTATAACGTTTTTATTAGTATATTATTTAAATTAGTCAGGGACGGGAATACTTATCATAATTATTTGGGAACGTGAAATACTATCTATAAAAACGACGAACCTGTAGATGAAGTTGATTTTGATGCAAATGTTCATGATTTGGGATATGAATTATCATCATCAAATAATCAAATAAGAGAAGCAGATCATAAAGCAATTCAAGCTTTTATTAATGATTACAAAAGGAACGATATACTAGGTAAGTTATCGGAAATTGTTGGTTAATCACTTAAATATGGCTTTGAAAGTGTATTTGATGTTGCTTATCCAAGTATATTATCAAATCAAAAAATATTCTCTCAATTAGTATATGCTTAAAGAGAAAGATGTTTAGCACAAAACTGAAGTAATATAAAACTTTTAGCGATAAAGAAACTTTGATGCTTAAGGAATTTCCAGAACTGATAACGAACCAACCCTGAGTGACCAAGACTTGCAAGTGATAGTAAAACTGATACACCTTTTAACAATTAATAATAATATTAATCCTAATATGGATATTTATTAAAAAATATTCATAAACAAAATGGTCCAGAATGTGGACCAAATGCAGGAGCAAGGGCACGTGCAACAGGAAGTGGAGATTCCCCTTCTTCGAATGTCACGTGGATAAGACTTAGTACTCTATGTTAAAATAACTATATAAATTTTTCAAAAGCAAAAATTTTAATGCTATTTTTATAGTACCAAAAATATTCAAACATCAGATACTATTGATAAAATTACATCTCATATGGCTTTAATGGCTGTTTATTTTATACCATTTTATTTAAGTGAAGTAGAAAATTGTATGTTATCTGGGTGCCCCGATGGCCTAGTTGGTAGTGAGCTAGTCTGTCAGTCTGGGGGTTGTGGGTTCGATTCCCACCAGAGACTCTGGTCTGTTTCACTACAACGTGCTATGGTCTTCGTTACTCCGCTCGGTTAGAATTAGAATATAATTTGTAATTGTATTGTAATTATAAAATAAATAAAAATATATGTTACTAACAACAGCAAAAGTTATAAAATATCCTGTAAAGTTACACTGTTAAAAGAACCAGAACTGCTTTTGATGTTGGTTCTACTATATGTCGAAGAGCTACTTCTGAATATGTTCCTATTGGTTTAGTAGCAGAAGATTTAAATACGAAATGTTATGGAAAAAGTGTAAAATATATATCATGTTACTGATCCAGTGAAAGTAACAGGACAAGATAATACAAATGTTAATATAAATACAAATGTATATATATATATATATATATATATATATATATATCAATAATAATTTGCAATCATTTATTTTGTACAATATAATCTCGCTATATAGAAGTGTCTGGATTGTTTTCTCTATTCCATTCGTGGACAAAATATTGGTCAGTAGGTTGCGGTACATATTAGAATTTGATGTATATATATGATTGATATATACACATAAAGCATTTGATATATATATATATTTCATAAATTTCATACATACATTTTTCACACATTTCTTTTACACTATTCCGGCTGCCTTGATATCTTAGAAAGATTGAATATATCAGACTTCACTATTTGGTAGCCACATTCTCTGGCGATGTTATAGCATATGTACTATCGGGAATCTTTCTGTAAATAGATTGAGAGATTGATCCAATGCTGGAGTGTAAATTTCCGGCTTGTAATGGTTCTTCTAGCAATTTTTCAATTAATTTGTTTTTGCAAACATTTTGTAAAGGCACATCTACATGAGTTGTTGGAGTAAGTGCAGTCATGTATAACAAGGATGTGGTTGCCATGGTATGAGATGACGAGGATGGCTGCTGAAAATTTTCTATATAATTATTCGTGTTCCACGCTCATGTCTTCAATGGCATAGTTGGTTCCAAAGCCATTATTGACCACTTGCTATTTAAGAGGGTTTTTACCAAAATATTCAAGGAACGCTTGTTTAATCCTTTTTTTGACAAATGAACTTTTCTGGACATGAAGAAGGCAGTCCTTCTACGTATGTAGATATCACTTGGTTTCGTATTGCTTCTTCAAGGAAAGAGAAATGAAAATCTCTAATATTGTAGTTGTATGAAGGAGAAAATATGAAGGTATAATAGTGAGATATGAGACGTATTCTCTTGAAGTACACGCCTTCTTGATTTCTGCTACGATATCCAATTTCCTCTTCTTCAAGCATTCGTTGCTCAGCTCGGCTTTTTTCATAATCTTCTCCTTTGCAATCTCTATTTCCACTGCCTGAGTATGCTCGGATGTGCTTAAAATAGCTTCCTGCTGTAACGGTGTTTCCTCGCTTTCGGACATTAAGGGTGATTCGTTGTCCAAAATTACTGGTTCATGAATTGTCACTTTCTTGAGACTCATTATATTCACAGACACTTCAAATACATACACTATCACTTTCATAATACATTTAAATATTATTAGAAAAATTAATATTTTAATGTGTTTAAAGAAAAATAATTTTTATCACGTGAAATATTCCTGTTAAAAGTAATAAAACGTCATTGCGACGACTTAATCAGAAGTTGGCAGCAAGGGGGCAGTACCTACTCATGACTTAGCTTAATAATGACCTACGGCCCATAGCTGCCGAAGAAGAAAATATTACTTTCGATTAGATTTATACAACTGAGTATGCAAAAAAAAATAATAATAATAAAAAATAATAATAAAGACTTTGCGTAACTTTAACATCTTTTATTTTACAGATTTCTTAGGAAATTGCTTAAGAACTTTAAAATATTATTGTGCAGGAATAAAATGTACATCAAGATTTACATAGAAGTAATCAGAAGAATTCCTGGTGTTTCATAAATATTAAATTTATTTTAATTGAAATATTTGCATACGACAATGAAACCTAGGTGACTATAAACAGGCCTTATTTAGTTAGAAACTTTTAAGTTTAATTAGCTGTTACTAATTAAACAAATCGTTCTTACAACAGATTTTCTGGAAAGCTAAAAAAAAAACTGTTTAGTTTCGCTGTTTTTCCGTTACTTTGTAAAATATTTACAAAATTCTTCCGTTTGTTAATAGGTTTAGTAACGCAATTAATGCATATTATGAAAAATAATTTTTGTAGCGAAATTAACGAAAACTTTACATAGGTAATTTTGTAGAATAATTTTTATTAAGATATTTATACTTTTCTTTTCTTAAGTTCTTAAGTTTAGTTAAATTTTTTAATGATCCCAGCAGAAATCTTAAAAAAAGATAATAATAATAAATAAAAAAATTTTCTACAATATTAGCGCTACAATTAAAACCATAGCTAAAGAAAAGTTAATAAATTAAAAAGCTAGTAATTTATTACTAGAGAATACATTGGCTGCTGAGGTGTTATTTTGAAATGGACAGTATCCATTTTCATCACTGTACACTCCATTTCCAAAATGAATTGTTCAATTTCAATTATTTTTTTTATGATATGAAATAGCTATTCTAATATTAAATAATGTTGTAGAAAAATATAAATAAACAAATTAATACATATTTCGTCCAATTGCGAAAGTTTATATCCTCATAATTTTAAAACATAATACTGAGCTTGTCCTCAAGAATAAACAAACACATATTCGTATTAAATGTTAAACAACAATCTGAAACTAAAAGGCATTACTAAAGTTATAGATGACATAAAACTGTTAATTCCAGTGTATATTTATTTCTATAAATATAAAATATTAAATACATTATATTTAAATATTAATATTAACATTTTATCTAAGAAAATTAATAGTATTAACTAATATGAAAAATTATTTACATACACAAAAAAGAAAAATATTAGGGGTATTCTGAAAACCACTTTTTATCAAAGTTATTTCAAATTACGTAAAAGATGTTTTACATAAAAAAAATATTGAAATCACATGATTTGAAACCAGTTAGCTAAATAACTGGCCATTTGAAATCACTTGATGATTTTTTCTATATTATTTATAGAAAATTCACTTTAAATATTATATTGTATTTAGTATGATGTATTTCCTATATATTTTTGCAATAAAATTAGGTTTAGTTTATACAAAAATATAAATACTAACAAATTTCTAAGGACATTGCTTGTTTTGTAAAAAATTATTTTATTTTGTTCACCATTGTTCATGGTTTACTTTTTCTTTTTAGCAGTCAGCTGGTTTGTTTTTTTCGAAGATACTGTTAAGATTGCCAATGAGAAAAAGTCGTAAAATTTCATGTAAAATATATAGAATTTATACCATCCTGTTCCTCATTTAAGACAGAATTTAATTGTTGGTACTAAGAAATTTAATAGTGTTCAATAATTGAGTAGTTTTTGTGCAAAATTCAGAAATAAGTAAGTGCAACATGAAAGCAAATTTATCCGATATAAACAGTGGCAACTTCGTTATTTTAGTATTAATTTTTATATCCATAGCTCCTGGCATTTTAATTTACTAAATGTTCACTTCCTATTTTCATTAATGTTAAACAGACAAAGCACAAATTTAAAAAGTTAGCTGTTTTCTCGTGTTTTCGAAAAATAAAAACCACACCGAAAACTGCAAAATCACGTGATTTGCAGAACAGCAAATCGTTGGCGTGATTTCTAAACGTTTCGTGATTTCAAATGTCACGGTTTTCAGAATAACATAAATTTTTTAATAAATATCATATTTGGTTTCAAATTGAATTTAATAAAAATTATTAATGAATATAACCATTTTTTAAAAATTACTTTGACTTATTTGTATATTTGAAAACAGAATTAAAAAAATATATAATTCTGTGAAAAATTAAAACACTGTAAAAAATATATACAAATCGAAATTATAATTATAAAAACTTATTGACTTTTTACGACTTTTTGTGCATATTTAACCCAATAGAACTTTTAAAAGTATAAAGAGCTTGTATTAAATACCTATATGGTATATATTCGTATGTTTGGTAACCTATTTTATTATTTGTTCCTGTATTATTGTAGATATTCTCTCATAGCTAGAAAGTTAAAAATTCCGGGTGTAGTTTTTAATTTAATGGGCTGCCTAAGAAAATCCCTGCTTTCGCAAGGTTTACTAAAAATAATTCAATATAAGTAAATATTGTAAGAAATATCACTAAATGTTTCTCATGTTGTGTCACCTTATAAGATGTAAAGGAGGTTTGTTAAATATTTAGTATCTTCCATTGAAACTTCTCTCCAAAGCGAATTCCGCATTATATTTGAAGATCTAGTCATTGAAGACGGAAAAGTGAAGAACCTGTATCAAGAAGGTATTCTTCTGAAAAAAATGCCTATATAAAGATAATTAAATATTTTCCATAATATGTGCTTAATGTCTTTATTAATGCGTCATACCCTTTGTATTAAAGGCCATTTTATCTGAATTGTTTGCGTTTAATGTATTTACTTATTTGTTTATTAGTTTCAGTCTATGGATACAGTATTATCCTTGCAGACATCAATGCTAATTTAATATACATAATTAAATTAATTATTTAAACAAACTGTTTAACAAGTTTTTAAATTCCAGATTTGATATACTTAAGTCTAATTAATTGGAATATTTATTGAATAATCTCATAGCTTTTATTAAAGGTTCATTCAAAGCATATGTTATTCTATGAATATCTATAAAGATATAATTATATTGCCTTAGAGGCCTAGAAGTTACATATAGTTTTATGGTATGAAGCAAATCAAGACACTCAAGTAATCCACGAATTATAGCATACAGGAAATATACAGAAGAAATTTTACGTCGTGTTCCTAAAGTTTTCATAGAAATCAGGGCACACTTGTCAGGGAATGTAGGAATCGAAATTTGAGGGTTTACAAATAAAAAATTTAAAAATGAAATAGCAAACTTTATAAATTTTACTTGAATTTTTTCAATTCAATTTATGTGTAATTGTGTACAGAGGCTCCAGATAAATGAAGCACATTCTAATCTAGATCTCACAAAGGATGTATATAGAACTTTTTTTGTGTAATGACCAAAATTATTAGAATTACGGCATAAACAGATTAACATTGAATAAGCTTTAGGTATAATATAGTTTACGTGATTACTAAATGATAATTTTTTATCAAATAATACCCATAAATCTAAAATTTCATCCTCAAATGATAGTAAATATTGATGTATTCTATATCGAGATATAACAGTGCTACAACATCTATGATAAGTCATAGAAAAACATTTGCGGACTGACCAAGAGCTTATCCTTTCTAAATCCTCCTGGAGATTAAAAATGTCATTGGCATTAGAAATTGTTTTAAAAAAATTTTTTCTGAAACATAGGTCAAGTCATTAATAAATATATTAAATAACAGAGGATCCCAAAACACTACCTTGTGGAATACCAGATGTAGGAATAAATGATATAGAATAAACATCATCAAGAGAAACTACTATCTATCCGACAAGTAATAACGAAACCAAGATAACATTCGGAAATGAACGCCCAATTTATATAATTTTAATAACAAAAGTTCATGTGGTACTCGGTCAAAAGCCTTGGCAAAGTTTATGTAAATCGCATCAATCTGCAATCGATCTTCAAAACTATCAATACAATACTTGGTAAAAACAGCCAAATTAGTACAGGTTGATCTTCCAATCATAAATCCGTGTTGAGATAAAGAAATATGCCTCTTTACATTGAAGAAAAGCTTCTGATAAACAATATGTTCAAGAATTTTTGAAATATTGGTTAATTTGGAAATTGGTCTATAATTAATGACATTATTTTTGTCACCAGATTTATAAATAAGCAAAATTGTAGTAAATTTTCACTGTTTAATAAAACAGCCATTGCTTAAAGACTTATTAAAAATAATTTTCAATGGTAGACATAATGAAGAAGAACATTTCTTTATTAAAAAAGCTAAAAGCCTAAAAGTACCTTCTGCAATATCTTCTTCAGATAGTTGCAAATTACCGAAATCCATATGGTGTTTATTTCATTTAAATCAAAATTATCATACTGTAAATTTTCATCATTAAAATTGGATTTAAAATAGAATGCGAACAATGTCAGTGAATCAATTAGATTATTTGAAGTTAAGTTATTATACTTCATACATAAAGAGATGTAAGAAAGTTTTCTTTTAGAATTTATAAAAGTACAAAATCGTTTTGGATTGTACTTTAAGTCGTTATTAAGACTCATAACCTTTAGACCTTTTTAGAAGCTTATTCACTTCATTTTGCATGTCATACATGTCATATACATGTCTCTCATTCACTACATTATATAAAAATATTTGTTTTTACTGTAAAATAAATAAAATAATTTTTTTTCTATCTTTGTCTGCTGAAAGATTTAGTTAATTCTGTATGTCAAATTTCAATCACATATATAATTTATTGGATTAAAAAAATAATTGAATTTTACAGAAAAACAAATTATTTTCACTTAATTAATATTATTATTTTGCTAACTGCAGTAAATTCAAACAAAATTTTAATTAGTATAAGAAATTTTGTAATTGAAATTAATTTTTATTTTTTTCTGTGTAGGTAATTTTGTCGACAATTGCTTTGGTGGTCTTATATATGACTAGTAGGCACGAAATTTTTGGTTTTATAATTTAAATCTGAAAACTGTTTCATAATTTTAATTATGAAATATAGTAAGTGAATTATTTCATCAAAATCTTGGCATTTCTCTGATGTTAAAATTATTTTTTAATAAAGATGATAAAACTGATTAGGATGACTACTTGCAGTCATGAAAATAACACGTCATAGACATAAAAAATCTATTTTAGATTTCACCAACATCAAAGTTATTGTCTGTGTAAAAAAAAAAAAAAATCATCGCATTTAATTGATTATTATTTTTCATGTGCTCAATTGCTTGTGCTATTGTTGTTTTATTTTATAGTTGATTTTATCCTTGACGTCTAAAACATTTTATACCGAACATGTACATATTATGACGATCAACCAGCATGACCATCTAAAATCAAAATATTAAAGTCTTTGTTTTTATTTAAGCTATAAAATGTACATAGATGAATTACGTTGTATATAAAATAAAAACAAATTAAAAATAAACAGAGCAAAATATATTCTACAAGATTTATGATGACAGTAATAATGTTGATGGCTTTTTAATGACTATATTTCATTTAAACAAACGAATTCAACAGCACAAGTCAGACGAAGGAAAAAATAAAGGATTACGCATAAATGTAAAATGGACGTTAAGTTTAATATATTATTGTTCTAACTCAATTAAAATTTATAAATAATTGTTTACTATATTTTTATTAGAAATTTATCTGCAAATGGAATATTATTAAGATTGGTAGCATATTAGCTATTTAAGGTTCATAATTAATTGAATAAATATTACATAAAAAATATAATATTAACATAAATCACAATATATACATTAATCTCTTATGGATACAGTACAAAGTCGATAAACCGGACTCTACTAATCCGGACTATTTGGTAATCCGGATGATATTTCAAACTAATAAAAAAGTAGTTAGCTCTAACTATTTTTTATACAAGTTTATAGAATTTTTGTAGAATTTGTTATATTTTTTTCCACGATATTGTTAGAAATTTATGAGTTGCGAAATATTTTTGCAAAAAATTGTTCTAAAATATAATCACGAAATCGCTATAATATAAATAAGAGTAAATTGTCTTAAAAACTGTACATATTTGCATAACAATAAATGAACATCTCAGAGCCTTCTAAATATTAAACATAATTGATAAATAAATTAAAAAGTATTATATATATTAGCATAATAGCCCAAGTTTTTGTGTTATTTAAATATTGAGATACTTGGGCATCATTTTTTTAAATTACTTGCGGTTTGGGCTAAAAAAAATTGTAAATTAAAAGGTATTTTTTGATGTGTTTATGAGATAATTATTTAAAAAAAAATATAAGATATCAAGATGCCGGAACACTGAATAATAATAAAAAACAACAATAGCTTGTATTTACCCAATAATTAACAACATTTGTATTAAATCACCTTTGAAATATGTGAGCACCTTCAGAAAATACATTTCACATTATTTTTCTTAAGGATGTCTCAATGAATATTAATTAATTTAAAAAAATTTATTTATTTATGGATATTCAAAAGCAGAAAATACACAAACTTCAAATAACAAAAACACATTAGTATAGAATTTTGATCCAAAACACTTGACATGAGATTGTTTGCATTCCAGAGCAAAGAAAAAGAGCAAGCACGACATAATTTCGCTCATTAATGTATAACATTAAAAGCGATCAATGCTGTTGTTTAAGTGTTAAGTAAAAAATTTATTAATACAAAAAAAATGGTGACTCTTCTTGGAACAACTTGGATAGAAAATATAGGCAGGGTAGGTTTAAATATTATATTTTTATTCTTTTTGTTTGAATTTATTTTTGAACTCTCAATGTTTGTGAAAAAAATGATAACTAATTTAAAATGTTAATTATATTAAATAATAATTTTATGAATTTTTACATAGAGACTAATTGAGAAATGAAATATTATCCAATGTTTTGAAGTGACTTTCGTCATTTTCGAACTATAAATCCTTTTTGATTAAACATTTCTAATTTTTTTTTGTGATTTTTCTTTTGAAAGAGCTTTTTTTAAAATATTTTCATAAGTAGTTTCTATTTTTGATGAAATATCTTGAGACACAATTTTAATTATCTATTTAGTAATTCCACAAAATTAGTTAAAATACTTTTATTTGGGGAATGCAGCGCCACAGGCGAAATTTTTTGCTGAATATAAATAAACTCGATTTGTTATGCGAATAAATACACAAAAATACTTAAACGGATTATTTTGTAAAAATAAAATTAGTAATAGTAAATAATTTCTTATTTACTATACATTGTTGAAATACAAACATTTTAGCCTTAGCAAAAAACAGGTAGCTGAAACTAAAATTTTGAGGCCAAAAACAAAATTAAACAGCTAGATTTAGCCTTAAAATGACAACAATCATGATCATGTGGCATTGTCCCCAATTTGTGTATTTTCTGCTTCAGATATTTAATAGTTTTATAAAAAATGAGCATTAGGAAAAAAAGCCTCTATAATCAAGAATATTCGATAATCCGAATTGGGGACTACAATAAATAACCGGAATTTCGACATAAAATCAATTAGGAAAATTGGAACTTATTTTCGAAATACGTCTTAAAATTTTCGTAATATGTAGCTTGTTAAAAAACACAAAAGCTTTATTACTTATGATTTATTCGGAATTTTAATACCCTTCTCCAGCGCACACTATGGCCGATCTCAAACATGTTGGTAATGAGCAAAGTAGTCCGGCTATTTGATATGACTACCATAACATGAAAAAGTACCTAACTCTAAGTATAATTAGTAAAAAATTTAATGGTGTTGGTGCTTTTTCATTTTCCCTATTCACACAGAGTTCAGTGTAAACAAGTAAATTTGTTTGAATTTTTAATACTAAAAATTTAGACTCTCTTGTATATTTTAATTTCTAAAATAAATTTTCAAAAATTAAAAAAAAAAAAATATTTTGACTTTTGTGCGAATTCATATAAAAGTGGGGTAATTGTGTTAAAAAAATATATAAAATAGTGTGTGATTATGTAAAAAGTGTAAAAATTCTTAATAATTCAAATATTTGTAGATAAAATTTCTGTGTTTCTTCTTTGTATTAGTTCTCTCATAATTCTTACTGCACCCGTATATGAGAAAGAGAAATATTACCAAAAGAGAGTCGGACTACTTGTATATACTTTGGTAATAAATCTGTATCCCCTAAACTACTAGACGTATTGAATTGAAGAGGCGGACCCATAGCATAATTTTTATAAGGTTTTTTTTGCTGGTTAACACTGTCAAACTATGCAAAAAAAAAAAAATAATAATATACTGTCTTTTAACAGTTGCTAATAACGTCAAACTACATATATAAAAAACGAAATCCTCCCCGTAATGTCTTGTGCCTTGTACGCACCCAGGCTTTAAAAAAAATCATCTTGTAGTCAGCTTGTTATAACAGCTACAGGCTGCCAAACTTAAGCACCTCCTGTATGAAAAAGTTTAAAAAATCGTAACTTATACAAAAAAGTCAAATTTCAAAAATTTAAAAACCTTTGTAAAGAAAAAAAAAAAAAAAAGATTTGCGCTTGAATTTTGAAATTTTGTTTATTTTTTTTTTCTTAAATAATTTTTGGTTTTTCTCAAATAATTTCCATAATATTAGAAGATCCTCAATACATTCTAAAATAATGTGCTGAAATTTTTTTTGAGTTACCCAATTCGTTTAGGCCTGAAAAATTATCAAAATTAACTTTAAAATCCTTACACCAAAATATTTGTTTTGATCTTTCTTTTTTTTACAAAAACGTGGTCTGATTCTTTCACTTTTTTTAAAATATAAATAAAAAAGCAAAGGCTTCAAGAACGTATAACAAACAAATTTTTATTTGATTCAAAGTTGCACCATACGTGCAGCACTGGTCGAAAATGGTAAAATTTAGAACGAAATTTCAAGTTAATCAATTAATAGTTTTAATACGAGTGATTATATTTATATACATACATATTAATTTGACACCAAACTAGTTCCCGCCAGCATGTTTTATGCAAATAATCAAATTTGAAGAGTCATATATTTTAAGTGCACAACAAAAATATTAAAACTAATATTTTTTAAATTAATTTTAATGTTCTTCTTAGAAAGATAATAATCTTTTTGTGTATCTAAAATCATTTTTATGTCTAAATAGCTACTTAAACGTAGTAAATATAGTTCATAGATAATTCAAAAAACTTTTGACACATTATTTTGGAATGTATTGAGAGTCTAAGGATATTTTAACAACACTCACCGTATTATGAAGATTATTTGAGTTTTTTAGAATTTTTGTATTCGACTTAAGTTCATTGAATAATTGTAGAAGAATTCATTGTAAAAGTTTTATTGGACACTTGGCAGAATGGAATGTATTTTCTAGTCAGCCACGAAAGTCATCAGCACTCTTCAGCGTATCACCGTAGTTTTCTGTAAATATCATCTATTTATTTCGCAACTACTCAAGTAATGGAATCTGAGACTTCTTTTCCCTATATGTTATTAAGTTATACGAATGTTTTACAAGAAAATTTTTTACAATTATTTTGTATTTTTTTTTTCAATTATTATTTTTTATATGTTTAAGCTAACAGTTAGGTGCAAATGAAGCAATGGATTATTATTATTGTTTAGCCGCTTATTAAGAAGCAATGAAGCAATTTGTTTTGTCCTTCTTTTTGTTCCTATTTTTAGAAATACCTAGCAGGGGAGTCAAGTAACAATTTTACAATGTGCCCAGTGTGAAGGAAATTATTTGAGAAAATAAAAAAAAAAAAAATCAAGATAAAAATCGAAATTTCCAAATTCTAGCGCAAATATCTTTCAAATAATAAGAAATATCATAAATGATTAAGATTAGGTGATTTTTCTTCATCTCAACCAGTTTTTTATAAAGGTTTTTATATCTTTGAAATCGTACTTCATTTGTAGGTTACCCGTTTGCGAAACTGTTTCATACTCTAGGTGATCAACTTTAACATCTTGCAACTTTTTTCGTATTATTACTAGATTTATTACCAAAATGTTTGCGAACGGCCACACTGTGCATCGTTATAAATTACATTAAAAAACGCAACTTATTTTGAGGCAAAAATAGTTTAATAGATCTACTCATGTTAGACAGTGAGATTTACGATACAGTTCATCATTGCTAATCTAATCTAAAACTTACTTAATGTACTTACATTTAAAAACGTTTGAATAATAAATTCATTCATTTATGTGTCACCTTAAAAATATTTCTAATTTAACTACGTTAAAAAGCTCTAGAAATAGCTAAGTTTATATAAACTGTAGAAAGAGAAAATGCATATAAACTGCTGTCCTAAATATAACCTTAAGATCCTTCTGTTTATATTTTAAAATGTGTATAAAGAATTAATACTAAAAATAGTACTTTATCGTATAGAGGAGCAAATAGCAGCACAGAATAGAAAAAGTGGCAAATTTAGTTCATTTTGAAAAAGGGAGATGAGAAAAAAGGAGACTAAATTGAACTTTAAAAAAGGTTAAATGCTATAAAAAATTAAGCCAGCGAAAAGTATTTTTTTTTTCTAATTTAGAAACTTATTTTTTTTCTCATTCTCATTAGTTTTTGAAATTGTAATAAATTTATAATTAGCACCCAGCAAAATGACTCCCATACCTATTAGGGTTATATTTCGTATGAAATATTATCCAATGTTTTGAAGTGACTTCGTCATTTTTGAACTATAAATCCTTTTTAGTTAAACATTTCTATATTTTTGTGTGATTTTTCTTATTAATAAGAGCTGTTTTAAAATATTTTCATAAGTAGTTTCTATTTTTGATGAAATATATTGAGACGCAATTTTTATTATCTATTTAGTAATTCCACAAAGTTAGTTAAAACACTTTTATTTGGAGAATGCAGCGCCATTATAAATAAACTCGATTTGTTATGTGAAAAAATACACAAAAATGCTTAAATGGATGATTCTGTAAAAATAAAATTTGTAATAGAAAATAATTTCTTATTTATTTTCATTGTTGAAATATAAATTTTAGCCTTTTTAAGGCAATTTTAAATATAAAAGAAAAAAAGCTAAAACTAAAATTTTGAGACCAAAAACAAAATTAAACAGCTAGAATTAACCTTAAAGTGGCTAAATTGCCAACACTGATGATAATGTGGCAATATCCCCAATTTATCATCTAAAAGAAAATGATCAATATTTTATATTTTCATCCTGTTGTTACTTCCTTTTGTTATTTTTTTTGTATACAAATTTTGTTTAGATAATTTTTAGATGTCCATATCGTCACCTTAAATTCAAAAACACTTTTTAGGTTTTTACAGCAGAAGAACATAACGTTATATAAATACAAAAGGCCGTAACCACAATATTTAATTTGTTCTTTCAATTTAAGCAATTATGTTAAAAAATAATCGTTCACTTAAACACAGGTAAGGCAAAAAACACCCTTCAACAAAATATTTCCTGAGTGCAACTAATTTTACGCCTGTTTTATTTATGAAGTTAATGTAACGACCATTTGACTTTTGTTAATATCGATGTATGTTATTAAGATATGAACATGAAATTTTTTTCTAAATTTATTTTGGATTAGCATAAAACACCCTTCAAGCCAAATTTTTGTTGAGTGCAACTAATTTTACGCCTGTTTCATTTATGAAGTTAATGTAACGACCATTTGACTTTTGTTAATATCGAAGTAAATTACAAAGATATGAACATGAAATTTTTTTTCTAGATTTATTTTGAATTAGTACATCATAATCCAATAAAAAAGTAACCTTCGATTCTTGAGTGATTACGGCCTTTTACATTTTAAGTGAATATATATTTATTGACTTTCGTTTTTCTATTGTTTTACACAGGTATTGAAGAAATCGTGAATGTAAATACAGTTGTGGTTTTTGTACATTTGCAAAATTTAGAAATATTCCACCTTTTTATTAAAGGGTGTATGGAGAAAAATCTAAATTGTGTTATCTAGTTCCTCACCATTATACCATTATATACCACCATTATATAGAGTCTCAAAAATCTTACAATAAAATCGTGAACATTTATGCAAAGAGAATAAAAATTATAATATAAAAGGTATAATTTTGCTTTTCTTCTGGGCGGTTCTTGCCAAAATCTTTTTTTAATCTTCCTAGTATCATTTTAGTGATATCCTCCAATTTTCTTCCATATGTTTATCTGGCTATATTGCCAGATTTTCTTCTAGGAGAATCAGTATCGTATTGCTTGGCAGTATTGCCACTGGATATGTTTTCACCCGAAGAATGTATTTTCCGCAATACGAATTCGATAATTGCTGCAATAATATTTTTCGTCCAGGCAATACGTTTGGGGAAATATTTTTGTATTGCCATGTTTGCTAGAAATCAAGTCGTCTTAATATACATTTATTTTTATACCGTTCATGACAGGTGTAAAGGGCAGTGTTACCGAGTATTTTAAAAAAAGTGTCCAAAAAAAGGATTTCAAAAAAGTCGCAAATAAGGGGATTTTTTTAAAAAAAGGGGCCAACTGCTTTAATACCTAAAAACTCCTTAAATTTTTTTTAGTAAAAACAAAATTAAAAAGCTGTATTTTAAGAAAAACTACTAAATTCAATTTTAATAATAACAAAATAACTTATAATAGTTATTATTATTGCAAAAATAAAGATTTATTCATAAAATTAGTTAACATAGAACTCTCCTTTTATTAAATAAATTTCTGTACTTTTGTACGAGCTCTTCACTCGGAAAGCTAAATTCACAAGGGCTGACCTTAAGTCTGTTGGAAAATTTGTTTTTCATTTGTGATAAAAGAGATCTTTACTTTAGCTCTTTTTTCAAAATTATCTCAAATGAAAATTAGGATATAAGAGTTCCTAAAATTTATTTTGTAATTCTCCCAATGCGATCCAAAAGGATTCGTCATCTTATGTTTAAATAGTCGA
Organism: Protocalliphora azurea; assembly: GCA_932274085.1. Taxonomy (NCBI): domain Eukaryota; kingdom Metazoa; phylum Arthropoda; class Insecta; order Diptera; family Calliphoridae; genus Protocalliphora; species Protocalliphora azurea. Next base: position 130,454,135 of record OW026520.1, read on the forward strand.
TCATAAATTCTATCATTAGATTTAGATTTTAAATGAACTAACATTTTCACATTCTTCGGGGTCTTTTTTACAAAACTATATTTTGAAACAATCTTAATATAGTTCAAGGGGCAATCGACAGCTAAAGATGCCAAACGGTACTCTGGATTCTTATTGATAGGCAAGACGATACAACGATGTCCCTCTGTCTGTTTTATAAAACCCCAGTTATTGTTTTATACATTAAATTATAGGGAATATTCCTCAGAACGACACTAGTAACATTCAATAAAATCGGTCCATTAATGAGCCAGATATCGCCAAAATACTGAATAGGCCTATAAAAACGTATCTGTTTTCGACTTTTCTAAGCCTTTGTATAAGCTGGCGACTTCGTTTTTAAACAGAAAATTCGGAATCTTTTTTGGAAGGATTTTGAGGAAGAAATTAACAAAATCGGTTCATTAGTGACTGAAATTTCGGTCGAAACACATTTTTAAACTTTGTGAAGCCTTTATACTAGTTTCAGAATTTGTTTTCATACAAATTTGTTGTATATATTTTTCTAAAATTTCGGTTTTTTTTTTTTTAATTAACCATATGGGTCCTTAAACAAACGAGTTGTCTGAAAAAATTATTAAAAATATATAACATACATACATAAGTACATACATAAAAAGCATTACAATGACTTTTAGTGTTTTTTTGTATAAATAAGTAATAGTTATTTATTGTGTAAACATACAAACATACACTCAATAATTTTTTATGCACGTTTGGACGTTTTTAAGTTTTTCACTTTCTTACATCAACATAATAACTCAGATAAAAATAAAAAAGACAACTCTAAAGCCAGAAAATAGAGAAGCTTTAAAAAGCCAAATGAAATAACCACTATTATATATACACAATAGTTCCAAACATTCGGAACTGGGATTAAATTTCACATTTGCATTTATTTTTTGTCTATTAAAAAATTAAAAAAAAAACATATTGAAGAAATTTGTTTGTTTTTAGCAATAAAAAGGATATTTTATATGAGCGTTTTAGTTATCGTGCATTACGATATAAAAAAAATTATGTGCATGCTTTAAAAGATGTAAAAGTTTTCTTTGTTATAATATTTCACGATTTATTTAGTTATCATTTTTCTATATATCTACTACATAGATGATTAATAAGCAATATTGCCTCTTTTTCTTCGAGGCGTATTGATTTCTTATTGCTTGGGTAAATTGCCTGTGATATATTGCGAATATGATTATTGCGGCAATACAATTTTTCTTCTAGCAATACGATTTCGAATCACTATCATATTATTTTGCTTGTAGGGATTATAAGTGCAACATATTGATATTTGTATTCTAAAAAAATATTTTTCACAATTGTACACAAATCAAAAATATTCTCCTACAACTTTATTTTAGCTTAAAATACATTCCTTTCTCATAACTGAATGATTGCGTAAATACACACCTTTATTTTCAATTTTGATTCACTAGTTTTCACCGTTATTCTAGCCACAGTTATGCTTTAATCCTATTATATTCGATGCTTTCGAAAGACACGAGAACGTCTACAGGTAATCCAATATTAGTTCTACAAGGAATTTGTTTTTTCTTTTTTTTTTTTTGCGGAAATTTAGTTGATTTGAGTTTTTTCTTTTGTATTTTTTGTAATTTTTGATATTATTACAAGAAATTGTGTTACTTTATTTGAGGTAAAATATTTTCATTTATTTTTGTTTGAAATTTACGCTTAGAAAATTTAATTTTTCTTTTATAAAATTTTGATTTTTAATTAAAATTTGTAATTGAAATTTTTATTACTTATAAATGGTTTGCTTTCTCTATTTTTCTAATTTCCGGGAAATTTATTTGTTTGTTTTTTGAGATTTTATAATTTATTATATTTTTCCAAATACATTAAGATTTTAATTTTTTCATAAAACAATAATTTTGTGTAAATACTTGTTTATAAATTGCACTTAAATTACAAAGAATTTATTTTTAATTTAAATTCACAAGAAGATTTTGGGTTTTAGTGAATTTTAGAATTAAATTAAAACTTTATTTTATTAAAAACTTTTTGATTTTTTTTTAAATTCCACAATTTTCAATAAAAATTAATTACCGAAATCTTTATAATTATAATTAATTTTATTTGCCTTAGTTTTTTTCTATTTTGTAATTTTTTGCATAATTTTTGTAACAATTTTTGTTTATGTAAAAATATTTTATTTTCGTATTTCTTTGAAAATTACACAATTTAAGTTTAAATACGTCTCGAAATAAAACAATTTTAATTGGTGTTTACTTAAATTACTTTATTAAGATTATTTTTTTATTTATTAATTTTTTATTTAAAACCACATACACTTTCTAAAATTATTTGTTGAATATTAATGCATATTCAACCGAATTTTACTCGATTAATTTTAATTTTTATTTTTTATAAAATTCTTAAAATATTAGAATTTATTAAATATATTAAAACTTACACAATTTTTATTTTATTTATTTATTAATTTATTTATTTAATAATTTATTTATTTATTCATTTTCTTATTTATTATTATTATTATTATTATTATTATTATATTAATAAATATTAATTTCCGGTAATATACTTTTTTAAAATTAAAACATTTTTAACAGATTGACGAGTAGGAAAGGCAAAACATTTTCCTAAATTTACACGAAAATTACATCAGTATCCTTTTCAATAAATTTTATTTTTGTGATATTCAAAATCACACTAATTACATAAATTAAATTATAATTGGTTTATTAATTGTAGATTCATCACTAAATAATTATGTCACACTCACTAAAATTGTACCAATATTTATATTATAAAAATATTTTTTTGCTGGTTGATGGCAAACCATCTTTTGATTTTACTCAAAAATTACTCCAAAATTCTTTGTATTTAATTTTATGTAGCTTTTGTAGGGAAAGGGAAATTTTCAAGTTTTGTACGAACTTTATTTTGTTAGAATTTTCTGCAAAATTCCCTGCTTTAAATTTAATTTCTTTTGATTTAGTTTTCATTAAATTTATGATACATTCAATAATTTGAAATCCTTATGGAACGGTTATTTGCTTTATTGGGTTACACTTTTTTCATTGAAATATTGGATTATTAAATTATTTCCTTTTTTTTATATCTCTAATTACACGTTTTGTTATTCAAAACAACAACAATATTTAACTCTGAAAAATTTGAAACGATTTTAACGTAAACCTCTGCGTTTAGTGCGTTGTTAGCCCAGAAAGCATCGTCGTTAAACTGGATGCTGTCACAAATTTCATACTTTGGAAAATTCACACACAAATTTTTCGGCTTTTTTTAAGGAATATTGGTTTTAACCTTAACATGAATATTTAACATAGAAAAAAAAGTAGCTCTCCCTAATAAAATAGTAATTGAGAGTACTGAACAAAATTGGGAGAGCAATACGAGTTTCGAATAACTGTTAAGCATAATAAAAAGCTAAACATTAAAACAAAATTTTGGCGCCAAGTTTACGTTCCATATGGTTTGTATGTCAGAGCGCAAAAGCTAAGTTTTATTCGAATTTATATGTTAAAAAAACATACAAATTCTCTTTCTCTAGCTCTGCTAAACACACGTGTCTATTATTGAAGCCCACATGGAGAGAAAGAAAAAGCCTTTTACATTTTTCTTAACTCACTTCCTTATTATATTTTCTTTTTAATTTCTCATATTCTCAAGATTTCTAGGAAAGTGTTGGTAACCGCTTTTTGGCTTTTGTTTGTACTTTTTTTTATTTATATGGTGACATAGTTTTTTTTCCTCAACAACAGTCAAAACACGTAATCTCTAAAGAAAGAAAACAAAAACACAAACCAGAAAAAGAAATCTTTGAAAACAACGACAACAATAATATTAAGAAAAAAATACATAAAATATAAAGAACAAGAAATGGACGAAAAAAAACTACTCATAATGTGTTTCCGGTTTAGCTTAAATACTCAGGCAAAAACTACTACTCGCATATACACAATCACCAATACTAAAAACAACACTATTAAAGCTCAAGTTAGTGTAGGTTAGTAACATCCTTTTTCATACAAACACATACAAATACACGCACACTTATAATCCGTTTTTAACATTTTATAAGAGTGTTAAAATATATATTTTTTGCTTCTTTCGTTGTTGTTTTTTTTTTTTTTTTTTTTTTGTTTTTCTTTACTAAATCTAATATTTCCGTTTTCTAACAAAACTTTTATATCAGTCTTTGAGATAAATGTGTTTAAATATTCTTAAATATGTTTTAGTATTAGTGGGTGTTTGCCTTTGTCTTTATATAAGTGTTTAACTGACATATTCCTTTTGTTTTAATTGCTAAGTTTTGTTTTTTCGTATTTCCTTTATTGTTGAATTTATTTTTATTTTTTTAAATTTAATAGACTTATGTGCTGCAAAAAACAGAAAGCTGAGTAACTAGTTTGTTGTTCTTAATGCTTGTCGAATAAACATTTATCTCGCATTTAATGATTTTCTTTTTTTTTTTTTTTTTTTTTGTGTTGATATTTAATTATGAAACACGTAAGTAATGGAATAAAAATTACTTTTTTACCCAACCGTTTTTGTATCTATGTAAACTTTTTAATGAAAACGTTCTTAGAGATATTGAATAAAATTTTATTATAACATCAAAAAAAAAAAAAAAAAAAAAATAATATATAATATAATATAATATTGGGAGAAAATTTTCCATATACATAATTAAATGTAATAACCGTTTATGTATTTATAAGTTATATAATTCCTAACTCGAAATAATTACTGATTTTTTTTAATTAATTGATAATACAAAAGAAACAAAAATATTTCTTAAATTACACCCTGCAATAATTTTCACAAAGGAAAAGAAAAAGAAATCTATATACGCATGAAACAAGAGACCATATATGATAAAACTATGTATTCAGTTTTTCTCCAGGATCTAATTTTCTCTCGAAAGTATTTGAAAATTCCGAAGGATGCACATTTTTAAAAATATATTATAAAATAAAGCATCCAAATAAACCAAACGATATTATAACGATGTCATCTAGTTGATAAAACTTACAATTAGTAATAATCGTTTTCGAATCTAAAACTATGGGTTTTACAGACTAAGGTGTACTTTTCCTTACGATATCGCTTTTCCATAAAATTATCATATCCTTTTCGGTATCGTAATTTCCAAAAATAGCGATAGTAAAATCGCCATGGTTCAAATTTTGTTCTGAATGCTTTTTAAATACCAAAAATTATGTTTTTCCATTTAAATATACTAAACAGTATTACCAAAACCCAAATGGGAAGAAGTACTAGAATTTACAAAGAAAAATGCTAGAAAGTGCTAAAAATAAATAAAAAGTGCTAAGAACAGAAACTATGCATTTGAAGAAATAAACAGAGATTTTCTGCGCCAAATCCTTAAGAATATTAAAGGAAATAATAACAACATATTTCGAAATAGATTTTTTAGAAAATAAACAAAATTTTTGAATGGCTTTTTCAAAATTCTAATTTTATCATAATTTATCCAAGTACGTGTTATGTGAATTGTGCTATTATACGTACACCAAATAATATATAGGTTAACATTATGACGAACTAAAATCTTCCTTCTTTTACTGAAATTTTGATTTTTAAAATCTCATTTATTGTCAAAAACCATATATAATATAAACCCAAGAATCTGGATAATTACTGTAGACCGAAATATTGTCGAATTGTACGGATTATCGAGGTACTTAAAATATCAAATCTAAATTTTTCGCTAGATAATATTTCATATTTTAAGTTTTTTTATCTGAGAAAAAAATGTGTTTGTACTTTTTTGCTGAATATGAAGGTATTCAACTAGAATCAACTTTCACCGCACACGTTATTGCCGTATGTAGCTCACAATCAACCATATTAACGAAAAAGTTTCATATTGCATTTTTCAAGTTGTACTAAAATTTTAACATGAAAGGACTTTTTATTATTTAATCCGGATCATAGAGTTATGAAATGGAAAGTTAGGAAACGCCGTCCAGATTACCGAATAATCCGGATTATCGAGTTTATATTATATCAAAAACCGGTACCCATAACACTCCGGAACGGAGTGTTTTCGCCATTTTTACATACACAACATGAAGTTTAACGAACCTCAACCATTGTTAGCAAATAAAAAACAAAGTGATTTAGATTTGTTTTACTCTTCAACAACGAAGTTTCATGTTGCATGGTTAAGCAAAAACAAAAACCAAACACATAACAAAGAGCATAAAAAAAATATAATTTTTTTTGCATGTTAGATATAATAAACACATTTGCAACAAAGAGTATAAGCAAATTAAACACACTAACACATTCAAATTTGTACGTCCTCTCTGTGTGTCTATTGCTGTATTATATATTGATAGAATTGCTTTAAAAAATTTTCTTTTTAAATGAACCAAGTAAAATTTTTATTACTCAGTTTTTCTCCAGTTTTTCCGAACAATGCACATTTTTAAAAATATATTTCAAAAAATAAAATAAAACATCATAGCGCTGTTAAATGATCAATTAATCTACAGTTTCTTTGGGCGATTTTGATTGGAATCATTTTGCTGGTAGCCATTAATTTGCAGAAAAAATCGAGATTATTTATATTTATCAAAATTTTTCGTCTGCGGCGCTTCATTCTCCAAATCAAATAAAACTATACTCATTTTATAGACCTAATTTATCAATTATTATTATTATTATTATTATTATTATTATTATTATTAATATTTTAACCTTTATTAACCATAGAAACTCTTTACAAATATAATAAAAAATCCTATAAAAGTGAAAATTCGTCCAAAAATTTGGAAATGGTTAATAAAAAAGCATTTATGATAAAAAAAAAAATAATAATAATTATAATATTAATAATAATAAAAAAGCGAGAAAGAAAGATATAATCGCTCAAGGCCGACTATATGATACCTTACACCATTGTGTACGAGCACAGAAATTCGGGAAGAGAACATATATTATACTTGTGGCCACTTTTACTAAATGTAAAATAAAATATATAAATATAGAATAATGTGTTGATACTAACATCTAGGTGATTTTATGCACTTTAGGGCGATTCCAGGAAACGGGTTTATATGAGAGCTATGGTAAATTATGGACTGATTCTCATAAAATGTTGTTTCTATTTACATAAAACTTACTTGTGTAGAATATTAACTTGATACTAACATTCATATGAGATTTATGCACTTTAAAGTGATTTTCGATCTTCATAAAATTTGGTACAAAGATTGATACTTGTACAGAACTTCATTGCACCGAATTTCATTGAAATATTCTTATTTTTAAGGCATTTTTGAGTGTTAAAACACTATTCCGAGGAGACATTTGTATGGAGGCTAGATGAAATAATGGATCGATCACAAATAATTTCAATAGGCTACGTCCTTGTATCATAAAAGTCCCATGTGACAAATTTCATTAAGTTATCATTAAACTTACGGCCCGTACTTTGTGCACAAGGTTTACGTAGATAGCCGGATGGATGGACATCGTTAGATCAATTTAAAAAGTGATTCTGAGTCGATTGGCATACCTTAAAGAAAGTGTTGGATAACTTTTTATATGCGTTACAAACATCAGCCCAAACCACAAATGTGTGGTTGGTAGGGATATTATTAAAAATTTTGATTAACCAGAATTTGAATGAATAGTTGTTTAATAAATAATTTTAATTATTCAAAATTTTGTTTAGTTAATTATTTCAGTAATCAAATTTGAATAAAATTATTCAATGTTCTCAAATTTACTTTACAATTAAACAAATGAATCAAAATATGCTGGAAAATATTATAGTGAAAAATTTTTACTTTTTGGTATTTAAAGGAGCCCAATTTTATATATTCTAATGATGGTACATCACATAATTTTTAAAATTAAAAAATTAAAAATAAATAAATAAATAAAACAAAGTCAAACAAATTTAAAATTACTCAATTATTCAAGATTTAAATTTAATTTTAATTTAATGTAATTGAAATCACAATAAATCGATTAGTCATAAATAAAATGAAACGAGTTTTTAAATTAATCAAATAATTGATTAGTCCAAAATTTAATTATTCATATAAATACTCAAGAAGATCTACACCCCACCTTATGTAATTTTTCGTGTGAAAATAAAAAGTGCAATTTTGTAGCTGTTCAATTCACTTTTACTAATTAGGATAGTCTGTGTTTTCCAATGAAAAACTCACTAGTAATGAATGAAGTTTTTCAACTGTACGAGCTCGAGTTAATATGATCTTAAAAACTAAATTGGATTGTAACATTAAACTTTAAAAACTTAGTGTTATATATGTACATACATAATACACATTTATGAATGATTCATAATGTTTTATTAAAGCCACTTGTTAACACTCGATCAAAATGTTTTTACAAATTTTTTTATTGACAAAGAAATAAAAACCAAATCACACAGAAACAAGTAAATATTAATACGCTTACATATCCTTATAAGTATACATATGTATATACCTACGTATTTATATTCGTTAAAATACATTGGAACCCATATGTAAGTAAAAGTATTGTAAAAATGTAATCAACGTTTTTTGTTCTTTATTTTGGTAATAATATTATGTAAATATTTTCTTTGCATGGGAGTAATATTTGGTTTGATTTTTGTATCGTTTGAAATTATATGGGTTTTTTGGGAAACAAAACGGAAAAACTCAAAAAATAAAAAAGTAATAAATGAGAAAAGGAAACATTTTACAATATTGTATTGTTTTTTCCGCTTTGATTTGGTGAATACCTTTTTACTCTTTCTGACAATATTGAGATTTGCTGCTGCGGACAATAATTTTTTTCCTTTTTTATTACACATAAAATGCAAAAGGTGTAAAGTGTTTATTTTTATACCCTTCACCATAGGTGTAAAGGGTATATATGGGGATTTCTTCGAATTCGTTTACTTTTGGGGTTTAAACAAATTTTAAAATTTTTTTAATAGTGTATCTTTAATGAAACAAAAATCAGTTCGCGTAAATGAATTTTCGCGAATGGTGTCAGTGTTACGGAAGTTTAAGACAAAAAGTTATAAAAAATTGCAAAAATTTAATTTTCAACAACATTTAAAGAATTGCCATATGTATATAATCCACACCAATACGTCTAAAATAAAAATTAAAAGTGATAATATACGATACGATTGATAACACCGAAGATAATAGCTATCATAGTGATTTTTTAATATTTCATCAAGAAAATTTTAATCAGAAAAAAATATGGCTCGATTTTTTTTAATAATTTTAATAATTCATTATTTGATTTTAAATAAAATTTTATAAAAAAAGTGATTGACTTTAAGATTTTGTTTTATTGATTTGAAATGATTTAAAAACCAATATAAAAAATAACATTTTTTTCTGATTTTGGCACTTTCAATATAAAATTAAAAAGAAAATTATAAACATTTTAAAATAAAATCATGAAATCCTATATGTGAAGATTTCCTATGGTAAGTTGCCTTGATATTTCTAAAGAATTGCAAATATATTTATTGGTGTAAATGTTTCTTTTTTCAGATAATAAAATATGTAATAAGTAATGCAAGTTCATCTGCAAACATCGCAAAAAATTTTTAAGTGTTATATAATAAAACAGGTAAGAATGTTATATATGGTTAAACTTGACTATTTTACACCCTACGCCATTGCAAACATACTGCAGAGATATATTCGTAGGTCATATTTGACCTACGACTAAAATTAAACCTATATATGTGAAATTTGGAAATATGATATGTAATAAAAATTAAGCATGTAAAATATTAGCTATTGACATACAAATATATGGTATTTATATGGTTTTTCGGAAGTACACCACCATAGGTGGTGATGTATTGTGGTAATGTATTGGTCTAAGACCCACCTTAGTTTATACCAATCGGCTTAGAATTATTTTCTGCGCCGATTTAGCGATATCGTCCGTCTGTCTGTCCATATAAAACTTATAATCAAACTGCAAGTTACAATTTTGAAAATAATTTTAATATACAGGTTTCTATTGAAATTGGTTTTGATCGGTTAATTATTTCAACTAGCCCACATACAAATGTCCTCCCGGAATAGGGGTTTAACTATCATAAATTATTTAAATATAGAAATATTTTAATGAAATCTAACACAAATAAGTCTAAGCAATAATATATATGACGAATTTCATGGAGATCTGTCCATAATTGACAATAGCTCCCATACAAATCTTCCTTAGAAAATCACTTTAACGAGTATAAATTCCATAAAAATGATAATACTCATATCCGGCTAATATTGGGCACAAATTAATATTATATAAATAGAAAATGCAGTACCATGAGGATCGGTTCATTATTGACCATATAAGGCCCGGGAATCACCCCATTGTGCATAAATAACATAATGCAATATAATACGTACATATGTTTAATAAAAATATACACTACGCTTAATACAAATATCGGTCTATAATTGCTCACGAGTCTCATATAATATAAGACCACTCCCATATTTTTGATGCATATACACAATGGTGTAGGGTATTATATTGTCGGGCTAGACCGACTTTATATTTATCACTTGTTTTTTATGAGAATAAAAAAGATTCATACCTTAGTAATCCTAACGGAGATGATTTTAATGAAGAAAAAAAGTGTTAAGTTAAGACAATGTTTTTAAAGGCTTCAGTGAGAATTTTACGAAAAACAATAAGTTTGCAAACGTTTAAAGGATTTGAGCATAAGAAGTTCCCTTTTTTTGTCCCATAACATATATGTCCACATTTACGCCAAATTTATTTATCCATTCTAATAGGTAATCACTAAATAGGATATGTGAAACTTTAAAAATCCCTAAACTGTAATCGGTAAGTAATATTACATAAAGACATTTTTAATTTTTAATAACGTTTGTGTTTCTTTCGCTTAGGACGATTTGGTAATTGATGGAAAGATGAAGTTACAAAAAATTAACATTTTATTGATTTTATCAATGTATAATCATTCTATTATGTGCGATCGTTAAAACACTCTATTAAAATGCAACACATTATATGTTTCTTTAAATACTGCTAATAGTAATGACATTAACATTCTGTCACAATTATTATATTATTTCGCACAATCTACAACTGCAATATATATATATATATATATAGCTCCCCACATAAAGTAAATATTAGTTATCGCATATAAAGGGGTAGTGAAACGAACTGGTGAAAACGTACACCAATATGTAGGTTCTATTATAGTTTATGTCGGTATCAAGTGGCGCTCAAAAATATTTACGCGTTTGAATTTAATTTAATTGAATTTAATCTATCCGAAATTTGATATGAAAATTATTTCTATAACTTATTAAGACTACCTGTAATTCTCCATTACATATGCGAAAATTATCAGTTTTTTTGTATGGGGGCTACTTTTCCCCCTGTACCTATCCATCCTATTTTAATTTCATTAATTCAATATTATAAGTTAGTGATTTCTATTAAATTTGAGGGCTCTTACTCTAATAGTTCCTTAGATAAGACATAATGAATGTTTGCTTTGTATGAGGGGTACCAATTTAAAAACGCACAGGATGATACTGTGAAAAATTTTAAGGCAATTGGTACAGCCATTTGAGAGTTTAAAATGAGTGAGCGTAAAATATGGGCATGGCATTCGATCAGGATCCAATATAGCCTATAACATTCTCTAGTACAAGCACTATCTATATATCAAATTTTATATAAAGCTAATATAGTCTATAACCACCTTCGTCATTGGTACTCTCTGTGTGTCAAATTTCGCAAAAATCGATTTAGATTTTAGACATAAGTGATACACAAATAAACTTACGCCTCATTTTTATAATATATATACATATGTATATAAGGATTTATATATCAATATATTCAAAAGTTAACAACGAGAAAAATAACCCTTAAAAAATGACTAGCTTTTTCTGACCTTATATTTTGGGACATTTAGCCCTTTGGAGGAACTTTCTTAAAGTACAATTAAGCGTTTTTTGTATGACACCCCTGGCAACACTGACTACAAACTAAACCATTTGATATATATATTTGATCTTGCTTAGTATCTTCTAATTGTACATTTTTTGGCTTTACTTCATACGTTGTAGTTTTAACGCTCAACTAAAGTAACATTTAATATTTTCTAATCATTTACAAAAAAAAAAAAAAAAAAAAAATGAATAATACATCATTCCTTCAGAGAATTTGAATGTAGTCCTTTGAGTTCATGAATTTTTTAAATTGAAATTTAAACTAACTTTTCAGTACACATATTCACCCTTGAATATTTTTCTCTTATAGAAGTACGTATTCATAAAGTTTTCTTAGCTTTAAATTTCCGTTAAAAAATATTTCCAGTTAAATTTCATTAAGAACTCTTCACTTGCTTTTCTGTGATTGTTTGTTCTTAACTCTTCATAAAAGGAAGTCAAACAAATATGTTTCTGAAACAACAAACAATCCAAATATGTGGAGTAGAGGAAGAAAACCTTTAGAAGCAAAAGGTGCAAAAAAAAAACGTAAATATGTCAAGTATAGAAAAACTGGAATTCCAAAGAAAGAATGTCATATGTACCAAAAGAAATGAAGACGAGAAACTTAAACAAAAAGCAAGGTACCAGTAAGAGTCATTTTAGCAAACAGCTTGAAAACGGATATCACTAAAATGAGAATCCCAAAAAAAATAAAAAAAGAGTTTCTGCTGTGAAAAGAAAAAGTAAAATAACTTAAATACAAATAAAGACTTAGGAAAAATTTATTAAAATGAAAGACAAAAAAAGCAATTTAAAAAAATCAAGAAAATTGTAAAAGAAAATAATACAAAGTTATACGTGGGTATATGAGTAATTTAAAAAATTATCGAAACTCTTTCAAACCGATTTTATGTGTCTTGTATTTTTAAAGTTTCTTCTAACGAAATAAATACGAAATCCAAAATTTTAGATAATTCATCTAAAATCTCAAAGCCATTTAAACCTAAAAAATATTAAAAAAAAATGTATTTGAAACTTTCAAAGATTTTTCGATTTATTTAAGTTTTATATTGACAATTTACATTTTTTAAATTAAAACTATTAACCAGTCGAGAAAAAACACATAGGTAATTGTATAACAAGTAACCGTTTTAATATTTGGTTAAAATTTATAAACGAAACCAAAAATTAACAATTTTTTAAATTTGTCATTTTTTTTTTTTTTTTTTTTTTTTTTGACAGAAAATTTGCACGCATGAGTTTAATTAAATTAAGACAACAGAACTTTGAAGACGAAGTGTTTCTGTATAGTTTAAGGTATATCTCGTTGATGTCAGGAAACCAGGACTGGGATACAATTATCATAAACTTTCATATAATTCCCGTAAAGTTTAGGTTTTTTGCTACTGACAAATACCACTTTTATAGAAATTGCCCAAAATATCGTGTGAACAGAATTTTTTAATAAATGACACTTCGGAGTGAAAGGGGTTTTAAAAATTATAAATGCTTTTTAAAATTTTCACAAAATTTTCGAATTTTATTTCGCATTTTTGCAAGACTAGATGTGAATTTAGATCATTAAAAATAATAAGTGAAGAATCATATTAATGATTCAAATGAATAATGTCAAAACAAATTTAAGAAACATCATTTATACCGCCTATTACATTCTTCTCCAAACACATTTCGTCAGTTTTATCTCGTGTGGTGTCTATAAATCTGAATAGTTTTATCGAAATTTTTTTGAAATTTGTTTAATTTTTTTTTAATTTGAAAGTGAAGTTTTCAAACAGTCTCAAAAAATAAAAATTTTTCAACCAAGTAGGGAAAGGGATTTTTATTATCTTGGGGAAACAAAAACATATTTTTCAGTAAATGTGGTATTAAAAATAGCAATTCGTTTAAACTGTTTTCAAAAAATTAAAAATTTTTTTGTACCATTGATATGGTCAAAACCATATCAATGGTTTGGGGAATTCGTAATAACTTAAACATTTGCCAACCGATTTTTTTTTATGCCTTGTTTGATAGACAATTATGTAGTTTGCGATTTTTTAACATTTTATTACAAATACAAGTACTTCATAGATAAATTTTTCTAAAAACTGTAAAAAGGCATATTTTCCTCATACAAACGCACCAAACAAGCTTCAGTTCCGATGCGGCATGGGTTAACGATATCCGATTTCACACAATATACTTTTACAACCCAATGAACGATTCTAGGGAAAGTTACGGTGCAGTCTAATGTATATATATATATAATATTAAGAATATTTGATGTGAGCATTAATTAAGTCAGTTGTTCTATACGGTTGCGAAACATAGAACGCGCCGAAGAGAGAGAGTGTGATAATAACGCTACAAGCTTTCATAAGCTATATTTATATATATATATATATATATATATATATATATATATATATAGTTTATGAAAGATTGTAGCGCTATTATCACTCTCTCTCTCTCTCTCTCTCTCTCTTCGGCGCGTTCTATGTTTCGCAACAGTATAGAACAACTGACTTAATTAATGCTCACATCAAATATTCTTATTTTTTGTTTCCCTCAAAATTTTTGTCGATCTCTAGACCTTCTCGAGTGAACTGAAAGCTGCGCGGCCTTTCTTTGTGCGAAACCGTATATCCTTAGCTAAACCGCTCATGTTTGTTATGGCACTACCAAAATAACAGACGGTATTAATTCGCGTGTCGCCCACAGCCATTGGTTGTGGGTTGTTGGTATTGATGCGCATTACCTTTACTTTAGAGATGTTGTTGGACGATCCAGCTAACGCTGCAAATTTTATAACATCGTTTAATATTCCAGTTATGGCCGAGTGCTTGTAGACAAGGAGCCAGATGTTGTCAGCATAGTTGAGATCGTCATGTATAGCGTTTATTCCCCAGGTAAGTCCCCTGTCGTTCCGGGTTAACTGCAACATCAGGACATCAAAGACACTGTTTAAAAGCAACGTGTCCCTGCGTATTCGTATTAGACCGCTAATATACTGTCTTTGTCGTATATGACAAGTGGCGTTAAGACGGATTATCTTGTTCGGCACTTCCTTGATCTGTAGTGTCCCGTATATGCATTTCGCATACGGGGAGATATATATTCTTCTACGCTAAACTAAATGTTACTTAATAAAAATAAAAATCGACGTTTTCGTCAGAAAAAAATATTTTTATTATTATTTTTTTTTTTTTTTTTGAAAATATTTTTACTAAAATTTGTAAAATTTTCGAAATTCCTCATATGCAGAATGGAACTAAAAGAAACTTATTGTTAAACGCTTAAAACATACTACAAAAACATGAAAAATATATGAAGAAAAGGAAAATATAAAAACAATATAATTGGAAGTTTAAAAAATAATATAAAACGCTTAAAGTAACAAAATATTTTTTACGACTTGTAGTCTGGAGTTTTCTAGTCATTCCTACTTTAGCTTGCTGGATTTGAAATCTAAAGAATCTTTTACTTTATCTGCAAACTTTATTGATTTCTTGAGGGATTCTCTGGATTCTTTTCCTTTTATAAACTTTTTTTAATTCTGGTCTTGTTTACTGGTGGTATTTCGGCTCTCAAGCATCTCTTCAAAAACAACACCAAACACTTGCAACAACAAAACAAACATTATTCCCTTTGCTCAAGTTATATGAAGCCGAAACGGAAACAGGTAAGTATTTATATATGCTGCTTTAACATTGTGCGTGTAAGTTGGTGTGTTGTTTTCTGTACATAAGGTTGGATGTGGATATAGGATATAAATACTTAACTTTTCACAAAGTTAGTGGGAAAAAAGAAGAGAAATATGTTACCGTGTTTTTATAACTTTTAAACGAGAAAAATTTTAAAAAAACATTTGCAGACAAGTCATGAAATAATCATGTTAATGTAGCTTAACATTCACTATAAATGCCACTGAGTAACCATATAATGGATTTAAAAATTTTCAATTAGTTTACGGTATTTTGGTCTGTTGATTTTATTTATTTATTTTTCCTTATAGTCGTTACTATTTGTGTATTTGTTGTTGGCCAAAATTTAAGACGTAAGGTCGAGTTTTCTTTTCTTTACTATAACAATATTCAGGCATGTGTGCGAATTAAAAAAAAAAGATTTTGTTTTTGAGTTAACACATTTAATTTACGTCAATTGCCTGGTGAATTTTTATTTTAATGATTATTACTGTTAATTTTTGTTGTATTTTGCCTAGAATACATTGTTTTGAATTATTATGGCGTGGTTTAAGTAAAATTTTAAATACTTAAGAAACAAAATCTATAAAAAGGTACAAAGGTTTAAAGGGAAACATTAACGCAGTATGTTTTTTTATTTTGTTTCTACAAATAGGAGAAAATATTATTTGGTAATTTTTATTTGAACGTTAAATAAATAGAACATAAATGAAAGCTAGACATATCGTACTGCTCTTGGTATTACTTTTTTATTATTTATGTAAATTAAATACGTATTTTAATTTTTTATTAATTTTTTTTTTTCGCTAAAGCTAAATGACCGACATTAATTCTATCATTGCACAAATAGGAGGTGTTGCACTTGTGTAATTTTGGATGAAGTTGTGTATTTATTAAGACGACATTTGAAAAAGTTTATCTGTGGCCCCCATGGAAATTAACAATGATATGATTGATGCTGTTTCCTAAAATATTTCGGATCTACTGATGACTATTCTTGAGCTGTACTTGTTTTAATAAAGGTGTTTTTTTTAGAGATTTTTTTTATATTTTCTCCCAAAGAAACGCATACAAAATTCTTTATCATTTAAAAAATATTACGTAGCCGCATTCATTGGTATATAAAATATATCCAAGGATGATCTCAATATTTATATATTCTACAAAATATCCTATACTTCAATGTTTTTTTTTTCAAAATATTGTTTGCTATTTTTAATATAAATTAAATTTTGTAAACTTTCACTTGTTTTAAGATATAAGTTGGTGGTGTCTCATTAATTTTTATTTCAGTATTTTTGCAATTTCGTAATTTATCAATCATATAATGAACTGTCTAGTGGAAAAAGGTAAAAAAATGGAATTTCAAAACAAAGTTCATTAAAGACATATTAAACTTTTTGTTGTATAAGTAGCCCACTTAAAATAAGGTGTCACTAAATTCGACGTATTTTACCAATTTCGTATAATATTTAGGTAAGAAAAAGTAAGTTTATAAAAATTTTTAAAAATTCATTTTCCTATAAATGTAATATTATTATTTACTAGTATTAAAATTAACAATAATTTAAAATATTTTCTACTACACTGGAAAAAATACATTTAAGTTAAAATTTTTAATATTTTCTGAAATATTACAAATTTTAGTGTACCATATACCCTAGGCGCACCGGGAAGTAACAAAAGTATCGATGCTGTTCCATACTATCACATGAATACTTTACAGTGCATATGAAATTATAGCTGTTTTCTTTGCTAACTTTAAAACCATGTCCGTTTAAAAAATGTTAATATTACTAAATTTGTATTGGCTTCAATCTGCCTTACTTAATCCTTCAATACTTTATTACATTGCTGTGAGTGAAAGCTATAAATATATATAAATGAAGTTTTGTAATGCATAACTATAATAATTCTATATTCTATACTATAATTGATATAGCAGATATCAAGTGCCTCATTAATTTGCTGAAATAGTACGAAGGCGGATCAATAGGTCCGTGACTTTTCGAACTTCCCTCGTAGTTATATGAAATCCAACACTATTCCCACCAAGTACCACCTGTTGATAGACTACTGTCAAATTTTGAGTAAATGTCGTCATTTACTTTGCGTAAAAAGTAGGATTTTTCGAGGTCCTTAAAATAGGCATTTGTTCGCTCAATAATTTCATCGTTGGAGCTGAATCTCTTTCCACCGAGCCATTTCTTTAGGTTTGGAAATAGGAAGTATTCACTAGAGGCTAAATCCGGAGAATATGGTGGATGAGGTACCAATTTGTAGCCCAATTCATAGAGTTTTGCCATTGAGACTGCACACGTGTCAATTGAGAACAAACGCGGCACCCATCTTGCAGACAACTTTCTTAAATCCAGCTGATCATTTAAAATCGAAATCACACTGCCATATGAAATGCCTATGGCATCAAAAATCTCACGCACTTTTACTCTTCGATCGGCCAACGCCATATTATGGATTTTTTCGACATTTTCGGGTGTACTGACCTCAATTGGCCGTACAGAACGTTCAGCGTCATTTGTACTTGTGCGACCACAACGAAAGCCAGTAAACCACTTTTTTACCATTGAAATCGATAGTGCAGAGACCCTATAGTATTTATCGAGCTTTTTCTTGGTTTTATTGTCGCAAAAAATAATGCACTCGAGCACTCGAGCACTCAAAATTCACTTTTTTCTATTTTTAGAAAAATACACGAGGTTGTATGTTTTGAGTAGCTTTTAAACGCAAAGTAAATGACGACATTTTCTCAAAATTTGACAGTAGTCTATTAACAGGTGGTACTTGATGACAATAGTGTTGCATTTCACATAACTACGAGGGAAGTTCGAAAAGTCACGGACTTATTGATCCGCTCTCGAATAATGGTATCTCTTTCACTTGTGTTATTTACGTATTTGTTTTTTTTTTATAATATTAGTTGGTTATTCATTGAAACTAATGTTATTAACATTTTTAATATCACAAGCCTATGTGCTTCAAGAATTACTAAAAATGAGTAAAATTTTGATTCGAAATTTATTTGATATCTATCTAAAGGCTCAACCAAGAGAAAAAGAAAGTCCAATGTGGAAATATATAAAAGAAAATTTTAAATGTGTAAATATTTTAAGTAAAAAACTACAAACAAACAGAAGGAACAAAACAAGTAACAAAAACATTGCTTCATTGCTACTTCATAAGTGGCTAAACAATAATAATAATGATTTACTACCTAAAAACTGGTAGCTTTAAGCATATGAACAGTAATAATTGAAAAAGAGGAATACAAAATAATTTTAAAAAGCTTTATCGTAAACCATTCGTCTCACTTAATAACATATAGGGAAAACAAGTCACAAATATCATTTCCCGAAAAGTTTTTATTTAAATAGATGATGTTTCGGAGAACACCACGGTGAGATGTTGAATAGTGCTGATGACGGTAGTGTTTGAGTAGAAAATGCATTCCGTTCTTCCACAATTATTTAATGAATTTAAGCCCGAATGCAAAAATTCTAAAATATTCTATAAAAAAGTTCAACAAAAATTTCAAACTAAAATAATTTCTTGTACGGAAAAAGGTTTTGATAATTTTTTCTAAAAATTATTAAAAATAGTAAATATTTCCATTACAAAAAAAATCTAAATTGAATTTTTTTAACAAATAAACCACTTTCTAGGATTAAATAAGAGAAATTGTAGGGGGAGAACAATTTCAAAAGTGCATCAGGAAAATGCACTCGCATTATAAATGCACTTTTTTAAAAAATATTATTTTTCAATCATGAGGTCTAAAGAGGACATAATCGTTTTTACAACGGTTTTTATTTATTACTGCTAAAAAAGTTATAAATATTTATGTTTTTGGAAATTTTCCAAAAACAGAAATCGCGATTTTTTCGAAATTTAGAAAAAATAAAAACGTAGATGTCTAAATGTTTGCTTAATGTGAAGAAAATCGGAAGACCTAAGGTCTAAAAGCTTCATTTATTCTTTTATGAAATTCATGTTATACTTTTCAGTTTGGCCCCAGAAAGTGTGTTTTAAATAAAACATAAAATAAAATATATGAAAATTTTACTAATACTCCAAGACAAGTAAAGGCTCACACATAATTAAATTGCATATAAGTAAATATAAATGTTTCTGTGATCACAGAAATTTATAACATATAGGATTCATTATATCGTTGCTGTTTCGTCGTGATAGGGTATATGACAATTTCGTTTTGCACCATTTCAAACCCTTATCAGCCTTACAAGTTCTTACAAACCGTTTTTAAGCATCTTGATTGGTTTTAAAGTAAATCAGCTATATTTTAGTCATATATGAAATGTTCCAACAAAGTGAGTTATGTGTATAATTTTACAAAACCATTTTTGGGAAAGCATTTTTTTAATTTTTTGGCAAAACTTTGTTAGAATTTAAAGCCATTCAAAAACGGTATATACAGATTTTATAAAAGCATGATATGAAATCATAACGGATTGAGAACAGCCATTTTAGGATTTGGCATCTCGGATTTCGATGAAACTAACTACAGACATTAGTTAATCGAAGTGTATCTTTAACATAAACTTCTAAACTCATAGCTTTTTTAGTAAAAAAAATTTGGCATCTTGAAAATTGAAAGGAAAGAAGGTTTTACTTTTACTTTTTACTTATTGCTAATAGCCCCTAAAATATAGATTACAGATCCTTAGTTTTAGTTTCAAATTATAGACAAAGATATTACCTTTCTAACTATTTTATAAAGTTTATTTTTATCAAAAGTAAATAGGTCGAAATTTGACATATATAAATATTAAACTATTATATCTCAAAAAACGGTATTTTTAAATTCTTAAAAAATTATATAATGTTGGCTTACATAGCCTTCCTATCTACTCTTGTAAAATTTCAAGGTGGACACTCATTTAGTTTTGAAGTTATGGACCAAAATATAAGCTAAATAAATAGAAGTAATTTTTAAGGAAGTACTTTTTCATTACTTCCAAAGTTTCATCCAAAGATGTTTTTAAAAATAAATTCAGATAAATTTTTCTGATATAAAACCATGAGAATTTACAAGTACTTGTTACTTAATAATAACTGTTTTAGTCAAATGAAAAACATCGTTTTTAATAAAAATATTTGGTTTATACCAAAATTAAAATTTATTTCCTTGAATTGATAATAAAGAATATCAAAGAAGTGGGAACATCCTCCAATGATAAATCTATGATAAATTCTTTGGAAATGATCCGACTTTGGACTACTTCTGGATCACAAATTTAGGATCTTATTGACTTCTTCGGGTGTTCTTTTTTTGCTGGAAATAAGTATGATAATATTGCTAAAATTTCAATTCAATAAGACCTAGTAAAAGTTTTAGAAAAAGAACTGTGAACAGCATTAAATGATTTTTACATAAAGAAAATGTTAACATATAAGCTTACAAAAAAAAAACTCCTCTAAATAGAATTGTATCATTATATGAAGCATTTTATAAAAATTGAAATCACTAACCGATTAATTTTTAATTAATATTTATTAACTTACAAAAATTAATAAAGTGTTTAGTTTTTATATTATAATCCTTATATAATTAATATATTAGTAATTTTAATAAAAAATAAAAAAACAAATTTATTTTATTGAAACAAATCGGCTAAAAAACTATACACCAGTCGACTTTTATCCAACAATTTAGATTTCAGTAGATTACATTATACTATTATAATATTCTTAACTTATTTTTGATGTTTTAAACTTTTTAATATTAAAGACATCATCAGAGGAAACGTAACAGTTGGAAAAAGAAATTAATTATTTCTGAAGAATTCATATCCACATTGACTAAGTTATTTCTTGGAAACTTTATAAAATTTTTAAACTAAGGATTTACGAACTAAAACAGTTATGTATAAAAAATGTTTTAAATCAAAAAATAGTTTTTTGAAAAATATTATTATTGGTCTCTGTAGTAATTGTACAATGTTCCAACTAATCATATAAGTTTCACAGAAGTTTGCCAAAATACAAAATAAAACAGTTTTTACGTCCTCCTGAAAACCTAATAAAGAACACGTAACCGTTTTTGTTGAATCAACGACGATATGTTGCTTATTTAGTATTTGAAAGTACTTTAAAATCTGCATACAACTTAGCCTACATTACGCAGGTTACGGCCGGCTCCGAATGACGTACACATCAATTTACTTGGTTTGTAGCAGATTCCTAATTTGGATTATTACTTCATACTATTTCCTTATTTTGTTTTTACTAATGCTAGATATTCATTAAATTACGAGTATAAAGAAATATATAGACATTATTTCATTATATTCGGCTTTATGTTGCATTATAAAATCAATATAAAATTTTCTTTACGTAGTGTCTATACTAGACAAACGTGCGAATATATAACCTCAGGTTATATATATAACTGAGGTAACCTCAGTTAAACAGCTGATTATTAATTTTGGTTATTACAGATGTCAAACTGCATATATAGAAAACATGAATGAATTTGCCTTATTATTGTTTTTGTGCAACTGTTGTCACCTTCCACCTTGAAAAAAAAACAAGTAAGAAAGATATAGTCGGTCAAGCCCGACCATATGGTACCCCACACCATTGTGCAGGGGTCTTTTATTAGACATGTGAACAACTGTGGACCGATACTTTTACTAAGTGCAAAATAAAATATATGAATACAGAATATTACATTAATATTAACATTTATATGAGTATATGCATTTTAGGGTGATTCCCGAAAGTGGGCTTATATGGGAGATATGGTAAATTATGGAGCGAACCTCATAGAATTTGTCATTATGATTTCTACTTATATAAAACTTATTTGTGTCAAATATAAACCTGATACTAATATGTGTATATGATTTATGCACGTTAAAGTGATTTTCGAAAGAGGGTTTTATATGGGAGCTATGGTCAATTATTGACCGATCTTCATGAAATTTGTCACAAAGATTGACACTTGCACCGAATTTCATTAAAATATTGCAATATTTAACGTATTTGTGAACGTTGAACCCCTATTCCGGGAGGAATAAGGGTTCAAGGAATGGGGGCTAGGTGAAATAATGGACCGATCATCAATAGGCTTCGTCCATGTGTCATGAAAGTCCTATGTGCCAAATTTCATTGAATTATCTTCAAAACTGCGACCTGTACTTTGTGCACAAGGTTTACATGGACAGCCAGCCGTCTAGCCAGCCGTCCAGCCAGCCAGACTGACGGACATCATTAGATCGATTCAAAAATTGATTCTGAATCGATTGGTATACTTTAAGGTAGGTGTTGGATGATTTTTTTCTGTGCGTTACAAGCATCATAATACCCCAACCACCTATAGGGGTGTGAGGTATAAAAATTGTATAATGTAGACATTATGTTAGAAACATCAATAATTCCATTATGTTAGATATCTTAAACAATTTTAGCTATTCTGTCTGCCAGTAATAACTTCAACATATGGCAACCCTTACGATAGTTGCCACAAAACAGCAACAAATCGAATTTAACACTTATAACTCATTAAATTTTCCTTATTTATACTCCTGACTCTACTAATGCATGTGAGTGTGTTTATTGCCAGATTTGCTTTTCGATATCTGTGACTTCAGTAAACTATGAAAGCAAGTAAGTTCATAAGTATCTATATATGAATGTGCTACACGTACATATCTTGTTTAAATTGTTTCTTAAGGGATTTGTGTGAACTACGTATAAAATTTATACTTTAAACTACGCAAAACTGATATACAAATAAACTTTAAAGACAGTATAAATTATGTGTATGTACGAGTTTGTCTTTATGGGTGTGTATTTGTGTAAAGCTTGCGTGTATGTTTGGTTACTGATACTGCTGGTAAATGTGCAACATTTCGCTCAAGTGTAAATAAAGTATCATTTCGCTGTCATTTCATTTCATTCATTCATTCGTTCTTTCATTGTAAAGCTGGGTATATTTTGTTTTGTGTATCTTTTTATTGCTTAAAACAACTGTACTACGTTTGACTATTTCAACTACAAAATGGCAAAACACCTGCTCAGTGATATGAGCAAAATGAAATAAAAGCTATGAAGACGCAAGAAAAAAAAAAACAAACAATTCACATTCATTTCAACTGCAGTATGTTTTTTTTTCTTATTTTTAATATAAAAACACATATGGTTAGTTAAAATGATAATTATTTATAATCGAATTTTTAGAAAACTATTTCCATCAGATTTCTACAAAATCTTATAAAGAAAAATTCACAAAGTCCAAAAACCTGTTTTGACCGATATCTCAGTTAATAATAAACCGAAAAAACATTCGAAAAAAGGTTCAGTATTTTCTATGAGAAACGAAGTCGCTACCTTATATGGGGCTTAAAAAATTCGAAAACAAGTACGTTTCTAGTGACCGTTTCGGCGTTTTTGCGATATCCCGGCCATTAATGGACCGATTTTGTTGATTTTTACTAGTGCTATTTTAAGGAATACTCCTTATAATTTGATATATAACACATATATATATCTGATAACTGTGGCTTTATAAAAACTGATTTCAACAGACAGGCGGATAGACGGACAGACCGGCATCGTTATGTCGACTTCCTTATCAATATATATATATATATATATATATATATATACACTTCTATATACCCTTTACACCTGAAAAATTAAATTGTTATAGGGCAAAAAAAGTATAAAAACGGGTAAATTTTGTAACATTATAGCACCTAAATTAATACATATGCAAAAAAATTTAATGCCAATCGTTATTCATTAAAAAAATTAGGTGGATATTTGTCACCCTCTAGGGTGACAAAAAAAGGGGGTAAATATTGGAAATTGAATTTCATTCAAACCTATAATGAGAAATTTTAGAGTAATATATATTACAAAAAATAAAGTTATGAGGCTTTATTATGGAATGCAGGTACCAAGACTTACATAGATCCAAATTTGAGTCATATCTGTGGCGTGAAAATTTTAACGCGGTGGACATTTTGAAAATTTTAGAGTATGGTATCTGTACTAGAGCAAGAAATGAAAAGTGGCACCTTTTCTGTTTATATGTTTTTTTAGTGTTTTCAAAAGACAAATTTACTGGCATAAAAGTTTGCTTATAAGGAAATTAGTGCTTAATGGTTGTTTTCTTTCCTCTAGTGGTACGAAAGAAGAAAGTCTAATTGTACTCTTTAATATATATTAAAGTTGGAACCCACAAAGGCGGGACTTTCCTTTAATATTATTTTCTGCATTACGAATACAATGAACTAAAAAAATGTAAAATTAGACTTATGCGGCCCTAAGTAAATGAAAGAAAATATGAAGGAACGTTTTGGTACTTTTTTATTTTTCTAATGGTATTTTTCGTTTTTCTTTAATATTGATTTATGAAATATAAAATTAAAGCTGCATGGTCCTATGTGGGTAAAAATTCAGTAGGGGAACTTTATGGTACTTTTTCGTTCTTCTAATGTTACTTTTAGAATTTTCTATAATATTGAGCGTAGAAGAATGAAATTAAATATAAAAGGTCCTGAGTGAATGAGGTCCTATATAAAGAGATTTTTTGGCAATTTTTTTTTTTTTTTTTTTTTTTTGAAATTGAAGTATACGGTCCTATGTGAATAAGAACTTTTTTTATTGAACCTATTAAATTAAAGATATATGGTCCGAAGTGTGTAAGAATTCACTAGGATCTTTATGGGACTTTTTTGTTCTGTACCATTACTTTTTTTATTTTTGTAATTAACCTAGAAATAAGAAATTAAAATACGTGTGTCTAAGCAGTGCTGCCAGTTTAGCTTTTTTAAGCTAAAAATATTGCTTTTAGTTTCAATATTTTCGTTTTAACTTCTGAATTTTTTCTAACCATTTTTTATTCATAAAATTGCTTCGAAAAGACTAAAATATTAGTATTTAAATTACGAAGGAAATAGTTTCTTATTTGTTATTATGAATTTTATTTTTTTAGAATCATCCACTTAAGTGGGATTATTTATATGTAACAAAAATTTTCGACACCTTTATTCTCCACATCAATAACAACTTAAATAATTTTATAGACTTACTAAATCAATTATTATAATTATTTTTTAAAACACTTCATTAAATGTAGAACTGTTTATGAATGGAATTAAAAAAAAAAAAATCTCATAAAAGCGAAAAATCATATAAGAAATTGTAAATTCTTAATCAAAATGGAATTGTAGTTCTAAAATGACTACAAATCATCTCAAAAAATGGAGTAATTTTTCATATCAGGATTAAACTTAATTTTCCTGTGAACTTCTTAAACGATTTTTCATTGGGTCATTTTGCTGGCTGCCGCTCTAGGTTTTATTTATAAATTTATTACAATATCCTAACAAAATGTCAAAAAATAATAGGAACGTGAAAAAGTAAGTTTTAAAACAAAAATTTTGCGGCTTTATTTTTTTTAAGACATTTAGCCTTTTTAAATTTCAATTTAGCCTCCCTTTTTCTCATTTCCTGGCAACACTGGCTCTAAGTGAGTGAGAATCTACAAGAAGAGGCTTTTTGGTTTATCTAATGGTACTTTTCAAATTGTCTATAATATTGGACCTATAAATATCACATTAAAAACACATGGTCCTAAATGTTTCAAAATCTACAAAAGTTTTTTCTAAATAAATTGAGCTACCAAATTTGTATCTGATCTATGTAGGAGTCCCACAAGTTCGCTAACTCAGTATCGATTTAAATGCTAGTAAAATGTAAAATGCTAGTTAAAAGCTAGTAAATAAGCTCAACGACGTTTGCTTTAAAATTTGTCCAATGTAAGTTACGACCTTCAGTATTTTAGATGACTATATGTGCACGAGTATATGCTGAAGTAGCTGCTGCAGCACCATCTGGTACATTATTGTAAGTATAAGTAGAAGTAGAAACTAAACCGTATTAGTGTTAAATAAACATGAATTGACTAGCATCTTCAACATCATTGCAGACTTCAAAATTATTTGCACTTATTGTGGTTTTCTGCTATTATTCTAGCAAACAAAAAAAAAAAAAAAAAAAGAAATATAAGAATGTGTATATTTATCGTAGGTGCGAAATGTATTTTGTGTATTAAAATTTTAATCTATCTGTCTGTTACTCTACCAGTTTTTTATGTAATTACACGCCTGTAAGTATCTTTAACGGTATTTATTTCATAAAAAGACAGAACCTTCATATAAGTAATCTTTATATCATTATGTTGTAATCACCGTAGAAAACATAACATTATATACACTATTTTCATTTGTGATAATAGTTGTTTAAATTAGCTCCTTGAGTTCCCTACATTAAGATTTGGTTTGAGATAAGATAATTGGTAAGTATATGATAAGTATTTTAAAAGGTGCAACTTGCAAGGGCATAAATCATCTGATATGATATCACTTGAGTAAACATTTTGATCAATTTATTTTTTATTTTCTAGGTTTCTGTTTTATTTATTAACATTGCAATTAAAAACTTTATTGCTCATATATCGTTCATTTATAATATAAACTCAAAATGAGTAAAATAAATGTTTACAGGATCTCCAAGAAATATATATTTTTTCATTAGTTCTCATCGTTTTTTAATAAATCCTCCCAACCACTTTTTAACTGGTCGAACAACTTGATGTCGAGTATGGTTATTAGGGAAAGTCGTGGACTCGTGTCTGGTCGCATATTCAGGTTCTTTTTTCAAAGCTCTTCTCATGCTAATTAATTCCATCCAACTCTCGCGATCGTTTTACCCTCTTTTACCAGCATATAACAGATCCCAATAAGTATAGATAATTACTTTTTTTGTTCTTGTTTGACCGGGCTTTTGATTATGATAGTGGTTCCCCTTTTCATGGTCCGTAACAATTCGATGCTTTTGGTAAATTCGAGAATTTTAAAACCGAGAAATTGTTGCATAATCTACTCCCAATAATTATGTGAGCGGATCTCTTCGTAGACCCCCTAAAATGATGCTACGGACCCACATTTAGGAACCCGTCCACGAAAGCATATTAAATAAGTTATTTTATAAACTTACAAAGTCTTCTATACGAGCTTCTTAGACTTAGAAACACAATAGTTTGTGTAGCTAATAATACATGACAACACTATGGTTACACTTGTTCTGTTACACGGGTTTTCTATGTCAGTTTGGATATACGCTAAGTTGGAGTTCTAAGCCTATAAATCACCTTTTTTAAATTAACTCTAGTTTTCGCTATAAGCCTTTATATAAAATTAATAAAGTTGCATCACATATTCTATATAAAGTTCACATGGACATGTTAGCTAGCCAACCGGACGAATGATCTGACTCAAAAAGCAAAAAAGTAAAGAAGTATTTAAGTTGTTTAAATTTATCAAAAAAAAAAAAAAAAAATGGTGTTCTATTGTAACTGATACTGAAATAATATGTTATATAATATTCAGTATCTTAGGCTCGTTCTAATTTATCGGCAATCTTTAATTTTATAGATTTACTGAATCTCAAGTTTAATATATCTACATTACATTTTCTGACATGTTTGAAATATTTTTCTATTTAATAATGCTAGCGCATGGAAAGGTAACTAAATCTCAGAATGAAGAAGAGGGAAATAAAACTAAGTACAAAGCTTCAACCTAAAATGTAGGGAATCACCGAATATTACCATATATTAAAATTCACAAAAAATCAAGAGATTCCGAACGGTTAATAAAATGGTGTCAGTTCATAATTGATGAATAAATTCTGTCATAAAAACGTTATTCATATCTATTAATTTCGAGATGTAATACTGAATGGCCCAACACTTAATTTCCCCATTGATATGTATTACTGTTTTTATTCTACAAACCTTCTCAGCTTCCATCCCTCAATTCAAAATAACTAGGCAGTTGCGCAAAACCTATTGTTAGATATTATTGGTGTAAGTTTATAAGCAGATTCTCGAGGACACTATATATACATATGACTTCATAAATACTATATCTGCAGTTCTTAGAATTGGAAGGTATGTTGAAATAATCTCAAGAAGAACTAAAACTAAAAAATTTTTTTTATTTTTTTTATTGCCTTTTTTAGGTTATACAATGCATACTCTCTTTTACATTCAGACTTCAAAATAATATCCGATAAATTTTATCAAATAAATTATCTACCAACATTTTATATTACATTATACAATTAAAATAATAAATGTTATCTGCATAACTGTATACATTTTCTATTTTTTGCAATTGTTTTAGCACTATAATCATTTTCCATTTTACCTAATTTTCTTATTTCTTGTTAAATTAAAATTCATATCACTGTTGGCTCTTAATACTACTTTTCTATAATACATTTTACTTTTTTTATTTTTTCATAGCACTATAATCATTAAACATTTTCTTATTATCAACATCACTACAGTTGAACACGGTTATAAGAATACCGATTACAATGAACTATGTCTATATCGAGCACTTTTCTTCGGTCCCATTGATTTTATCTCAATTTTCCATGCAAATAACTACATTTATAACGAACACGATTATAGCGGACTTTTTATATAACGAATATATTTTTATGTCTCCAAGAAGAAAATTCCCATAATACAATATGTCAAGTAATTGTTTTTACATTGAAAGGGAACTTGATTTTTCCATAGTTTGGCTTTAAAAAGTATATAATCTCCAGCTAATTTAATAATACGAATCAGTGTTACCAGTTTAGCCTTTTTAAGGTTAAATCTAGACTTTTTATTTTGCTTTTAGCCTCAAAATTTTCCTTTTAGCTTCTAGTTTTTTTAGCCTTTTTTGATTCCTAAAATTTCCATAAAAAGGCTAAAATTTCAACAAAGAAGATAGTAGTTTCTTATTTGCTTTCACTAGTTTTATTTTTACATAATCATCCATATATGCATGCTTGTTTACTAATTCACACAAAAAAAAAAAAAAAAAAAACAAGATTATTTATAGCGGACTAAAAGAACAAAAACTAAACAAACTCAAAAATCTTCGTGTCAAAAATTTCTTTTTATATTTACAAAACGGCTAAAGTATATCACAAAACTACAGGAATTTAGTATAGCAACATCTGGTAGGTACAACTGTTTGGGGAACCTTTTTCATTAAATAAATTGATAACTAGATATCATAGTGAATTGAAATTTTAGATATTCCACCAACATTGTGTTCTATAATTAATTATGGTCTTGCAATAACTCTTAACCACTTTCTTCTTTGATTGGACATTTAACACTTTTTGAAATTAAACAATAGACTTATTATCACCCTCTGCCCTTATGTGCTTGTAGTCATTATTTCAAAATAACTTGAATTTTAATTTATTGTTCTTCATAAGCTCAGATTTTTTACCACTTTTTATTAAACGAGCTTTAAAGCCTTCAAATGTTGTTTCATTTATACGCTATCTTATAAAAATACCGAATTCTCAACTACTTCGAACAAAATACAAAATACGTTTATATGTATCTGTATTTAAGAAAATCTTGTAAATATGAATGCATAAATTACTCCTTTCAAAATTCTAAAGGCTTTTGAAGATTTCCGCCATACTCTGTCTGGAGTAAATATGCTATAACATTTCCCCCAAAATATAAATTCGCCCCAGAAATTTTTAAAGTTGTCAGGACAGATCATAGCTAATGGCAATAATTTTTCAACATTTTGCCCGAATAAGAGTATGTCTTTCCTCGTAGCTTTCAACACGTATTTGCATTCGTTCAGTGTTTTTCTATTGTTTCCTGTAAGAACAAAATGACGTATTCTTCCTGGAGTCCTTTAACAAGAGTCCTGGTGGATATTTGCAAAGTTACCTTTATTTTCTAAGTTCAACTCTGTCGAATTTTTTATGCATATGGCTAGTACTAGATTTAAGCACCAAAATTTCGTCATTTTTGTAGTTAATTAATACAATATTAAGTATTAGCCTTAATAACGAATACATTTACGCTTTATCTTTGACACTTTTTCCGATTTGGGGGTTATAATAATCTAAAAAAGGGTTTATCCTTTGCAATTATTTCACTTGATATACTTAATATATAATTTTAGAATCATTGTTGATAAATATTCTAGACTAGAATGCAAATTCTTGTATTACGTGATTATAAGCATGAATGATGAAGCATGGATGACTATAAATACATTCCAAAATAAACAGAATTATTTCAAATAGCAACAACAACGCATATGTAAAAACAATTCCTTGATAGGTGGATTAAATACTAATTACAATTACAATAAATTATTTTTTGATAAAACCCGCTAAAGAAATATACATAAAACAAAATGTAACAAAAAAATGTGATGTTATAAACATTTGCTAATTTTGTAAAGCAAAGTTGAAATATTAATTTTTTTGGTCATTGTAAAAACAATTTTCTGACAGACTGTACTTGTTTTAGATAAATAAAATTGCACATTTAAAAATGTTTCAAAAACTTAGAAAACAACTGAAATAATTTTCGTTGGCTACAAATTTAAATAATTGACAAGCAAAATACGATTTTTATATTTATAATTGTTGACGTTTTTATCATGCGCTAACACTAATGAAAATAATTGAACACAAAACTTAAAGTATAAGAGAATTAAAAATTAAATTGAATATTAGAAAATTGGTATCCCTCAGAGGTAAGATCTCAGAATATACCAATTTCAAAACATTGGTAACAAAAACACAATAAAAAAAAATTAATCACAATTTACTAAATGATTGATGAATGCAAAGTATTTATATGCCTCTCGATATATTAATATCATAAATATAGCCCTTAAAAAAAAAAGAAATATTGAAATTTTTTATTTAGAAATATTAGTATCGCAATGAAAAGGTTGAAAAGTATAATTTTTTTGTTATTTTACGGATATAGAATATTTACAAACTACGTTTATAACTGTCTCTTCGAGCTCGTTATAACTGTGTTCGGCTGTAGTATATTTTTAGCGACTCAATCCACACAAGTATCCACCGAATACTTACTTCAACATGTTGGAATATTTCGTTTTTACACCTGTCTAAATGAAGCATAGAAAAAGAATAGAAAATCCTAAACACAGGAGATAACTCAGTATTCATTTATTCCGGTTTTTGTAACTGATACTTAGTAGTTGCTGCTATAAGTAATCAAAAAAAAAAAAAAAAAAAAAAAACAATTTAAACATCAGCAAAAAAGAAAGGATGTTAAAATGTAATTCACTTTATTGTATATTAAAATATGCGAAAGATTTTTGTTACTACTTACAACAACTACTGCCATTGCTGGCGTTTGTTTTTGATACAAATACTATAGACGGAAAATAGCTTTTCAGCTATTTGATAGCAATACCAACAGGATGTGCTGTGTATGTAATGGCAGTCATAATAGAACCCTCAAGGAAATGAAAATTTTAAGAACATTAAACAATTTTGTTTTATATCGTAATAATTTGTTATGTAAATGATCAGTTTTATGTTTTGGGAGATATGAATATGAATATTGATTTTTTGTAATGTTAACTTCTGGGTAAAACATTTTATTAAATATTAAATGATGAAAAGATTTTTATTCACTTTTGGGAGAAATATCTGTCAAGGGATGTTACAAATCTTCTTTAGGAATATATAATCAGTTTGAAATATATACATTGGAAAGCAAAACATATTTCAATTTTAAACAGATTAGTTATATTTATATCATCAGGACAAATGTTTGATTTATATTGAGGATTCCTAATTGAGATTATATTTTTATATTATTAGTATTTTTAAAGTTATAATCAACATTTTATTAAATATTATTGATTGAATGTCTTTATGGAAGAAGTAAATATTCTATTTAATGTTATAACTATTTTATGTAGTTAACTAAGTGTTTGTTTATATGATTATTTCTAATAAAAAAAGGGCCGTTATCAAACATTTTTGATTTTAGGTTTTAAAAAAAGAAGTCTCGAATACATGTAGAATCAGATATCCTTAGTAATTTCGTTTAGGTAAGCGAAAGTTATAGCGGTTTTAAGTTGAACATGCAGAAATATTTAAAAACTAGAAGTTTATACATAATTTTGGTTAAAATTATGAAAAATATCAAAACCAACAGAGTAATTCAAATAAAATTTATAATATTTTCAATGTTTAATGATGTTAGAGTAGCATATTTTAGGGTTTTTTAGTAAAATTTAAGAAGTTTTCTTTGTAATAAAAATCAAGATTTTTAAATCAAATGGGGTTTGATTCAAAGTTATTCCTCCATATATGGTACGAAAAAATGAAAGAAAAAAGAAAAGAAATGATATTAGTATTCATAAAATTTTTACCTTTCGAAATCATCTGAAGCGTCTCCATATTTTCGGTAACACCACCTAACTAAGCCAATTATGGTCAAATTTATGCTATCATATTGCCTTAGCAAAAACACCATATATATATATATATATATATATATATATATATATATATATATAGTAGTAGTAGTATATATATATATATAGTATATATATATATATATATATATATATTCTGAGTGCTAGTAAGATTCTGAGTTGATCTGGCTATATCCATCTGTCCGTCTGTTTCTTGAAAGGTTAGGGCTCGAATATTTTCCTTACATAAAGTTTGTTTAGTTTTGAAAATTTAAAAATATGTTCATAAATAAAAAAAATTATGGCACAAATACTAGAAAAACATGGCGCTCTCCGTTACTCAAGTTTATACTTTTCCGTCGATATCTCTTAAACAAAAGCTTCTACGACAACAAAATTTTATACAAATAGTTCAAGGATCAATATAAACTCGGAAACTAAAATGAATTATATAAAAGACTTGTAGATAGTGGGTATAATATATTCGCCTAAGCCGAGTAAAATATTCTCATTTGATTAATTTTAAACATACCAAAAAAAAAAAAAAAAAATCGGGAGTTATTCCAATACGAATAGATTTTTCCAACTTCATAGATTTAAAAAATGCTTCTTAGCTAATTTTAATTATTTAAATGGTATTAGAAAGGCATGTTCTTGCTTTTTTTTAAAGTATATGTAAAAACAAAAAACATGTATTATCAACACTATAAGCAAATTGCAAATTATCAACATTATAAGTAAATTGCAAAATTTTGTGGTCCATGGTCTTTATAGTTATTAGTTATAGTTTTTCAAATTCGAAGTATTATGAAAATGTGATTGGAACAAACCAGAGTTCTTTTACTATTTTCGATTTTTTCCCAAAATTTGTAATTTTTGTTGTTAGAGTTTTATAAGAGAACTGCTCTCCGAATATAGTGGAACAATATTACTTTATATGTGATGACTCTATAGCTACGCGGTCAAAATTATACGATGGCAAACTTTGAAGACAAAATTTTAGCTACGTATTATAATATTTTTCTAGTTTTTTTATGTGCCCCTTCAATTTGATGTCAAATAAACGAGGTAGTTCTAAAAACAGAGTTTGGACTCTACAAATCTTGAAAAAATAAGCGTTAATTTTGAAAAGGTACAGTTTTTCTGCACGCATCCTTTCTAATTTCAGAAATCCGGTCTTCTATACCGTTCTAATTCTTGATAGGTATATTGCGCTATTACTGTAGTAAAAATCAGTTTGTTAAGGGGAAATTAACTAGACGCAATTTGTAAATTAATGTGTTCCGTTGTAAAGTTACATGCAAATTAAAATTGTCCGGGTAAAATTGATCCAACCTGACCTATGCCGGCTTATTCTGTCAAAATAAACGAGTTTTAGCGAAAAACTATATACTTTTATTTAAACGCATTTTGCTGAGGTTTTGTCAAGATTTATCCTAAAATCAATGACGACATAAAAAATTACGGAGTTTGTACAAAAAAAATCCACGTATATCATACAGAACTTAAAAACGATGCTGAACGTTCGTCAAACAACATCTTAAAAATATTTTAGAAAAAAATTCTAACAGGATGTTTTTGCTTGGCAAATTAAATCTCTAAATCAAAATTTAGCATGTCAAAATAATCATGACCAAATGCCAGAAAAGATAAAAAAACTGTCGTAATCAAGTAAAAAATATTAGTATTTAAGTTATTAAACAACTGGTATATTCGGTTTGATCGAATCTATATACCCACGATCTGCAACTTCTTAAGATTTCACTTAGTATAGGACATGGGACGTAAAGTTTTGGTTTCCGAATTTACATTAGTTCTTGAACTAAGTATACAAAATTTCATTAATATGCATGCTTTTTTGTAGAAGATATCGGCCGAAAAGTAAAAAAAGGCACCCTACTTTTCTAGTATTTGGCCCATAACTTCTTTTTTTTTTGTTTATAAACTTATTTTTCTCATTTTAAATACAAAACAAACCTTATATAAGGCAAAAATTTGCACCAAATTTCGTCCCCCTAGAATGAGGCAGATGAGCAGACAGATAGACGGACATCGTTAGGTGATTATTTTTATTTGTTAAACATGGAGTGATGAACCCAATATACTCCCATAATTTCTTGATGGTGGGTATAAAAATATTTGAAAAAATGTTCCGTAAAAATCAAAGATTTTCATTATTTAATTTTTAAACTATTAAATATTAATTTAGGTTTTTCGGCACTAAATAAAAAATATTGATGTTAACAAAATATATGTTTATACCCTACACCATGATTGGTGGTTGGGATATTATGCGTTTATGCTGATGTTTATAATACCCACCTTAAAGTTTACCAATCGACTCAGATTCACTTTTTAAGTCGATCTAATGACGTCCGTCTGGATGTATGGATGCCCATGTATACCTTGTGCACAAAGTACGGCGCGCAATTTTAAAGATAATTCAATGAAATTTGGCACGTGGGACTTTTATGAAACAAAGACGAAGCTAATTAAAATTGGTTGTGATCGGTCCATTACTTAACCTAGCCCCCATACACATGTCCCCCTAGAATAGAGCTTAAACACTCATAGCTCACATATAAACCCCTCTTTCGAAAATCACTTTAACGGACATAAATAAAAATAAATAATATTTGATACAAATAAATTTTTGAGAATCGGTCCATAATTTACCATAGCTCCCATATTAAATAAATTCCAGGAATGGCCCTAAAATGTATAAAATCATCTAGATGTTAGTATCAACGCATTATTTTGTATTTTTTATATTTTATTTTACATTTAGTAAAATTGACTACAGGTGTAATATATGTCACCTTCACGAATTTTTATGCTCGTACACAATGATGTAAGTTGGTCTTGGCAGACTATATCTTTCTTTCCGTTTTTTTTTTAACTTGTACTGGTTTGTTTTTTATTATTTTAAAAACTGTGAATAAATGATTAAAAAAGTGCTAATATTTCAGTGTAAACCAGTTAGTAATATTAATGTTGTGAGTCATTTTCACATATGGTAACAGTTCTTCACAATATTAATGAATATATGCAATTATAATAACACATAATCCATTTCGAGGTTCCCTACTTTTGTAAAGAAAAAAACACAGAAAATTATGCCTATCAAATGTTGGCCGTTGCTACGTCGCAGATGGTCCATCAGTTGAGTCCAATTTTCGATGACTCGTTCGAGCATTTCGACTGGTTACTGGCGAATGACACGCGTGATATTTTCCTACAAGTCCTGAATCGAAGCTGGTTTGTCCGCATAAGCTTTAGACTTTACATATCCCCACAGGAAAAAGTCTAACGGTGTGATATAACACGATCTTGGTGGCCAATCGACCGGCTCAAAATGTCAAATTATGTGCTCACCGAAGTGTTCTCTCAATAAACCCATTGATTGCTGCGATGTGTGGGAAGTGGCGCCGTCTTGCTGAAATCAAATCTCGCCGAGATCACGAGTTTCAATTTCAGGCTTCAAACAGTCGGTCATCATGGCACGATAACGGTCGCCGTTGCTGCGAACGGCGCCGA
The DNA here is from genome assembly GCA_932274085.1 of Protocalliphora azurea. Taxonomy (NCBI): domain Eukaryota; kingdom Metazoa; phylum Arthropoda; class Insecta; order Diptera; family Calliphoridae; genus Protocalliphora; species Protocalliphora azurea. The sequence goes on from OW026520.1 coordinate 130,490,756, forward strand.
ATCGACTCTCCACGGTCTTCGTGTACACTCTGCTGGACATGGCCTATTCGGTCGAATATTCTTTAATAATTAATGCTGGGTCTCAAAATGGGTGATGGTGTTGCGAATAGTACGCTCAGTAGGCCGATTATGTTGACCATAAATTGAGCGAAGTGCACGAAACACATTCCTTACAGAACGTAAATTTTCGTAATAAAGTTTAATGATTTGTAAACGTTGTTCAGGCGTAAGTCTTTCCATTATGAAATGCCAAACAATACTAAACAAAAATAACATGACAGCATGACACGACTCACACGGGATCTATCAAAAAAAGGCTATTGAAAAAAGTATCTCTACTTGAATCACCCATTATAAATAAGTGAATTTTAAATTATGAGATTTCTCAAAATTTCAAATTTAAACCGCGATAACTTTTGGGCCCCCTAGAAAAAGTGATCCACACCAATGAACTTTAAATGTTGAAGTGTTGCTTTTTGTTTGTTCGATGTGTCAGGAAAAAAGTCGAAAAAAATTTTTGGTTGAATTTTAAAAGTCTTGTATTCTTCAAACATATATATTTTTACATTCATAACAAAAATATGTTAAATATTAGAGATAAAGTAAATTTTTTTATTTTACTTTTTAAATTAAAAAAAAAAATAAACGGCTATAAAAAAATATTAGCTTTTTGTGGCATTATTTTTTATTAATTTATTTTTTGGGAATTTAGCCGTTTCTGACCTTTTCTAAAGTAAAATTTAACCCCTATTTTCTACCTCCTGGCAACAGTCAACAGCCAGCCATCGTTGCCGTTAAGAGTTTTTAAAATCTGCATTTTAATGCAGTAATGTTTTAAAAAACAATCTCAAAATAATTAATTTATTTGTTGAAATTAATAGATAATAGTTCGCAATATTCCAAAAAACTTAGTTTTTCGCCATTTACCACATAATCATAAAAAGTCGCCATTTAGTTTCATTCTAAAAAGGGGCCAAAAAAGGAGCCAGGTGGTTGAAAAAGTCGCCCAACGGTAATACTGATGCCAACACAAAATTATTCTTATTATTTTTATTTATTTTGTCTAGTCTAGTTTAAAAAAAAAAAAAAAAAACTAGCGTCACAATATTTGAGTATAAAAGGTAGTATGCTTGGTACTACATTTGTAAATACTTAGTTTACTTTTTTATTTCAATTCTTATAATTCAAATCATATACCCAGCAAAAACTTTGGTTGCCATGTAATGAGTTAAGAAGCTAATATAATGGCTCTTCACTATATACACTTTAGCTAAATAACTCATTATATTAACGTGGTGTTGACATTAGAGGCAACTACTTACATCATATTATTACAAGTAGGCATTTTAGAATGTCATTACTTAGATGTCATTATAAGAACTAATTGCTTTCAAGCTGTTCAAAAAATCATTGATTTTAGTATTATTAGTGAAAACAATAGGAACAGTTACATTTTAGTTTAGAAATAAGTGTGCATGAGAATTTTTCATTGAGCATTGAATTTTCGTAACCATTATTTGAAAATATTGATAATGTAAAAAATTTGATTACCATTTAATGATAATTACGTTTTTAAATTATAATTTTTTAACTAATGGTAAGGAAATTAAAAAAATGCTCGAATACTATTAATAATTACAGAAAAAAGCAAAGTTTGTATAAAAGTTTGAATTTAATGTTGAACCATTTTTAAAAGTTAGCGCTCATTTTGAGATATTTCATTTTGAAATGCTTAAAGAGGGGTTAGGAAAATTAAGTTTTTTTTTTTCCTTAAATTTAATAATCTAGTTGATAAATTTAAACAAAATAAACAACTAATATTGTAATAAGGTATAGGATCATGAATTCTTATCATCAGATATATCTTAATCGCTAAATTACTAAATTTAAAATATATATAATACAATTCAATAAGCAATGAGCAACTTTTCAAACCAAAATATAAATATATTAAAAATCGGGCTAGAATTGATTTAATTTACGAGAATATAAATAAAATACCTTTTATTTCCAATTTTCTATTATTTGTGTTACTTCCGTAATAACGTTCAAACTTCAAAAAACGGCTACCACCATTAAATTCAGTGTACTCGAATTAGCTTTACCAGTGGGGTGCTCAGCTTGTTAAAACTTGAGACCAGAACTGTGAATAAAATTATAAGTATCATGGTTTAGTTTAATGGTAATGAAATTGGCAATTCATTAGTCGATTTAATAAATTACTCCCATGTATGGAAATAAGTAATTAAATGTTTGGATATGAAAAAGTGTCTTGTGATGCTTTTTTATTTTAATTTTAAACGCAAAAAAATTTTATAAATTTTAATTTCAAAAACAACAATAACCAAATAAGGTAATATTTTAAAAACTACTTTAGATTGAAAATTTATTTATACGCAAATTTTGTCTTTTATATTTTTATCCCTTCTTTAAATATATAAATTGGTGATCTGAATTAAAAAATCAATAAAAAGTAATATTTTCAGAAATTTGTTTATAAATAAGTAATTACATACCGGGTAATAAAGATGTAGTTACTATATTACTTCTATGCAATACAGATAGTATGTTGTTGTCATTAAAAAATAACTACATCCGTAAATACATGCCCTTACCAAGTTTTTGCTAGGTAGTTACTTCTTAAATAAAACCTACATATTCTGATAAATTTTTTTGTCCTTTTATAATTAAAATATAACCATTTAATTAAATTTTCTTTTTTCAGCAGAAAGTTAAACATGACATTTTTCTAGTTAATAAGAACAGCTCATTAAAAATAATATAATTAAAAATAAAATGTTTATAAAAAGAGATAAACTTAAAAAACACATGAAGAAAAAAAAATAATAACAAAACCAAAAAAAAAAAAAAAAAGAAATGTTGTATATACCAACTAACAAACTAACTAACGACCAAAAGAGACACTAGTTGAAATGATGAACATCTGGTGGTAGAATGTTCTCAAATACATTCCACTTTATTTTATAAATTCACTACCAAAAGCTTTACAACAATTGCATTCATACGAATGAATATAATAAACACACATACATAAATTTTAATTGTATTTTAGTGTACAAACAACGCTATGACAACAAAAAACAACAACTATAAATAAGAAAAACAATAACAAAAAATTACAATGTAAACATGAGAGCTAGACATTGTCTACTGTTGATGGATGTACATTAGATTGGTCCAAAAAGCCAATTTTCATATTTCGACCGTAACTTCCCATAGGATTATTATTTTTTATGACAAAAAAAAATGTGTGCAATATATTAGAGTAACCAGATGACGCTTCAACACTAAAATTTGTAAGGTGCATTTATATTGAAAATTTTGACTTTTTCACAGTTTTTTGAATAATGTTGCTTTTTTGAACACCTTTTTGCAGTTGATTGTAAAGGAATCACAATCTAGACACAAATATCTATTAAACAAGATAAAAATATTTACAATCTGTTAGAAAATTTTAAAGTTATTAGAAATTCCCCCGACCGTTAACGTATTCTCGAACACTTGTATAAGTGAACATTTGGAAGATACCATCGTAGAAGAATTTCTTTTATTATTTGGACGAAAATAATCAAAGCAATGTTTTTCTAATATTGCATTTTTATCAGCGTAAATAAAACTAGACAATAAACAATAAAAAATACATAAAATTTTAATTTTTTCATGATTTTTATCCTTAAAATTTTTTTTCAGTAAGGTGATTATCATCTCCGCATTAAATTGGTGATATCCTATTGATATCATCTGGAAGAAATTAATGCAATACTTTTATTTTTCAGTCACAATTGTTTTTTATTGTTTAGCTGTATCGCCTGTAATGCACAATCTCTCCCGATGGATAAACTTCAGCAATACGAATATGATTATTGCGGCAATAAAGTTTTTCTTCTAACCAATACGAATTCAAATCACTTCCTTATTATTTTACTTGTATTTTTTAAATGTATTTTTTTTTTTTGGAAATATTAAAATGAAATATTATTAGAGGTAAAATTTGAACCATAATTACTGAAAAATAAGGGGATAATATAATCCCCTTCATATGCTTTATTAAAAGACTTTGATTTTTATAATGGCTGTTTCAAAATTCCAAATTATAATTTAAAAAATTTTTCTTAAATAAATTTCAAAAAAAAACTTAGGGAGAAGCTATGCTGTTTCATAGGTTATGCCACTGAAGGTAAAATAAGTAAAAAATTAAATCGTATCTTAGATTTGGATTTTAAGGATTTCGTCAAAAAAATAGTATATAAGTTAATAAAAATTATAACATAAAAAGATAATATGGGCTATAGAAAACATATTTTGAAATTCTGAAAGTCAAATATAAAATTTGGAAATATTTCTAAAGAAATCCCCAAAATTCAAATCTAAGGTATAACGAATTTATAAGAGATATCGATCTAATTTTTACTTTTTTTAATTTTTTAATTTTCTAATAATGAATAAGAAGAGGATTATATTACCCTGCAGGAGTCAAAGCTCAGTAATTATGGTTCAAATTTGACTAAAATTAGCATTTTATTTCAACATTAAAAAAAAAAAAAAATTAAAAATTTGTCTCCACGTTGCTTACACAAATGTTCAAAAACACGATAATAGTAGGTAAAATTTCTAATAACTTTTTTTATATTGCTTGATTGATTATGTCTTAATTATATTCATTTGCACTAAATTGCGAAAAAGAGTTGCTAATAGCGAATTTTTTTAAAAAACTGTAAAAAAGCCGAACATCCGACCACTCTAATAATTTGATTCATCAAAAAGAACAATTTTAGGGGGAGTTACGTTCGAAATTCGAAAGTTAGCTTTTTGAAGCAGCCTGATGTATAAAATAAATAGAAAGAAGGACAAGCAAGAAGAGAGATTAAATGAAAATAACAACAACTATTTACTATATTTTCCTCATAAAGTGAAATTGGGTGCGTCGTGTACTTGTATGAAAATGTATGTTTGTAAACTAAAAGAAAAAAGCATTAAAATTATACAAAATATTGCACAGAAACAACAACGAAGAAAAACAAACAAATATTTTTACTTACAAAATAAAAATGACACTGCTTTCATTACGCACAAAATGATCGTTGGTTTATTTTTGATGTTACTACTTTAGTACTATTGTTAGTTAGTTATATAGGGTAATAAATAGAATATCATGCAAAGTTATAACAATAAGAAGTAAAAATTGTAGAACTAAAATAATAAATATATACATATTCGGCTTGGCCAAATCTCATATACTACATACCTTTTACCTGTATGCACAGTGGAAATTTTTTGTTATTTTCTACTCATAAGTCTAAACATGATACAATTTTACTTTTTCTTTTGGGACACCTTTATAGCTGTTGGTACCGTGGTACTACCGCGATTTATTTGGTACAATTTGATATGTTCTTATTTACATTTTTTTTTTTTTAATAGCAACATGATTTTTTTATTATACAACAGTCTAAATCCAAAATATTCAATAGTACTTAAAATAGATAATTTAACCCTTCCATTTTATTATTATTTGATTTAAACCTTTCTATTTTATCATATAACTCGCCACTTATAATAAATGAGATGTATCAACATAAACCTTTCAGAAAATAATGTTTACATTGATGACATTTTTTTGGTATGCGGATATATATTTTTCCTTGGATATAAATTATTTCTGGAAAATATAATTTTGAGAAAAACTTATTCAATTGTTTCCCTACAGCAGTAGAATTTATTTCTGGTCAAAATATCGCTGATGAAATTTCTGTGATTAAAATATATTGACAAAATTGCTACCATTATGGTCGATAAAATAAACTTTATTTTTATAGTTGGTACAAAATAAAATAAGAAACTTGTCTACCTTACTCTGTAACTTTTAAAACTTCCATAACAAATGAACACAATTTGGACACAGCAATGCACAGTGCAAAATTTTTGTAATTTTCTGTTCATAAATGTAACTTTTTATGTAATAATTTTATCGCGTTCATTTACTTTTCTTCTTCTTCATTTACTCATTTTTTATTAATAGAATTTTGACATTTTGTGCCGGGGTTTTACATTAACAAATATAAGCAATTTTTGTTTTTGTAGATTTTTTTGTTTATAATTACATTATGGTATAGAAGGAGGATGATCTTGAAAATAAATTGGGTTAGTTTGTGACGGCGACCAAAGCGGACGGCATTTAATTAAATACAGAATTTTATTCGACTTAATTAAATAAAAGCCTAAGGTTAGAAAATGTTAATCAACAACTATTAAATCGGAACTTTACTCGCAGAGAAAAAACATGGCTACGGCATTGTCATTACAACAATATTATGTTCTCGTTGTTAGTTCTAATTAGTTTTAATAATACTATGTTCATGATAACAATGTTTTTGTTTCAGTTTTATCATTCAATGTTTACATTCAATCAAAATTTTAATATAGTTTACCAGAAACAAAATTGTATTAATATATTTCTACAACCATTACATATTATCAATCTTTTTCCTTATTCTTTTACCATATTTTGTTTTCAAACCATTTTATTATTATTCCCATAACAGTAAAATGTTACAAATAAATATAAATTTTACAAATATGGTTGAAAAATTCATGTCGTGTTTGTTTTGAATATAGTTTGCCTTTAGCGTTTGCTTTTCACCTTCGTTATAATTCTCATTTAGTTTAAATATGAATTAATATAAGTGGACAAAGTTTTGCCATACTTAGTATGATTCATTATTTTGAAACAAATGTAATGGAGTGTAGAGATGATAAAGATAATAATATGGAAGCAATTGTTATTTATCATCATATTTATTTTTAGCTGTGACCATATGTTCCAATCATAATATGTTGCTCTTAGATTATGGTCACTGCAACTGCGTGAAGCCATCCAACGGATTGTGACTCTGAGCTAGTTTTGGCAGAATAGAGTTTCATTCGGTCTGCCAAAAGACGTCAGAGTTGGAATCCATTGTTTGCTCAAGATAGAATTTTATTCGGAAAATAAAGGCAATGGATAACTAAGATAGACGTTGTTTATGTTGAAATTTAGTTACATTCGACTCAATGTAAGGAAATTTATATAAACTTGCGACTTGTTTCGGATAGAATTTTATTCGGTCCGACTGACTCGTGTCAGCAGGTGATACCGTCAATAATGACCGTTTGACACTTACGATATAATACGTACAAGTGGAGTTCCATTCTATCACAGTCACCGCTTGAGGGATTCTCATTCGTCGACGATACTCTCTCAGGATCACCTGCTGACACGAGTCAGTCGGATTAAGAGCGGTTATTTAGAACTCTATGTTGTGGTGTACACTAGTATAAGTAATAAACAAAGTTTGTAACGTTAATTAAAGTGTAATTACTCTTCCGTGTTTTGCCTTTCTTAAAAATAAATTATATGCAACATACTCTGGAATCCATGACCTTCAAGCCAGAATATAGCGGAGTTTACGTCGTTACAATATTTTAATTAATTTAAACCATTTTACACAGAAAATATTTATACATTTCTGGAACATAAATTATATGACTTGTATATATAAAATTATTCCCAAATTTTAATAATAAAATAAATTTCATAAAAGTTATTAAATTGTATACAACGATTATTAAAATATTTTACGAAAATTTTGATTTATTTTTAATACTTTTAATTGCGGAAGCTAAATAAAAACAATTGTATATTCAAATAGTAACTAATTTCCCATAAAAAATCTTCAATAAATAATGTCTGAAATTGTGCGCAATTTTGGAACCATTTATAGTACATGCATTATTTTCATAAAAGAGTTAAAAAATTTGTGGCTTAAAATCATAAAATGAAAAGATTTTCCTAAAACAATTTCAAATATTTTTAAAAAATTTAAAACATAAAAGAAAGTTTAAATAATATTGTTCAAGCCTTCTTGATTTTATTTCATTTTAAATATGAAAGAAAGTTTATGAAACGAAATTATTATTTTGTTTATGTACACACACAGAGAAAAAATATTGTTGTAGTAACCATAATCTATGGCAAACATATTATCATTGGAACATATGATCACAGCTAAAATTAGATACGATTATAAATAACAATTGTTATGTTCCATTTTATCATATTGTGTCCCATTTTATGGTTTGTTATTTCATGTTGTAATTCAAGTTTTTCATATTATTATACCAAATACCTACAATACCATTCTATCTTATTATATTATTATCACATCTTATCATATTATTTTCCTATTCTATCATATTATTACGCAATCTTATTATATTAATATATTATTATTATTATTATTATTATTTTAATTTTTTGATTGAATCCATTACAAGTTTTTTAACCATAAAAAATTATTTACATATTATTTGTTCATTAATTGATTGTATTTATTTGTACCATTATGTGTTGTGCAAGATAATACAAGATATTTTTTATTAATTAAACCCTTTAATAATAGTTAATCAATATTACTTGAATCACACCAAATATAACAAAAGCTTGTCCACTTATATTAATTCATGTATAAACCAAATGAAAATTATAATGAAGGAAAACAAACGTTAAAAAAAATATGTTAAAAAAAACAAGTTATAAATTTTTCGACATTTGTAAAAAGAATATTTTTTTGTAAGATTTTACTGTTATGTGAATAATAATATTAATATGCTTTGAAAACAAAATATGGTTTAAGTACAAGCACAAAGATTGGTAGTAATTAATGGTTGTAGAAATAATGATATTTATATTAATAAAATTTTGTTGCAGGTAAAAATATTCAAAATTTAAAAAATTTTGTAGACATCTATATTGAAAATTTGATTAAATGTAAACACCGAATGGTAAAAGTGAAACAAAAACATTGCTAACATGAACACAGTATTATTAAAGTAATGAAAATTAAAAATTGGTTCTATGTAATAGAACACTATTAGGATTAAAGGTTATTTTTCTGGGAAGACAGTCGAATGGACATAATAAGGCCACCATATAATTTTATAGTGATCTGTTGTAAATGGCGTATTATTAAGTGTTATATCCTATAGCTCCACAGAAATTTTCATTGTTATAAATTAATTGGATTTTGGGATGTTAACAAAAACATTACGATAATTAATTTATTTTAGTGTAAATAATTTTTTAATAATTCCATTTGTTATTTTAAACAAGGCTTGATTGACCGCAAATATTTCTCTCATTTTCAAATCAATATAAGTTTTTACACAAACGTCAGTGGCTCAGAATTGTTTTTCTTCGACAAAACTCTGTAACTTTTGAATCGATAGAAATATTTTAGATTTATTGATTTATTTTTTGATGGAGAGATATTTTCTCCAATTTTTCTTCAGTTTTAATTTCATTAAAATCGGTTCAGCAATTGTTGAGAAATTTAAGGCTAAAGTTTCACTTTTCATGCTAATAAAATGACAATGCTATAAAAACATTTGGTATGAAAATGCGAATTTTTTTGTTTTGTGAATCAGCTTTACTTATAAAAAAGTTATAAACAGATAAAAAAAAATATTTTAATAATATCCAGGATAATTCCCACGTTGCCAGTAATATATTAAATAGATCTTCAGTTGTAGAATTTCGTGATATTTTTATAGTGATATAATTATAATGAAGGTATTGTGCTCTCCATAAAATCTGTAATCCTTACTGCTTTTTTTTTCTGCACTTTCTCTGATAGCCCTCCATGTAGTACTACATGATGCTTAATGATATCTTGTCCATGATAAAGGATTTTGTGAACTGTTGCAGACATATTTCTCCATGGATATTTGATTGCTCTCCATGTTTTATAAAGATTTCAAAATTTAATTATTACTGCTTAGATATATTATAGCAAATTGAGTTTATATTCGAACACCATAAGCTTTTATCCTTTTCTTACATTACGTTATACTATGCTCCTAGGTAACAAAAATAAGTAGAACAAGAAAGTGCTAAAAAAATAAAAAGGGCTAAAATATGTAAAATACGCTCTAAATAAACTTAGTAATAAAATAATAATTATATAATATACTAAGATACCTATTGCAACATATATTTGAAACATATGGATAGGCAAAATAAAAATAGAAAAAATTTTGGGAGCGGTAAAGGTATTTTCAGTTATTTCGGTATCAATATTTTAGCTTTATCGGTATATCAAGCTATTTCGGTATTTAGGGTAACGGTTTTTTCAGAAATTTCGAAGGCATGTATTAAAAGTTTGAGTTGGGATAACCATAAGTTTTGTACAAGTTTTTTTCTTTTCTTTTTTTTCGGTGTTGGTATTTTAGCGGTAACAGAAGTTAAGTTGAATGAGAGTGAATAAATAGGTAAATAAAATTTGAATAACAAAATCCTAAATAAGTATCTGTACAAGGCTTCGTAGAGTCGGTGATGCATTTTCGATATTGCCGTTTTTTTTTTTTTTTGTTAATAAAACATTATTTTGAAACCTAAAGTTATAACATTAAAATAGACAGAGAACATATTTTCATAAATTCAATTGTATAGAAAATGACTAATTCAAAAAGTTAAATCTTTCCATTTTTTCTTCAGTAAGTTATCTATATTATTATTTTTAAAATCACCTAGTCGATTCGACGAAGTGCAACATTTTCGTAAAAAAGTATAGTCTTTTAGGAATATATTAAAATTTACTGATGAATGTATTTATTTTCGCGCATAATGAAAAAAGTGATGCGAAATATCCGAAGTTTAAGAGTCCATAAAGGCGAAATTCGCACTGTCTTTGAAAAACATATTGGAGATTTCATTAATTTGATGGTAAATTTAATTTCGCTTTAGAATTATTGAGGCAATATTTGATGACATCAAATTTATTTATTGTTATTAGCGCAAATATATTGTATAAGAAAAAATTTCAGTAAAATATACTAATTTTTAAAAATACTCAGTCCGAAAGTTTAAACATTTCGTGTCTTTCTGAATCCAAAAACATACTCTACTAGACCTTTTAGTAATGAGTTTAATACCATTCTTTAAACCTATATCAGGTAAGTCATAGAGCAGCTCAAATTTCAATGTTAAAGTTTTCGTTACAGATTGGAATGCTAATACTTTCTTGGCAACATAAGTCTTTTGTTGTTACTTACTTACGTACTTACTTATTTACTTACTTACTTATTTACTTATTGTATCAGAAAGAAGTTTAGTAAAATATACTAATTTTTACAAATAGTCGATCCGAAAGTTTAAACATTTTTCATTCGTCTGAATCTAGAAAGATGCGAAATCTTTTAGTAATGAGTCTAATACCATTCTTTAAACCTATATCAGGTAAGTCAAAGAGTAGCTCAAATTTCAATGTTGAAGTTTTCGTTACAGATTGGAATGCTGATACTTTTTTGACAACATAAGTCTTTAGTTGTTACTTACTTACTATGAAATTTTCTATAATATATAGCAATTCTGTGTATCATTTCAAATCATAACAACACTTTACTTTACGGAAAGTGTTATTGTAACACCAAAAAAAGTACATTCTTAGGAAGCATGTAAAAATAATGTTGACAGGAATGATGATGAAAACATTTCATACTGGTGCAATAATTTTCATTTACACATATACACTCCAGCATATATGTGAATAAAACTGATTTATTTTGCTGCAAGTAAGCACCAGTAACAACAACAACCATCAAATGTAAACTTGTTTCGTAGGAAATTAGTAAAATAGAATTAAAGCATGTTGAAACATGAAACCAAACACATTCTTAATTCACATCCACACTCAGTATACATTTAATTAAAGTAAACACAAAAAAATGCTTATTTCAAACAAATACCATGAGATGAGAACAATAAACAAACACACGCATACGTTCACTCCAGTGTTGCCGTTTGGTTACATTTTTTACACTATTCGTAACTTTTTAACACCCTACATACATTTTTTTTCGCTTTTAACCTCATTTTCTTAACTTTTGACGTCTTCGACAAAATGAAGTACTATGTTTAAAAATTTTGTCATAGACGCAGATCTGGCAAATTTATACACAAATTTGAAACAAATAAAAAACTAAGCATTTACTTTCTAGCACATTAATTCTGTTGAAGAGAACTAAATTTGAAATATGCTTTTTTCGGACTACAAAATTACACAAAAAGCAACGTTGGCGATGTTTTCATTAATCCTATGGTACTTACCTGTGTACACGGGTACCTGTTTTGATTTTAAAACGCTGGCATTTCATTAAAAATGAAGATATAGTGACGAAACTTCAGATCGTCGCGATTAAGGTGGTTTAAAAACTGAAAAAGTCTAAATTTTTTCAACTTGGTCTATATATAAAATGGCCTTAAAGTTAACACCTACGGGAATAAATACTAAGGGTATCCAGGTACAACCACATAATTTTTATGTGTTTTGTAATACAATTAGTTTTCTCTGCAGTAATTGTTATTTTTAAAATTAAAATTTTTTTTTGTTTAAACTAGTGAGTTAGTCTGTCCATTTCAGGAAAAAGTATCACTTTATGCAATGAAAAATAGTTTCATAAGCAATTAATTTCTTAAGCAATCTAATTTTAAACTTTCTAGGTTATTTAGGAGGTTCAGAAAGAGGAATAAAAGATGATATATGACATCTTTCAAATATTTCTCACTATCAAGATTTTCCGACAGTCCTCATAATTATGTTTTTATCCTTTAAGCCATTTTTACATCGCTCAATATTGTCTGTGGCTTTGTTGAATTCTTTTTAGTTTTTTTATATGTCATGTAAAAATGTCCAACACTTTTACTCTAAAATATCATGCAAAGGCTCAAAATGTTGATACTATTTCCCCTATTAGTGCCAGGTCACATAAACTTTCGATATCGTAGCCCCAAACTTTACAGGATGCTATGCCATCACTGACAATATTATTTGGATTGAACGATTTTTGGAGAGGAACTATATAGAACCTGTGATCAATTGCGTATCAGGTCAGTACTATCACTGACAAAGTCCAGTTTGAACAATTTTTGGAGAGCTTTTTATATGAAAGCTGTATTTTTTGTAAACCAAGTCTTGTTGCAAAGTTTAGAATTACAATTTATACTTTATGAAATATTACATGTACAAAAAACATACTGTCTGTCAACAATAATTTATGTCCTTTATAATTATTTTCGGAAGTAGCCTTTATATGGGAGCTAGGGTTTTTTGAGAAGCGAACCTCATAAGAATTTGCTACTGTGCTTTTCTTTTATTTTATTTTTGCTTTAATATATTAATTAAATATGGATGTAAAATTAGCAACTTTGTTAGTTGAAAAATATAAAGTAATATTTTTCGATGTGTAAAGCATATTTTGTAGTATTTTATTATTTTTTTTTTTTTCGAAGTTTTTAATCGAAAATAAATACGTAATACCATTATTTATTTTTGCAAATTCCAAAAATGTAACTTTCCAAAAAAAAGTAACTTTGTTAACAAAAACCTGTAAATATTTCCAAGCTACCCCTGGCAGCACTGATTTACACATACTCTTTCACACATACACAATCATGTTCTTGCATACATGCATAGGAGAGAGAAAAGACCATCAGATTTTTTTGCTTGAATTTACTGTTGCGCTAATTCCGTCTGCAATTTAACTTCCGTTTGTTTTGTGCAATTTTCAGTAAAAATTGAAATTTTCTCTATGAATAGATGATGTTTTTTTTTTTTTTTTTTGTGAGAAAAAAAGCTAACGAAAAAATAAACAACTTAAGACTTAAACCGACATTACAAATGTACAAACACATATTGTAAACAAATTTTAAAGACTCTAACAAAGGGCATGTATACGAATGCAAAAAAATGTTTATGGTACTAGCAGAACTGTAAGGTTTGCTACATTTATAGTTAACTTTCTGTTACATACATATCCCAAATTGACATATTAGAACCAAATATATCGGAGCACAATCAATAAAAAAAGACAAAAAAAATTAATATACTCTGAAAATGAGCTTATAGAACTAAAGAAACAATTGAATAATTTTATTTTGAAATTAGAAATAGAACAAAATCTCTCTTTTATATTGACCCGATTTTGCAAAAATATATTACCTGGGACCAAGTAATATAACCTTATGCGACAGTAAAGAGTGCGACGTAAGGAGTTTTAATCTTCTTATTATTAGTTAGAAATATAGTTATATAGCTAACGAAATAAAAAAGTCTTATTAGAAAAGGGTGATTTGCTTTTTGACCAATATATGCCAAAAATGTACACATCTTCTTAAGGTAGAAAATTTTGAATGAATATGTATATTTTTTTTAATTCCAAATAAAGCACTCTTACAAATCATAAAGAGTATTATTAAAATAAGAAAAAACTGAATAAAACGACGGAAGGTAGAAAAAGTTTTTTTATAGTTTTAGCCTAAATTTTTGCACCATTTAAATATTTTAATCTAAATTTTAAGCTTTATAAAAACCAAAATCCAAAGTTTTGTATTTAAAAATCAAAGATTATTCTTTTTTGAGATAAAATTGTAAAATATCAATAAAAACGGTAACTTTAAATAATATAATAACGTTTACAGAAAGTGGTTCTCTATTTTGCATATACATATATTCCTATATTTGTTCAATATATTCCAATATCTGTTACAATAAACACAGTTTTTAACGTTTTTTTTTTTCAAAGATATTTTTTACATTTTAAAAGTATCGTAATATTGGAAAATGTTATTAATATTTTTCTCTATTGGAACACTAATTAATACTGGTCATAGGCGCAGATTTCCAAAATAATTTAGTAAATATTTATTTAAAGAATTTCAAGGCATAATCCATACTTTATCTTTATTTCAAAATAAATAATTTAAGTTATAAATATCTTGTTGATATTATTGTTATAAAAAAACATAAAAAAATTTCGCAAAAAAAATAACTTGGCAATTATTAATAATATATATTAAAACCGATTTAAAAAATTTTTGCTTATACTTATATAATACGCAATTTGATTACGACGTATTTTTTAAAATATGATATTTACTTCTTTGTTTTTGATTTTATATTAATTTTTTTAAGTTTGTGGATATTTGTTGATTAGTGAAACTATCCCATATGTCAAAAAATATATTCTACTACTTGTTTGTGAAAATCAAGAAATCAGGTTTACAAAATCTAATTGAAGTAAAATTAAAGATTGTAAGAGTTTGGTGAAAAATATTATTAAAATTGTGGCATAAAATCGATACTATGGCGAAAACTTTCACGTTTTTACATTCGTGCAAGTCCATGCCCACATATAACTTTTCCTCCTTCACATTAAATGTTATTTTGATGAACAACCTATATAAATAAAAAAACTCAAAATAACAACAAGTATACTACTAATATAAAATTTTAAAATGGTCTTAAAAACCATCTTCTGGGTTGCAATTTTCATTATACAACATTGTTATATACTTTTCCTGGTGTGATACAGCCTTTCTAATCTAACACTATTTAAACAAAAAAGCTAAAAATAATATTAAACTATCAAACTACCAACTATCAAAGCTGCTACATTATATTTATTAATATATGTTCTTGATTACTTGGTTTGTTATAATTTTGTTAATTATTATTTTAAAATTTCTGACAAAATCTGCAAAATTGTCTAAAAGATTTTCTTCTGCGTGCAGAGTTGGTGAACTCTCCATCTTTCTGAATAATTATCAATTCTGACTAAGTTATATATGCTGAATATAAAAAATTAAATCGGTTGAATAGTTCTTTAGATATAAAATAATAAATATTCACTTTGTATGGTGGCTACTATCACCTATAAAGCTACCCTACCTATTTTCATATCAATCCATAGATATGCAATAATTAAGATTAATGTTGTATAGGGGCAAGCATTTCCCCTAGAGCTCCCCTCCCTATTTTCATATCAGTAATGATTCTTAATAAAGAAATTATTCCCACACAATTTTAAATTTTTAATAATTTTTCATTTAAGCGATAAATAATTTTTCCTGCAATAATAATTTTTATTTTGTTTATATGGGGAATATCATTCTCGCTGCTCCGATCCCAAAAGAAAGTAGCCTATTTGAATTATGTAAGTTTTTTTTTAAATTATGAACTAGTTTAAAAACTTAAAAAACACCATACATCAAATGTATTTTATATAATGCAAAACCCTCTATGTATTTCTGTCATTTGTACCCCCTATCTCTCTCTGAAATTGTCAATATCTTAAAATATCAAAAGCAAATTACATGTAAGATTTAGTGGTATTTTTAAATAAATATTGTAAAAGAAAAAGTTATGAATACTTGATAATAAGATAAATAAATAGTTTTTTGATCTTCTGAAAAGTTATATATTACGATATAGAGGATTTTGAATATAGGCAGACTCGATATGATATCTTCACATGGTGTAAGGACGAAAAGCAGTATACATTCCACTTTTCCTAAAAGCGTAACTTGGCTATTCCAATGTGGGATGATCGCTAAACGATAGATATGTATAAATCAAGAAAAACTAAATGAATAAATTCGTCTTTCGCTTCTCATCAGCAATCTCCCAGGAATTTTGATTCAGGACACAACTTTTTTATGAAGATGAATTTTAAAAATTTTGTATTCTTGCTATAATATTTTTCCATTGGAACACTATTGTTTAGATACTTATTACAGAGGACAAAAGTCCCAAAAATCAATAAGATTTTCAAAGGATACTTACGTAGATCTACCGTAGCAATTTTACCAAATCATCAAGTAAATTATGTAATAGTCTCCATGTTACCTAAGAGGACATAGTTACTCTTTTTAGATTATCAGGACCATTTTGACTCCAAGAAACAGTAGACGTGCTGAGTGACATTTGATATAAAGACTGATGTATGTTAGCTTCGTCAACAACATTACGTCTAGAAAATTACAGTGTTTTGCTTTATGAGCGTTATGAGATCAAAACTATTACTACACTGGATAATTTCAATTTTTTTTTATTTTTTTCCTCTTAAAAAAAAAATAGGTGTAATAGATGGGACTTAACGTACTGAACAATAATCTGCGTTCAGTTTTTTATCTAACATATCTTAATTTTTTTTTGTAGGCATATCTAATATTTCCCTATTAATAAGGCAATTACAAAAGTATATTTCAGCATAGTTCAAGCACCGTTTATAAGATTTAGGAAAAAGTTATATTAACATTATTTTTTTATTCGCTTAATATTATAGGAGAATTATTTTATTATTTCTTTTTTGCCACTAATTTCTCAATAACTGTGAAAATATTGAGCGGATAGAAAATATTAAATGATAATAAATAATCTTGAAGTAACTTGAAAACAATTTTACTTGAGTTTAGACTAAGTTGGAAAAAACGTTCTGGAGTTATGGAAGTGTGACTGCCTAAAAAGGCGGTTATATTAGTCCTATCCATAAAAAAAAGATATAAAAATATATATATATAATATATATATATATATATTGGACTGATGGAGCTTTTTTGAATAAAGAACTAATTTTAACGAGGCGAATATAGTACTGGTGATCGAATATTTAAACAAATTCAAAGCATGTATTAAAATTGCCTAACCGTTATATTTTCTATAATAATTACCATCATTTAAACGAAGAACCATATGCATTCGTACTTGTATTTTATGTGTATTTTTTTTTTTTTTTTTACAATAATAAATAAAATATAAAAATATTGGTTTTGACACTTTGTTATGAATAAAAAAAATCTATTTGAGGAACCGAATTTTTGGGCATTGTTTCAGTTGTATGTACTATTAGTTTTAGTTATCTTAACTGATAAAAGATATAATTCTACCAATTAGTCGATATATTTTAATAAAACATTAAGTAATCACAATAGTTTGTTGTGATAGTTGGTGTAACCGACCAAATTCGATTAGCAAAAATTCGGTTGCCACAACGAAACTGTTTTCTAATTTGGACAAATATAAAACAGTGCAGCGTGTAAATAGAATTTAGTTATTATAAAATAATTCATTTTTAGCCTTTTAGTAAGCACTTTTAGGATTTTCATTTTATTTAGATTTTACTTTAGCAAATGTATACAAAGATACATTCGTATATTTGTGTATATAATTATATATCTCTACAAGTAGAAATGGAGGTAAAGTAGAAATGTACGTTTTTGTTACTACAAAAAAAAAAAAAAAAAAAAAACATATTTTATTCATAAAAATAAAATGTTAAAAACACAAACAACAAAATAGATCTGTTTTTAAGTGTCCCTATTGTTGTTCTTTCTAGATTAACTTTATATTATTTCAGGGACAAAGTAGTCGTAAATTTATATAAAAAGCAAAAACTCTATTTATGCTAGCATGTGTTTGTATACACATACATTCATGCAAATACATGTAAAGGACATGATACTTGGTATATCCCTTTTTCTTTAAATGTTATTAGTCGTAGTTGCTGTTTTGAGTTATTTTTTTATAAACACATACATATGTTACTGTTTTAGTATTTATATTTGATTGTGTTTATAGTTATTTCTCTCTAGAAAAACAACTTTAAAAAAAGGATAATAACATCAAATTGTAATGTGTTTGGCCATGTGTTAAATAAACCCTTATTCAGACTTTTTTTCTGTAAATAGAACAAAAAATAACTAAAAGATTTATATATTTTACACTTTTCACTTAAGAGCCAAAATATATATTTTTTTGTATATTGAAGAGCCTTACAAAAAAAGTTGCAAATGTATCCTTTTAGAAATGAAGATTGGTGTTTAAATTTACGTGAGCTGGACCATTTTCAAAACACCTCTAAAAATACGTATTTCTTCCAATATCATTATCAAAATTTTCGTTAAAAGAAAATTAACTTCAAATTATAATTGGGGCATATTAAGGCCTGGAAGATTTAAATAATTGTTTTGTCTCTTTTCAGTCGCGGAATATTACAATTTTACTAAAAGTTTTTTGTCATATTTTTTTTATTCAAATATATAGTTTTATATATTTCGGACATTTTTCCACATATATTAGGTTTTATTATGCCATTAGAATGGTCTGCCCCGATTACACGAATTAACCCTTTAATAGCAAGAGGGTCAATTTTATATATTTAGAAATTTTTGCAAATAAGTCACATGGATTTATTATACTTAAATATAGATGAATTTATAAAAAATATAATAAGATCCTTAAGAATCGAATTAAAGGGATTTTTAAAATCTAGTTACTATTTTAAACGAATTTATTGTTTTTATGATAAATTTTTGTTTCCGTGACATTTATTTTCTTAACTAACCAATTATGGACCCGAAATTCTGAAATATTACTTGTGCAGCTAATAGGTTAAATGGATTCACATATCAACAGTATTGAATGAGGCTTTTCCAATTATGCCAAAAAATATAAATTACGATCGAAAATATTCAAACTTAAAAAAAAATTATAGAAAATTTTACTAAAATTTAAATTTTTTGAGAACGAAAATAATTTGAAATTTTGTTTACTCATTATTAGACGATATTTGTCCATCATATGTTGTAATTTTTTTAACAAAAAGTTGGCCATATTTTTGGACGTATTTTAAAAATGATCCAGGCGTGAATGAAATAATTAAAATAAAAATATTTTGGGGATTAATTTACAACATATGAATCTTTAATTAATTTAATTTAATCAGTGCACTTTATATTTTATATATATTTTATGTATTTTAAAAAGAAATAACATCATACGTTATTTAAATATTTATTATTTCGTAAACATCACTATGGCTGAATGCTTTTTAAGCTAAAAAAAACTGCAATTAAATGAAATCGTTCGTACGTCTTACAATTTTTTTATGATTGTATTAACCAAAAGCTGTATTTTTTTATAATCATTGTCTGTTTCTTAATGTCGTAATAAAATATATATGATAAGTTTTTTTTACTGAAATTATCATCCTAAAATTTGCAAACTTTGAAATTAGTAATAAGTCTACCGAGTGAAACACATAAAAAACTCACAATATATACAGACAATTAATAATGATTAAGTTATTTTTTCTTACTAAAAATTGCTTTTGATTGTATTTTCAAGAAAACCTACTTGTTTTTGAAAATTCAAAATTAAATATTTTATTTGAATTGAGAGTAGTTCTAAATGGATCTGCATTTCACATGTAAACGTTTATCTTTATAGTTATTTTTTAGAAATTAACCTCCTTTAACCTCCTTAGTAATATTCACAAATCGAGGTTTCTCTTTTGGCATTCAAACGTTTATTTTAAATGTTATCGAAGACTAAAGAATTTTTGGAATTTTCACTAATAACTGGTTATTGGTCAATTTTGTAAATAATTACAAATCGGGCTGGTTTATGGATTTGAACGCTTATTAAGAAAGTTATGGATGATTAATTTTTGTTTATGATCAGAATTGAAAACGATCCGAAATCTAACTCTTTTTTACATTTAAACGTTTATTTACAAAGTTATGGAGAGTTAAAGATTTTTAAAATTTTTAAGTTTAGGTTTTTGATCCGAATTAAGAGTGATCTTAAGTCGAGATTTTTTCACATCTAAACACTTATTTACAAAGTTATGGAAGAATAAAGATTTTTTTTAATTTTTCTAAAAAATTTTATTTTTTCTTAGAATTGAGAGAAAACATATATCGAACTTCTTTTTATAAAGAATTATTGGAATTTTTATTCAAAATTAAATTTTTTTCAGAATAGAGTGTTCACTAAAGGCTTATTCACAAAGCAGAAAAAAATCTATCTTTGTTCATATTCTGACGTCAATTCAAATAAAACTTATTTTGCATTAAAGTAAAAAATTGACCAGAGCAATAAAAAAATTAAAAATAAATTTAAAATCATAAAATATGTCATTAAGTTTTAAAAATATGCTCCTAAAATACAGTTTTTCTGGCTAAATTTAAAAGCATGATTCCGACCAGAAATTACATATATATATATTTATATATATATATGGATCTAAAAGTAACTAAGAGTATGTTTCATTTAAAGCACAGAAAAATATGCATGCATTTGATGATAACAAATCGATCTTTTTTTAGCATTTCTACTATTATTTGAACAACAACAATAACTCATAAGAGAGAACACTTGGGACTTATTCAGATTTCAAGTAAAGAAAAAAATATTTGCCCTGATTTTATAATTTTATTATTATTATTTTTTTTTACAACAGTTAAAAGGCACTTGCTTACTACAAACCATTTTATTAATTAGCATGTTTTGCATGAATAGTAATACTTTCACTTGTGCAAATTAATATTGCTACCTACATAAATTATAAAAAAAGTCAAATATTGTACATTTCCTTGAAGAATAAATATATTCAAACTGTTGTAATCACCCATACTTTCACATCCATGTAATAAGCGGTCGTATGTTAAAAGAGAAACGTTTACAAAAAATAAAAAACAAATTAAATTAATTTATTGGAATTTAAAAACTTTTTTGTGTTATTTATATGTATACACTCTTTTAAATGCTTTTCTCACTCTTTCAAAGTTGTACTTTATGATTTTACTCAAAAGAACAGAAAAAAGAATTAAATGATTTTAACATTTCAGGAAAAGTTTGAATTACTTGTACCTAGATATATATGTGGTTGTGTACAGTGCGTGACAACTGAATGAGAACATTAAAGAGAAAAAGTATAAAAGCACATCACTCATGTAACAGCTTCGGAAAACCCAATATATAAAGATTGAGTAGATAACTTTTAGAAGTAAGAAAAAAAACCTATATTTACGTGCACATTGTGGCCAATCGCAAAATTTTTGTTAATAAATCTGTATCTTCTCAACGAATCGAGGAGGACATAGGTTTAAAAAAAAATTATCTCGCAGTAATAATACGAGATAAGCTACGAGGTGTCAAAGTTGAACACCTCCAGTATGTAAAAGATTAAAAAAATAGTAACTTCTATACATAAAATCCGATTTCAAAGATTTTAGTATTTCTGTAAAACACTTGGTGCGATAAAGAAAAGGCATGCTTACTGATCTAAGTTTTCTCTTATAATTAAAAAGATATTTATGCCTTGATTTAAAGTTTTTGATTTTTCTGCTCGACTTTATACAGTCCTTCAAGAATTACTCCATGAGAAATATGGACATTTTTCTTTTAATATTTTGTACTTTCGAATACATTCCGAGATAATAGGCTGAAACTTTTTTGTATTAATTTAATTCATATAGGCAGGAAAAATGTTCAATGAATAGGAAATGAAATCGGTATGCAAAATCGTTACTTTTTACAGAAATATAATGCAATTCTGTAACTTTTTTCTTAAGGTTTTATTAACAAAATGATTTTTTTTTACATTTTTCAAAAAACAAGGCTTCGTAAATGATGAATAAAGAAATTGATTTTGATTACAATTGGTCGAAAATGGTGAATTTTAGGAAAAAATTTCATGTTTATCGATTAGTAATAAAAAAATGCAATGCGGGTGTTTTTTTTTTTAATTTATTAAAGCTGTGTCAATGA